>OX608080.1:97983676-98273676 GCA_951509765.1 Sphenella marginata | reverse complement strand
TACAAAGTTACTTTTATCGAGCATAATGCATTTGCAGCAGCAGCAGCGGCAGCCGAACTTTTGCTACTGTGGCGGAGTCGAAAGCTTGTGGTTTGTATGGTGAACGTGGCGTTTCTTGTAAATGGCATAACATACACCAAATATGTATGTATGTCTTATGCAATAGCTGTCATTTTCATGGTTTTTTTAAACACACATACACACGATTGTACCACACAATCGCATGTGTTTCTTGCAGGGATTTATGCATTTGTTTGCTTTAAAAATCCACTTAATAAACACAACAAGCAATGACGCACAAACGTACATAAAAAACATACACAGCGGAAGTTATGCTTTTTAGCTTTGCTTTCAAGCAATCTCGCTGTGCATGGGATGCATATAAGGGTGTGTTAAAAAATGGTGTACATACTTCATAAAAAAAGAAAGATACATAAATGAAAAATTAAAAAGATACAAATTTAATCAAACTTTATGCTGAGTGTGAAGCTATTTTGGGCTAAATAAGGAATGACGAAAAACAAAAAAAAAATATAGCTTCAAATTTAAATAATTTTTTTTTCTGTTGTTAACTTTAACTATTCGTAGCAGAAATCCAATGCCAAATTTTTTTTAATTTTTTTTTATTTTAATTCATTCCATTTCATTTCATTTCATTTCATTTTATTTTATTTTATTTTATTTTATTTTATTTTATTTTATTTTATTTTATTTTATTTTATTTTATTTTATTTTATTTTATTTTATTTTATTTTATTTTAATTTATTTTATTTTTTATTTTATTTTATTTTATTTTATGTTATTTTATTTTATTTTATTTTATTTTATTTTATTTTATTTTATTTTATTTTATTTTATTTTATTTTCTTTTATTTTATTTTATTTTATTTTATGTTATTTCAATTTTTATTTTATTTTATTTTATTTTATTTTATTTTATTTTATTTTATTTTATTTTATTTTATTTTATTTTATTTTATTTTATTTTATTTTATTTTATTTTATTTTATTTTATTTTATTTTATTTTATTTTATTTTATTTTATTTTATTTTATTTTATTTTATTTTCTTTTATTTTATTTTATTTTATTTTATGTTATTTTAATTTTTATTTTATTTTATTTTATTTTATTTTATTTTATTTTATTTTATTTTATTTTATTTTATTTTATTTTATTTTATTTTATTTTATTTTATTTTATTTTATTTTATTTTATTTTATTTTATTTTATTT
Organism: Sphenella marginata; assembly: GCA_951509765.1. NCBI lineage: Eukaryota > Metazoa > Arthropoda > Insecta > Diptera > Tephritidae > Sphenella > Sphenella marginata. The sequence goes on along the minus strand of OX608080.1, from coordinate 98,272,441 downwards.
TATTTTATTTTATTTTATTTTATTTTATTTTATTTTATTTTATTTTATTTTATTTTATTTTATTTTATTTTATTTTATTTTATTCTATTTTATTTTATTTTATTTTCTTTTATTTTATTTTATTTTATTTTATCTTATTTGATTTTATTTTATTTTATTTTATTCTATTTTATTTTATTTTATTTTATTTTATTTTATTTTATTTTATTTTATTTTATTTTATTTTATTTTATTTTTTTTTATTTTTTTTTTTATTTTTTTTTTTATATTTGTAAGTTTTGCAAGCTTGAGATCAGAGAAACAATAATTCGTAATGAATTTTAATTGTCAGTTTTTGGGAAAATTTCTCTGATCTCAAGCTTGCAAAACTTACAAATATGTAAAAACAAGAAAGATCGCAAAAACCAACAACAAATTTTTTTTTTTATTTCATTTTATTTTATTTTTTTTTATTTTATTTTTTTTTTATTTCATTTTTTTTTATTTTTTTTTTTATTTTTATTTTTTTTTTTTTTTTTTTATTTCATTTTATTTTATTTTATTTTTTTTTATTTTATTTTATTTTATTTTATTTTATTTTATTTCATTTTATTTTATTTTATTTTATTTTATTTTTTTTTTTTTCTATTTTATGTTATTTTATTTTATTTTATTTTATTTTATTTTATTTTATTTTATTTTATTTTATTTTATTTTATTTTATTTTATTTCATTATATTTTTCTCTATTCATTTTTCTTTCTTTTTTTTATTATACCTTTTTTTTACTTCACACAATGACATTTACATCCTGAAAAATTAATTTAAAAAAAAACTCTTTCCAACCCACCCTGTTATTCACAAACCGACCGCATAAACCTACACGCTCCACATTAATGGAATTCGGTTGCATGCCATATGCAACACCACTGTTAGGTACAAATACACCTACAAACACATACCACTCTTGCTTGTTTGCGTCGTTTGCGTAGGTCGTGACTGCGTGGGTGCCTGAATACGATTTTATTTCATTTCGAATTTTATTTACTTTTCGCAGTATTTGGCATTGGTCACTGCTGAGTGTTGTTGTTTTATGAAAGTAATTGATTTACAGCAGCGGTCATACAAACATAAGAAGTGTAGACAATGTTTAAGCGAAGCTAAGGTGAACTTAGAGAAAAACAAATTAAATAAGGGTCAGGTCATTTTTCAGTAGAACTAAAGTTAGTTCTCATTACGTTCTGAATGGCAACACCTAGGCAAAGAGTCTTAGATTCTACGTAAATTGAAAACCTTCGCGGCAGACCCATTTTTATGGTTGTAACTGTATTTTTTTGGACGCGTGCTTCTACTAATATCTATAAGTTTACATGTATGTATGACTGTAATTACATTTACAGTTGGCATGGCAGCGCTTAAGCCGAGGTATTTGGTTATTTTTAGGTTATTGGAACGTGGTTAGTATACCTACATACACATTAGGGTTGATTGAAAATATTTTTTTAATGTTGGAGGATTTATTTTTATTATTTCAAATGTGTATTAAAATTAAACCGGCTCTAGGTCAAAAAAATTAATTCATTTTAAATTTTTTATTGCACAACATTTTGAGGAACTCATTTCTGAAAACATAAGTCATAACAGAGCAGTGTTTCAAAAATTAATTGAAGCGGCAACTGTCAAAGAAACTAGTGTTCTGATAGCCTAAAGGTTTACAGAATGTACCAAAATTTTTTTTTTAAGAATTGCAACAACTTTCAAAATGTAGCTAAAAGAAAATCTAATAATTAATACCAAAAAACTTTGTTAAAAATACTAATAATAATTTCCATAAAAATTATAATTTCCATAAAAACTATCATTTTCATAAAAACTTTTATTTCCATAAAAATTATTACTTCCACAAAAATTATTATTTCCAAAAAAATATAATGGCTCACCTTGAGCTAATTTAGGGTCATAAATACTTAAAAAAAAAGTTAAAAAAAGGTGTTCTATAATGTGGAGGGTGTCCAATTTTTTCGTATTTATTTTGTAATCGTAGTAAAATTTCAAAAAACTTTTTGGACTTTTTTTTTTTTTTGTATTCTTGAAAAATCGATTAAGCTACTTTAAAAGGTAGAGTAACACAAATTTTTTATTTTAATTCGAAATTTAATTTTTTCTAAATTGGAAACTCCATTGCCATGATAAGCGAAAAAACTATTTTAAGCCCACCCTAATATACATAAATTTACTAAAACATTGAGAAAAACAATTGTTTTTCAAATAAAATCAAAATTTAATTTTTTCTAAATTAAAATTCAATCCCATGCCAAGCGAAAAAAATAATTCAAACCCACACTAATGCGTATTAACTCACTAAAACATTGAGAAAAAAATGTGTTTTTTCAAATAAAATCAAAATTCAATTTTTTCTAAATTAAAATTCAAATTCCATTTTTATGCCAAGCGAAAAGAATAATTTAAACCCACCCTAATACACATTAATTCACAGCAATTTACTTATTTTTGTTGTTTTCTGCATTAAAGTGCTTTTTGCTTGCATTCAAAATCGGCATCGCTGAATTGCAAATATATTTATACATACATACAAAAATAACAACAACAAATTCTAAAATTTCTATTTTGCAACTAAAATTCTAAATGCGTTTATTTATATGCGATTTTAACAGAGATTTGTTATAAATATTTTATTGTGCAAATAAACTGAACATTTAAATATAATAATAGAGCAGCAGTATCAAATAGATGAAAACGCTTTGTTTGCCACTAACAAAATAGATAAGTTTGTTTACCTTCCTCATTGTATTAATAGATTCTATTTTAATGTTAAAATTTATTATCAACGCAATTAAGATATGTGTGCTGAATACGCGTAAAGCCTATAAAAGCCAATTGAAAATGTTTAAGTATGGCTCAACAAGCTGAGTGTAATGCTGAACGTTATTTATGCCAACACACATTATGGGTTTAGCAGAGATAAACAAATAAAATGTAGTTTGGATGTTGAGACAATGTGTATGTCAGACAGCGTTGTTTGTGTTTTTAAAGCAAACAGAAGGCATCTTTCGTTCCAGATTTGGCAGCTCGGAAAAAAAATTTCTTGTTTGTTTAAAACAAATCTTTTAATTGAGAAGACAAACAATTTGGTAAACAGCAAAAATAAGAAGCGACAAGCTCAGGCTTAAAATGAGTGAAAAAAATAAATCAAAATATGTCGTTACCTTCATTCCGGCTCCGTGAGTGCCTTCAAAATTAGTGACCTGTTAGAACCCTTATTAAGGATGCTTAAACCGATTTGTGTAGAGTGATCCGGGATCAATACCTTTCGGCTAGAGTAGGCCAGAATTTACCACAACTATGCCTTTACCGGAATATTTGGGATATGTCGATTTTAATTTATGTAGCCTACTTTTAGGTGTTAAAGCTAAAGTCAACTTGTCCTACTGTAGCCGTAGAGGAACAAAGGGAATCTGCCCGACACTACCTTATTTCGGTAAGAAGAGGGCTAATAAGTCTCTTCATAGGACATGCTCAACCAAAAATGATCACTTCAAGTCATAGAAAGAGATCAAAACTGGCATTGGGCGCATGCTCCTTTGCGACTCGTCCCGGATTTATTCTAGACTAATCCTTTTTTTTTTCAGGGTAGTATGTGCCATTTTTTTTTATTTTTATTTTATCGTTTGACTGTATTTTAAAAATTTTACTTTTAAAATTATTGAGTACTGGCCGTTTCTTATTGGTTATTTCTGCTAGCTTAAAAAAATTTCGAATCGAAAGCAACAAAAATTAGGAAAGCAGAAAAAATTATCAACGCTCACAATGTTGGGTAGCTATTTTGCAAAGCGTTAAAGGCAAATTTTAAATCTTAAAAAAGTCAGTCTGCTATTTTATTCACAAGTCGCTAAGTGCTTGCGAATAAAAAACGACTGTTTAATTAGCTTGCTTTAACAAATTTAAGCAGATAAAAAAGTCATGAGAATTGTGTGCTACTAAAACTGGGGTAATAATCGAAAACTACCAAAGTAATTTTTTTTTTTTTTTTTTTTTTTTTGAAAAGTTGAAATTGTAATAAAATGTATTGAATTGAAATATGGGTGGTCATAGTCATATTAAACCAAGATTTTAGCTAAAATGAAATGTAAGGGAATCCAATTATGTCAAAAAAAATTGATTGGTGGATGGTGTAAAGAAATTGTTTATGTTTTGCAAGGTCATCCTGTGTCAACTATTTTATTCACAAACCATAGCAAAGCTGTGGAAAAAAGGCCAAACTCAAGTTTGTAGTGACATCGCATAAGCAAAGACACAAACCGTAATTTTAAAATGTTGAAATGGCACTTCCCTCATTTTAAAATTAAAACTCCATCTTAGATATAAAATGTATTTTAAGTTGACTGACATGAAATGATATTTTTTTAAAATCATATTTGAGCAGATAAAACTCTATTTTAATTTGACTGTTTCAAAAATCTTAGATCAAAAAATTTTAAATTTTGCATTAACTCGTTTTCGACCAAACATGAGTTTGGCTTTTCTGCACACTAACTGTGATTTTTTTTATGTAAAATAAATTTACATTTGTAATTGTAAAAGGAATTCAACTCAATGCACATGTAATGCAAATGGAATTTTTACGTTATGCAGCAAATTATTTGTAGAATTTGCTTGTTTGTAGTAAGACAACAAACAACAACAAAAAAATTCGAATACTTTTAGGGTTGAACATTGCACGCGCGCTCTTGCTCATCTCTAACACCTGCGAATACTAACAATTCAATGGTATTTGAAGCGGTAATTCAAAATAAAAGTGCGTGCGCCCGGAAAAATATGCAGCATTCACGGTTCAAATTACAAACATTCGTACATAGAGCTATCTACTTTTAGGCGCAAAAGCTTGCTGGCATGTTTGAAATAGTTTTGGCTATCATTCACAGAGCCATTTATTTGTTTATAAACAGGTACTGAACACATGTGTGTTTGTGTATGTATGTGTGTAGTGTCGGCAGCACCATCACGCCATTTGCGTTGCAACCAACAGTGGGACGACGAGCGTTGCACAGTCAATGTACACATTAACCGTTCATTGCCCATAAAAATGGACACTTCCGTCTCATTAGGCAGCATAACGGAGCGTACAAATTTCTGCATTAAATTTTTGCCAACAACAGTGTGCGTCTATGTGTATGCAATGGAAAAAACGCAACGCAGATGAAATGCAATCAAAGATTTTTATATGCGGAATGGCGTTTACATTGCTGTGCGTGGATGTGAATGCGCTCGCTTGTTGGTGTGCGTGAACTCCGTTTTCATGAATTTTTCCACTACTGAAAAAAAGCGGTTGAAATTTATTATTGCACATGTAACCTTATAGCAATGCCGCTCTATACCAGTCAACGCCTGACCATTGCCTACTTCTAGGCGGCGTGACAAATAAGCAAGTTTGCGTGCAAAAAGAATAACTGCGAAAAATATGCTTTATACATATATTTACTTATGTACATATATTTAGTCACAATTTAATATTATAAAAAAAAAATACAAAAAAAACAATTTTTCCCTCTGATGCTTGCGGACTGCACTTAAGTCCTGTTTGCTGTCTGACGCTGCCTAGCGATAAGCAATTTTAATGCATACTTTGTGGCGTAACTTTGAAAAATTGCATCATTTACGAAATTTATGGAAATGTTATAAGCAGACATTTTTGCATTTTATTACAACAATTTGAGTGTCGGAAATTGTTTGAAACTTTTATGAAAGTCAAAGAGAAAATCGCATTTGACATTTGCGAACAAATATATAGACATATCTACATACAAATGTAAAAATCCACAAAGAGGTAACTTATAAGCTAAACTTTTGTTGGATTACGAAAAACTTTAAACTTCAACGCAAAAGTTATAACTTAAAGATATTTCGTTAATAAATCTATATGGAGCTTTAAGTGGAGCCGTGATATAGTGGTGTTGTGCAGGTATTCTATAGCACAGGTCATAGGGTCCAATCGGAAGGGAAGCTCTCCCCTAAGCGCCAAAATGTTTTTATTATGAATAACTATATACAATTGGAGCTTTTTCGGATTAAATCTGAGTAGACTTTTATTTTAATAGTAGACTTTTATTTTAAGAGCTTTTCTGACGCTAAAGCTTGACATGAGTCTGAGCTTTCGTGTAAGCTTTTCCACATAAACTAAATTTTTATTAGATTTTAAAAGCTCATGAGAGTGGCTCTTTACAAAGAAATAATTAAATCCCGTTTTTGAGTAAAAGTAGTTTAAAAAAGTTTTTGTGTTTTTACTATCAAAAATATAGACTTTATCAGCATGATTTACCTCGTAGTTATCAGCATGATTACCTCGTAGTTTACTGCCTACCAAAAGCTTAAGAGAGCTTTTATTTCGAGCTGCCTTCAAATCTCTAAGGTATCACCACTTAAGATTTCGAACCAGTAACTACCATAAAGGGATTTTTAACCTAGTAATATGTTTTTGAAGTAATATTTCATAAAAATCCTTTTCTAAGCTTTCTAGACAGCTTTCTATTCAAAATTAATCAAATTTGCCAATTTTATTTGAATATTCTATAGTGGACAAATAGTTTGTTCCCTAAACGTCCCTTATTTCAAAAGCTTTTATTTGACTTTATAAGTCATGAAATGTAGTTTAGGTGGCAGATGAAGGCAAGAGCTTTCAAGTATTCTAAATATTAAACTGACTCCAAGAAAAATATCAACCGAATTCACCAGCGAAGCACAGCCTTTACAATTCAGTTCTCTCAAAGTAGTACATTTCAACAAACATTCTTTAAAATATCTCACGCTAATACAGTCGCCGCACACAAATTAGAACCAATTTGAGTTTAAGGTTTTTTCTTGAAAGCTTTTATTTTTTACAAACAAAAGAAAACTTACTTTAAATTAAATTTTCTTTTTAATTATTTGAGTTCTTTTCACCGAAGCACTGTCTTTAGTTTCGGAAAATCATTTTCACCCAAGGCTCTAATTTTCGAGTGTTGCCTGTACTTCACTATTTTTCGCTGTAAAATATTTAAGTCACGAAAAATAGTTAGGCAACATTTTAGAAGTCAAATAAAACAAAAAAAAATTGCATACTTTTTGGCATTTCTTTTCGCTCGCCATTATTATTATTATTATTGCATCCTCTCTGTCTCATGCTTGTCTAGTTGCCCAAACTATTCAAAGTTGAACACACGTTTAATTGCAGCAATGTGTCTGGCTGTGCCGAATTTTTACGCAATTTAATTTAAATTACATCACATCAACCGGCGTGCTTTTTTTGTAGAGCAATGGCATTCGTACGCGCATACTTGGCACATTGCATACTTTACGGCGCTGACTTGTGGCCGTTGCATATTTGAAATTCTTTTTCTTTTCGTCTTTCGCAAACCGTTTGTGCACGTTCTCTCATGCATTCTTTCGCATTGCCAACGGCTATTTTAGCATATTCAGCGCAAAAATATTAGTTATACACTTGGCACTTTTATTATCTTTCTTTTTTTTTTTTAATTTTTTTTTTGCTTTTAATTCAACAAAACGATTTTCCTCATTGCGATTGCCTAGTCGTATCTTTTGGCTATTTTTGCATCACTGAGCTGGAAGAGAATAACGGTATGGAGCAGGTTAACTAATGGTTTTGAAAGAGAGCGGTGAGAAGAAGAAGATACACATTAGAGTGGTGGTGGATGTGTTTGAATATTAAATTATTTTTCTTGGTTTCATTGGAATCTAAAGTCTACTTTAGTGACGCAATGAGCTTTTTGGGATGGGACGAAAATGAGCTTTCTTTTAGGATAACGAAAACTGCCCTAAATGAGCTTTTTGGGATGGGACAAAAATGACCTTTCTTTTCGGCTGACGAAATCTGCTTCCAATGCACCCAAACATTAGGCACTTTGGTACGCAACCGGTGCTCCTCCGACGATGGCGAAGATCAACAAATTTCAACTCAAAAAATTGTTGGATGGCATTCCTTCCTCTTTCCAAGGACTACTAGGTAACGAAGACTCGCCACTGCTAGTTGTATTAGTGATTTTAGTAGTAGTCGAATCTTTCGGGAGTGTTGTGGATAGTAGTCTGTTGGAATTAATCCGGTACTCATCGATACTGGAGCTCTTTGTTACTAGCGCTGTAAGCTCTTCAAACTGCAGCGATTCCAACTTTAAGTTTTACTTTTACAGTTTCTCTTAAGCTTTTCATGGTTTCAATATAAAAAATCAATCTCAACAACTTTCTGTTGACTTCAGCGGCATCCCACTCTGTCCACTGACCCAGTTTATAGCCCTGCCCAAACAAACAACAATTGATACCACAGCTTCATAAACGCAAACATAATTTTCGCCCGCACACTTGAAACCGTAACTATTTACCTCATTCCATTTCTAATCAAAAGCTTTTCAATAGAAAATTACCAATGTATTGTAAAATTAATCTTTATGTTGAATGGAAACTTTTTTCCCGCACCCCCCACAGCATAACCCATTAAAAATTAACAACGGTAAATATTAATTGCCTACTTTTCAGGCGCATTAAAAAAAGCTTCAAACTACGAGTGGAATTAGAGCAACCGCGTTGAGGTGCAAAAATTCAAATACTTTACGCCTAAAAATATACCACAATGAATTTGAAAATGTTTCTGTGTAGGCAAAGTGCATATTTTATAATGGCAAAAACGTGAATGAATGTAGAAAATATAAATAGGGAAATTGTTAAAATGAGCAACCAACCGCAGCAAAGTGGTTTGTAATTTCGATTTGGAAAAAAAAATGTGAAAATTTCATAGAACAAACAAAGGGAAAAGGGGAAAACCAACATGAAAAATAAATTTAAAAAAAAAACTGTATAAAAACTAGGAATAGCAAAAGCATACCAACACCTAACGACCAGCAACAAATTTCCTACTGAAATCAGCTTTCACTCAACCTCTTCCTTGCCACACCCCCACTTTATCAGTTAATTGCGTACACTTTTTTTTCAATACATTTGTTTTGTTTCGTTTCACTAAGCAAACATCAACACGTGGGTTGTGAAGTCGCCTGTGTTGTAACGGTTGAAAGGTTGAAGAAAACATTAGGACGTACAACCACCACAGCAGTATGAGGCTTGCGGTGAGCCATTTGCCATTTCCGCTTCGTAAAACCAATACGTCAATGGCGAAAAGTAAAAGCGTTGTGCACATTTATCGACCGGATGATGGTTTTGATTGGAGTACAAACATTTGTATTTGCTATTTGGAATGTTTAGTGGATGAAGCAGATGCAGGATTTTGAAAAGGAGGGAGGGTCCAAATTTTTGATGTGTAAACAAATAAAATAAAATAAAATAAAATAAAATAAAATAAAATAAAATAAAATAAAATAAAATAAAATAAAATAAAATAAAATAAAATAAAATAAAATAAAATAAAAGAAAATAAAATAAAATAAAATAAAATAAAATAAAATAAAATAAAATAAAATAAAATAAAATAAAATAAAATAAAATAAAATAAAATAAAATTAAATTAAATTAAATTAAATAATATAAAATAAAATAAAATAAAATAAAATAAAATAAAATAAAATAAAATAAAATAAAATAAAATAAAATAAAATAAAATAAAATAAAATAAAATAAAATAAAATAAAATAAAATAAAATAAAATAAAATAAAATAAAATAAAATAAATTAAAATAAAATAAAATAGAAAAAAAAAATAAAATAAATAAAATACGATATAGGGGTCGATATAGAGAAAGCTTTAAGATATGTCTGTTTAAGTGCTTTCTGGAAATGTGAGAGAGAGGACCTGCCACTTTCTGACATTTTAAATAAACTCCAAAGGCGCCATCGATTCTGTGAAGCGTATACATAGCATTGCGTTGCCTTTTAAGCTGAGTTAAGTCCATAGAAGCACCCGCTACACTAACCCCCCTTTTCAATTTGTGGCGTTTAAACACTTCTCCCATGCGCCTAAAGTCTTGCTTTGTACTGCTGCTACTCTTATCATCATCAAATACAAAAGACCAAGAATTTGTGAGTATAATAAATGTAAATTAGACTAATTTCTTGATTTCTTGATGCTTCAGTCAGCTCTACCGAGTTAAAGTCAATTACATAACCAATTTAATTTAATTTGACTTCTTTCATTTTTCATAAATAAGCCTTTCAAAATCCTTGTAAAGTCAACATTTAAGGGTGTAACGTACAGTGGCTCTAACAGGAGGGAAGGAACTGCGTTAGAGTACATTTACTGTTGATGACCAACATTTATTAGCTCTTACTTAGAAACATAAATATGTATGTATGTGTGTTATGTGTATTAATTTAAAACTATTTTCCACACGTAAAGATATTCATTAAACAGAGCAGAGGAGAACAAACCCTGGTGGAAATTTTTTGTGAGTGGAGTACTAAAACAGACATTTGTACATATTTGGACTGTTTTGTAAGTGTGAGGGCTGTAGCGTAAACAATTTCAGAATAGTGTATTGTACTTCAGAAATTGTAAAATGAGTTTCAGAATAGTAAATTGTATTTCAGAAATTGTAAAATGAATTTCAGAAGAGTAAATTGTGTTTCAGAAATTGTAAAATGAATTTCAGAAATTGAAAAATGTATTTCAGAATATTAAATTGAACTTCAGAAATTGTAAAATAAGTTCCAGAATAGTCAATTGTATTTCAGAAATTGTAAAATGTACTTCAGAATAGTGAATTGAACTTCGGAAATTGTAAAATAAATTTCAGAATAGTCAATTGTATTATAGAAATTGTAAAATGAATTTCAGAAATTGTAAAATGTATTTCAGAATATTAAATTGAACTTCAGAAATTGTAAAATAAATTTCAGAATAGTCAATTGTATTATAGAAATTGTAAAATGAATTTCAGAAATTGTAAAATGTATTTCAGAATATTAAATTGAACTTCAGAAGTTGTAAAATAAGTTTCAGAATAGTCAATTGTATTTCAGAAATTGTAAAATAAATTTCAGAATAGTCAATTGTATTATGGAAATTTTAAAATGAATTTCAGAATGGTCAATTGTATTTCAGAAATTGTAAAATGAATTTCAGAAAAGTAAATTGTACTTCAGAAATTGTAAAATTAATTTCGGAAGTGTAAATTGTACTTCAGAAGCTGTGAAATGTACTTCAGAATAGTCAATGGTTGATCTAAAAGTTCTTTTGCTTGCGTTTTTCTTGCTTCTTAACCAAACAAAGAAAAAAATTCAATCTACCTAAATTCCTACAGGACGCATACCGATATTTTTACTTGAGTATAAAGTCATGACTCTAATTGTATTCACCATATTTGTCGGTTACAATCTGCTACCACAGATTGTATATTTTTCAAATCATAAATGTGTGTACTTGTAATGTGAGTGTAAAAGTGTGTGAGAGAGTGTGAATGCATGTCAAGCATTTTATGAATCTAACCTCAACTTGCTAACTGTTAAGACAAAAACATGAATGCAATTTGTGCAAACATGAAAATTCACTTAAAACCACAAAATGCAACAAAATATGCAAAACATACATACACACACACACTTACATATGTACATACACATGTATGTACATACACATGTAAGTGGACGATTTTAAATATAAAATCAAATATCTATACAAACATATGTACATTGGACTTTCACGAGTCCATGACGAAACCAACAAATGAATTAACTCATCTAAATGTTGGCATATATTTGTGTGGGTGTACATATGTATGTATGTATGAATGTGGTGGTGTAAATTGAATGCTATAGTATAAAGTTAAATGCAATCAATGGTCAACGTTAGGCGATCATACAAACATATGGAATGCCACAAATTACAGACTCATGACACGCACACATACAAACATATCTACTTATTCGAGTTAAAAAAATATTGCTAAAAAATAACTGCAACACAGAGGCCGAAGCCGTTGTGAATTTTTTTTTTTTTATAATTTGACTCAAGGTAAATTTTTGTTCCGACCAAAAATTAGGAGAGATGGCGGAAAATCGTTCGAAAATAACTAAAATAAAAAAGTTGATAGTTGATTTTCATTTTTGAAGTTGAAAATGAATGTTAAAACTTTTCTTTGATTTCTCTTTTAGTCTTAACTAATATTTGAACTCGAAAATGGTTCTGAAAAGGGTTCCGCTAACAATCAATAAATGATTTTGAAATGATGCCGAAGTGGTCCGAAAAAGTCCCAAAACCGGGAGAAGTCCGAAAATGGTTCCAATAAGACTAAAAAATTATCTCAAAAACAATGCCGAAATTATTCTCAAATTGTGCTAAAAACAACCCCGACTTTATTAAAAAAAAAAGTCGAAAATGATCCCGAAATCAATACCAAATTGAACTCGAAGCTTACCTAAAAATGGTCCCGAAAACAATCCGAAAAAAACCTAAAATTATCTTGTAGTAATTCCGAAAATATACCAAAAAAGTTCCTAAATAGTCCAAAAAGGTTCCGAAATTATCCTAAGGAAGGCCTGAAACCGCAAATCTTAGAAATAGTCCCAAAGAAATCCAGGAATGATCGCTGAAATGTTCCGAAATTGTTTTGAAAAAGTCAAGAAGGAAAAAGTGCCGAAAACAATCCACGAATACATAATCCCAAAATAGTTCCGAAATAATCCCGAAAAAGTCCAGAAATGGTCTCGAAAAAACTGCCTAATGGGTCTCGAAATAATCCAGAAGGAGTTTCAAAAACCATCCCAAGCGCTGCCCAATTTAATAAAATAAAATAAAAACTTTTTAAAATAACTACTCAATCCAGTCCCTGTCACAACATGCCCACATAACCACAATACGTGCGCCTAACTTTATGCTACACAAACACAAAATGTGCTATTTCAACCGCGGAATACGGAATTCAGTCAACAGCATCAAAAGCACAGCAAAAGCACGCAAATTTAAACTTAAAGGCTGCGGCAGGAAACATTGGACGGAATTTGAGGTTAGTTTCAGGAAACCAACTTGGTTTCAAAGTGTAGCAAGGCACATATTAACATACAAATATACCAATATAATACAAACTTCGAATCGAAGCCAATTAGGAACACACAAAGCGCAACCAAACGTTAGCTTCAACTGATAGTTTGGACGTGATAGGAGCTTTTGCTATATTGAGCTATCAATTGAAATAGCTATCAGAAGACTATTCAAAATTAAATACAAGCTTTCTTAATGTTTACATATAATAAAATGTATGTAAGAAAATACCTGTGCTCTTTATAAGAAAAACAGTCAAAACGACAATTTTTTAAATTTTTGTATGTTTGTCCGTATGTTTGTACGCGCATCACTCAAAAACTGAGACATCGAATTAAATGCAATACATGCCGAAGTATTGCTGGATGCCCCTATTACGGCATGAATTAATATTTCCCCACTTTTTTTTACTTCTTCCTCTCTGTTTGTAGGTATGTATGTTTGTTTGCGCATCACTAAATAGCTCTTGCATGGAATTGAAATATTTCTGCGCCGTTATTTTATTGAAGGTCTATATTAAAATATAGTATCCAATTTTCTGTTTCCGCTAATATAATTTTGATGCGTAACTAAGGCTCTCACAACCACTAAAAAAATACCTTTACTCACATTAAATGTAATATTAAAAATATTTAACCACAAAATAAGTGAATGAATTACCCAAATTCACTTAAAAATGAGTTATGTCATAATCGAGTGCATTTACATATATTTTTTTTATATTCAATATAAACTTTTATTTAAATTTTTTCATTGCAGATACCTACTAAAAAAACCTCATAAATACGCATAAAATGCTATTCAATGATGATAATGATGACGATGACGTTGATGCAGCGGGCGCCCTTAAAAACCAGAGACCACCACCACACATTTTTAATAATCCATTCTCGGCATTTCTCGCTACGTTGAGCAGCATTTTTTTCTGGTTTATTTATTATTTAGCAAAAGCAATGATTGTGGTGAGTTGGTGAGGATGTTTTTTATATTAAATAACTGCATTAATTTGCTTACAAAATATTTACATTTTGTGTCCGCAATTGTTAGCTGTCAGTTTAAAAAGTGATTACAAAAAAAGTAATTTAGTTTACAAAATTTTCTTAAGGCACTGATGCGAAAAAAATTCATGCATACCCCATGGTGGATCCAGGATTTTGGGAAATTACAAAAAAAGTAATTTAGTTTACAAAATTTTCTTAAGGCACTGATGCGAAAAAAATTCATGCATACCCCATGGTGGATCCAGGATTTTGGGAAATTACTTATTTTTTTGTTGCTATTTTTAGTGCTGTGCGATTAATTGATTAATCATAATTTCGATTACTCAATTAATCGAGTAATTATGATTTTTGATTAATCAAAAAGGGTGTTTACTCGATTAATCAAGATTTTGATTAATCCAAACGAAAATTAATTGATTAATCGCCTTTTTGATTAATCATTTTTTGAATAAAATGATTAATCTTATATTAAAACTTCTTGATACTTCGACCATTTGTTGCATCTTCGACATTTTGCCCAATTGCCATCGGACAACACCTCAAAATTTTGTTTAATTTTTTTATTTTTTAATATTTTGAAGCATGTTGGTTATTTTCAGCTATTTCCAGGCAAACTTTCACATAAGAAAATGAGTGAATTAATCAGTTTTTGATTAACCATTTTTGAAAATACTCGAGTAATGCTCGTTTTGATTACTCAAGTAATCGATTAACTGAAAATTTGATTAGCCATCTTACTCGATTAATCCATAAATATCCTGCAAAATATAATTTTTTTTAATTCCGACAGCCCCGTGGATCCGCCCCTTTGCATAACCTTTTTCGTCGTAATCTTTTGAGGTCTTTTTTGAGTCACCGCTAAGAACATTTTTTTTTTTTCTAAAACAGTTTTGGAGTTATTGAGTTTTAGCTGGACTAACCACTCAAATTCATTTATTATTCAGCGCTTATTTTAATCTTTTGTTTATTTCACAGTTTGCAGGTATTTTCATCATCAGTTCCTTCATATTTCCACACAAAATAATTGGATTTCTCAATCGTTTAATGGATCAACGAAAAATAGAGGACAAATTTAGAGATGAATTGTAAAACTATTTAGTGAAGATTGAAAAATAAATAAAAATAAATAATTACATATTTACCTGTTTTTATTCTTCTTAATTGACTCTCCGGTATTGCCAGATGCCCAAAATAAAGTTAGGAGTTCGTATTTTAAACAAAATAAATTCAATAAAAACACAACGCTGCCACTTTATTTTTACAATTATATAGTTTTATTTATTATCAATGCCTTCTCTGAGAATTCATTCAAAATACTAATTTTCGATAAATAAATTTCTCATTTGCAATTTTTTTCATAATTATTTTCTTTTTGTTTTTCTTTTGCAAACAAGTATATGTATGTATGTGTGTAATGATTTCAATAAGACATAACATAATTTATATTTATGCATCTAGGTATGTATATTTATATATATATATTTTTTTTTTTTGTTAATACGCGTTAAATATTTTTTATTTACATATTTATATTAAAACAATAGTTGCTAAACACTTTTAAAGTAAGTTAAGCTGAATTTGTATAGAAATTTTCTTTTTATTAATATTTTTTTTTCATTTTTTTAGAATTTTGCAAGTCCTTAAATTTAGACTTTGCTCGCTATACAAACTTTTTTTTTTTTTTTGATTCATATAAAATGTGAAAACAACAATTTCAATATAAAGCCAGAGATCTAAAATATAAATAAGAATTGACATTTATAAAATATGTAATATGTATGAAAACAAATGTCAATCAATATAGTATCTAGCATTTTTTTATAATTTTTAGCAAAATTTTAAATTGCTGTTTCTTAATTTTGAGAAGAAAAAAATTATAAATATTATAAAATAACTGAAATAAATTTCATAAGTGTCATTAATTTAAAAAGTAAACTTATAAAAGTACAACATTTTAGTATCCAAATTTTTAAAAGATTCGAATTAAAAAAAAATTTAAAAAAAATTAAAAAAAAAAATTTTAAAAAATTAAAAAAAAAAATTAATTAAAAAATTTTCATGTGTCATTAATTTAAAAAGTAAACTTACAAAAGTACAACATTTTAGTTTCCAAATTGTTAAAAGATTCGAATTAAAAAAAAAGTTTAAAAAAATTTTTAAAAATTAAAAAACAAAATAAATGAAAAAATGTTCATGTCATTAATGTAAAAATTAAACTTACAAAAGTACAAAATTTTAGTTTAGAAATTTTGAAAAGATTCGAATTAAAAAAAAATAAAAAACAAATTAGTTTAGTCCTTTATAAAACTTCAAATCATAATATTTAGATCTAACAAAAAAAATTCAAAAGCCAAAAACTTCCAAGTATTAAAATTTTAACATTTTGTAAAATTTCAGTTTTTTAATATGGTTTTCGGTTTTTAATTTAAAAGGTTAATTAATTTCTGGCAAAAAATTTTAATTTGGAATTGTTCAGAATTCAGAAAACAGGTTAATAGTTATTGAAGAAATGCATAGTTTAAAAAAATGTGTCACACCTTAAAGATTTTAAAAAATTTTAATAACTAGAAAAATAAATTTAAAAAAAATCAAAACTCAAATTCAACGTGTGTACTTTTCAAAATTTTAATTTTTTTTTTATTGCATCTCTTCCAAATTTAAATAAAAGTTGTATGTAAATTCAAGTTCAAAACCTATACAATTTTCAATATGATAAAGTAAAAGTTTTGACAACATTTAAGAACTTTTCGATTTTTAGGGTTTTACACAAATTAAAAGAAAACTAGTTTGGAAGAAAAATTAGTTTTTGGGAAAAAAATTGACAAACATTTTTTTTTTATTTAAATCCAAAATTCCAAAAATATGTATTTGTTAAATTTTTAAAAAATTTCTCAAAAAACTTCTTACATTTAAAGCCTAGCATATTTTTGATCATTTAAACTTTCCTACGGGGTAGTTGAAAGTAAAGTCATTAATATTCATGCATATTACTAATTTTCATATTTTGTAGGGGTTTTCAAACAGCTGTTTACAAAAAAAAAAGTTGTTTAGTATGATTGTAAAATGCACGTAAAAAAAGTTCTCTAAAAAATATCTAGTTTACTACGCCTACTATCATAAGCATTAGGTCAGAGCGAAATAAAAACTTGGTGAACTTGAAAATTTTAAAAGCATGTTTTGAAAACAAAATTTTTTTTTTCAATTAACTGTTTATTTTTTTTTATGTTAACTTTACAAATAAACAATTTATAATTTCGCAACGCCCTAATGCGCAAACACAGTTATTATTTTTAATTGTTTTTAAACACATGCGCTAAGCCATTGAAAATGCATAGATATGATATCAGCTATTCATATTATAGAGTTATTGAAATTTATTTATAATTTTATTTTTTGTTTCAGCTAAGAAAATATGCAATACTTCTTTTTTAAAACTACTAGTTATTTCATTACCAATTTTTTAATGGCATTTTTTATCTAATACTTTCTATTGAAAATTGTTTACGTGACTCAGTTGCAATATTCAAAATTAGCTATTGTTTTTGTTTTTTTAAATGCTATTAATTATAACGCGCATTTTTAATTTACTTATAAATTACTTTTAAATTTTCAGTGCCTGCAAAAAAAATTAAAACAACAAAAAAAAATAAAAATCATTTTCATATTCTGTTTATCAGCTTAATAGTGTATATTTCTTGTCTATAATTAAAAAAAGATAATTGCATTTAAATTTTATTAATTAACATTATGAACTTCGCTCGAACTTATGATTTCAAATTGATCCTTGCCAGAGATTTCCGATTCAGATTCTGATGGAGTGTGTGAGCTGGAAAGTGAAGGTATAATTAGGATTTAATTAACCTTTTGCAATTTGTTTTTAATATTATTTTTTATAATGACTATTTAAAGTTTTCAATTTCAAATTTTATTATATTGTTTTTTTTTAATTTAAAATTTATGAATTTTTAGATTTAAAAATTCTCGAATTTCAATAACAATTGAGTTTTTATTTAATTTTTTAACATGTCATTATTAGTTTTTTATTACCTTTCAGTGTTTAATTCTCAATTCTCTGAATTTTTTATATTTTACGTTCTTTATATTTAAAAAATTTATGAATTTTTAGATTTAAAAATTCTGAAATTTCAATAACAATTTAGTTTTTTTTTTAATTTTTTTAATATGTCATTTATTAGTCTTTTTATTACGTTTCAATGTTTTAATACTTAATTATCTGAATTTTTAAAATTATAAACCAATTAATATACATATATTGTTATTTAAGTTCTTTTCAGCTTTTTGCTATTTTTTAGTTCCAAAAGTTAAGTTTTTTTTTTAATTCTGTTTAAATTTTATTTTAATTTAAGAAAAAAATGTTTTTAATATTTTTCTTTAACTTTTTTAACTTTGTTTTTTAATTTTTATTTTTTTATTTTCTTCCTTAAATTTAATTTTTAAGTTTTGTTAAAATTTTTTTTATTTATCTTAAATTTTTTTTTTATTTATTTAAGTTTTTTTATATAATACTTATAATCCCTTTACCACAAACATGGGGAATGCGAGAAAATTTAACAGAAAATTGTTGCTTAGCAAAATAAAAATATTTTTGGTTCCTGCGGATGAATAACAAACAACACTGTGCAAAGAGGACAACTAGCAAACAATGACAAAACAATCCGATTGGTATGACAATGAAACAGATTTTGTGTAAAAATTTATTTATATACACATATGTACATTTTTAGAGTTGTTAAATTTATAAAAATATAATGTGGTCAGCAAAATTATACATAATGAGTTAGTAGCAACTAAAACTTTTCACAAACCAAATCAAAATCCAACTAACGCAAATCAGAATTTGCAGCTATTCCACTTAGTCCGATTTTTTTTTTAAGTAATAGTTTCGTTTTAAATGATATATCAGCAAAATAAAAACTTCTGGGTATTAGGTATAGCGCTTATCTCAGGTTT
Organism: Sphenella marginata; assembly: GCA_951509765.1. Classification (NCBI taxonomy): domain Eukaryota; kingdom Metazoa; phylum Arthropoda; class Insecta; order Diptera; family Tephritidae; genus Sphenella; species Sphenella marginata. The sequence goes on along the minus strand of OX608080.1, from coordinate 98,253,500 downwards.
AATTTAAAATACTTCCGAGGGTCATGATCTAATATTACTTTCATATTATCGTTCCAATATTTTTTCGGATCCAACTTCGACAGTTTGAGCTCATTTCAAATACTTTAAAACGTGCGAGCAGCTCGTAGACCCTTTTGTAGGTAGGAGGCTGATGTTAGTACTCTCGTAACACAAAATCAAAAGTTTTTACTTTAATTCTACTGTACGAAGCAATGTCTTTTTACAATACAGATGAATTTTCGCAATGTCACAATACATATTCCAAAGTTCCATATATACATAAATACAATTTCAAATTTCTGTTTATTGTTAATATTAATAGTCATATAAATTAAAAATTAAATATACATTTATGGAAGATTTAGCAATTTTTATAAATAAGCAATTAGTTAAAAATAATAGTTTTAATTAAATATGCATACGACTTGTTATACAAAACTAGAAAAGGTATTGAAAAAAAAATACATGCAAACAAAATCAAAATAAGAATAATGCATAAAAGCGAAAAGAGAAAAGCGCATGATTTATTATTAAATCAAATGCCATAAATGCTACGCACTTTATGCAAAAAAGCAATCAGCGGGATAACCCATAATGCCGCCAAAAATAAACTACATCTCACCCTTTAGCGTCCGACTCGGCAGGAGTCACGTCGCTATTATCACCACTGCCACGGCCAGCGCTATCTACAGAGCCTGCCTTGCTAGGCTGCGCAATATTGCGATGCCGCAATTCAATTTCGGCATCATGTTCCTTAATCTCCTCAATCTTTTCCGGTTGCAGTGGTATCGCATCAGGTGCTGTATCATCCTCCGCATCACTGTCTTTCTCTTTGTTCTTCTTTGATTTGGATTTGGAACGTTTTTCGCCAGACCCTTTTGATTTGCCATCATCATCGGTCACATATTTGCTCTATGATAACAAATAAAAAAGTTTAGTATTAAATGAAAATTAAAACAATAAACTGCAATGGTACTCACTTCATAGAGCGGCCAGAAAGATGCAAAGAAGCCCACATCTTCGGTTAAATTTGGTAACATCCAAAAATGCAAATTTCCATAAGACAACGCCCATACGATTGTAAATATAATTAATCGTATTATTGTTAAAACCAATATGACAACAAGGAAGCCAGCCGCCGCCACCGATAGATAATAGACACCTTTGCGTAACATTGGTGGCCATAGCGGGAACAAGCATATAACAATAGCGCCCAACAACAATATTAAACCATAGATCCAGTAGTGTAATGGAATGGGATCATAAATCCAAACATATGCCTCAGAGCCATCAACAAATACCTGCTCTGGATGCATATCCAATTTGATTTTACGTTTACGTTTCTCTTTCTTTTCGCCACAACTGTTGCCAGCAGCACTTGCACTAATATTGCCATCGCCTCCATTATTACCACCACCACCGCCACTTGCTTCAGCCTCTGCTTCAGTATCCTTCTTTTCTTCCTTATCAGTTTTGTTTTTTATGGGTTTTCCGCCACTGGTTGCAGCACCTGCAGCTGATGCACAACCACCGCCGCTACAACAACCACCACCACCACCACCACGCATCTCTTCTATTGAAACGGGCACTTTTTTAGCCCGATGGAAAAATTTATGCTCCAACATAACATCCAAGAATTCAATAACCTGTTCACGTGTTGTGAAGAGAGTGTCACTGCCAGTGGCGAATTTCGATTTCATCAATGCGTCGATGGCCTTATTCGATGAGAAATACTCTACATTGTGGCTAAGAAATTTAGTTTTCTTTGTTTTTACATTTTGCTTCATCCATTTGGCGACTTTATACTCTTCTTTTGTAGGCTTTTCTACCTCCTGTTCGCCAGGGCCGGTGTACTCCTGTGGATGGGAAAGAGTGTAACATTTTTTTCAATATACTCATTGCAAAAATTGTTATAATAATAAGTATATACTTTTGTTAGAATTTTTGAGGTTATGTCAAAAGTACTTTTGTAAGAATTTTTTAACTTATGTCAAAAAAAAAACAGAAAAACAATTTATGTTGAAATAAATAAAAATGGTCAACATGTAAAATAAGTAATTACTTAGGTAATATAATTTAAACATTTAAAATAATTACAAAAAAAATTAAAACAAACTTTTTTTTTTAATAAACAAAAAACAATGTTTTCTCTGTTTTTTTTCAATCTGAGCAAAAGTCTTGTACGTATTCGGTTTCAGTCCCGTTTTCACAGTGGTTGCCTAAATTTTAGTTTTATCAGTCAGTTTTCCACAAACAATTGCAGTACGTTGATTAAAACAGTAATTAAAAAATGCTTTCCTAACCTCAATTATAATTTTTAAAAAGCTATCACTTTCGTGATACGATAATTTTATCCAAACATTCTACAATGATTATAGTAAACATTTTCCAAAAAAAAGACCTGCTCAAGTAAGTTTATCGTAAGCTTATAGTTAACGTATTTTGCTTACTGGGATACTTTATGACAAAATGCAAATGTATTAACATATTTTATTTGTCTTCTTTCAATGAAGAAATCTATTGTAGATTCAAGCAATTACAAATTAGTTGAAACGTTAAGCCTCCTAAACTTCAACATGTCACATTTTATAGTTATCTAATTGCTGTATATGATATCATTTGTGGAACAAAATTTTCCAAGGGAACACTAGGGTGGAACTAAGCTCAAAGCGAGCACCCACACTTACTGAGTAGCGCATAAAACGTTTGATACTAGTATATGACTGACGGTGACGTGGTTGTTTGAAAACACCAAAACTAACGTAGTTATCAAATTTTTGCAAACGTCATCAAAATTTAAGCAACAAGCTATGTATTAAGCCTTGATAGGATATGTAGGAACAAAAAATGTTGTTTAAAAACACTTGAACACATTTTTCTAATTTCGCAATTTTTACATTATTGCTAGTAAAGCCCTTTTTTTTAATTATTAATCACAACAAAAATGAAAGTATTAGCACAAATTTTTTTTTTTAAATTTAAATGTACTAACATCATCATCCTCCACAATTTGTTCCTCCTCTTCTTCGACGTGGCTTACAGCGTCCGCATCCATGCTAGTCGACAATATTCAATTTTAAAATATTTTTTATTGCAAAGCTCGCACGTTTTAGAACGTTAAAAATAATTTAATTTTTTTTTCGTTATTTGTTTTATTAAAACAAGTCACGTTGTATGAAGCGCACTTTAAAACATACAAAATACACAAAATATTACTTAGGAACCATAATGAAGAAAACTTGACTTGAAGCGCACAGCAAGCAACTGGTCAAATATACCAAAACAGTCGTCAACCCAACACCTAACCAACCAAGAGTTAGTCAGTCAGTAGAGCAACTTTCTCCCATAACAATAACAACAACAACACCAAAAGTGCCAACAACAATAGCAGTCAAAGCAAAGCAACAAAAGCTTCTGAGCGATCATAACAAAAGATTTTTGTAGTTAGTTGAAAAGCGCAAAAAAATTACTACGAATACGAATGAGTAGTAAAAGGTGGAGTATAAAAATTGTATATGTAAGTAGGTATGAGCAGAGGGAAACAAGTGTAGAAATGAGAATTACAACAGAAACAGCTGAGAGCCATGTAAATAGTTGTCAAGTGGCTTAGCTCTTGGCAACTACGCGGGAACTAAAAAAGTTAACTCAATTAGTGACTCCGAAATTGTATTGAAACGATCAGTTATGAATAGAGAGTGACAAAAATATAAAGCCATAACTTCAGTATTGGCCTTAAAGTGTTTGATTTGTTGGAATTTCACTTAGTATTCAGCTATTTACACAGCTAAATACTTTAGTATAGAACGCCAACAACGCCTAAGATACTAGTGATGGGGTGCGACCTTTAGAATTTGGAAGGGTGTAAAAAAAAATGTAACAACAAATCAAACAGCAAACACATATTTAGTTTCTCCTTCTTAAAAAAAAAATTAAGAGAAGATTTTTTAGTTCAACTAAACGAACTTTAGGTAGTCTCCTCATAAATTGATCGCTGATGAGCATTGATTTGATAAGCGAACATGTGGGGAAATACCAAAATAAGATGACGTTGAGAGTGATGATATCTTGATAGAAGTATTTACAGTGTACCAGTCATTGTAAAATTCTTAAAACTCGGCTAGGTAAATTTCAAAAAAAAATTTGTATTTTTATAATTTTTAAAAATTTTTTATTTATAACTATTTAAATTAATTAATTGTGTTAACTAGGACTATTACTTTGAAATTTTATATAAATAGCTTTTTTCAAGGTTTACCAAGATATAGCAACAGTGCAGTCAATTACCAAATGTTCCACTTGAGTCAATTTCTGTGTTATTTATATACATACATATGTACATATGTACTTATATCAAAAGTTTGGACGGAAGTTAATTTTATGCCTGCGCCTAAACTTTATACTAAAAACGAGTTTTGAAACTCCATGGCTGTTGCATACGAGTACATACAAAGAGAATATGAGTCCACTTCTTGGAGCTCTTTCATTGCACTTTCTGAACGATTCTCTTCCTTAGTTGTTTACTACGTCATTGATATCAGCAGTGCAAAGTCAAGTAAGCTAAAGTTGTGTATGCGCGATGCTCCAGTATTCGTATCCACACATATGTTCGCCTGTTTGTATGTACATATATTTCGTATTTTATTGCTTACGATTGCTAGGCATTCAGCATCTTGCTTGACCAATTGAATAATGTTTCGTCTTTGGACGTTTTGATTTTCCCAGTACCTTGGCATAAAGATTAGGGTCAAAGTTTTCGGTTCGAGTAACAGAACGGATTGGTCGCCAAACCTTTCAAGTAAATTATTTGGCATAAAAAGCCTTTTGGATAGTCTTCAGCTTAAGCGGTCCCATTCATTTGTTGAAAATTTAATAGTGCATCCCAAATAAAAAGAGGAGCTGCATCTTAATCTCCTCGGAGGTATAATGTTACAATTTTTTTTATTTATTTTAAATACAATAACTCTTACACACTAAATAAAATAAATATAAAAGAAACGACCATTGCAGATTATTTGAACCGTAATAAAACAATTATTCAAAAAGATTCCTTGAACTGCATGTGTACGTTGTATATTTGGCTGGTACGTAGCAGCTTCCGAAAAATTCAAAGTAAAATGGCATTGATTTTCTGGGTTATCAGCTTAGTGCCAAGCAATCAAGTTCAAAATGCGTATGTAAATAAACAATACATATTATGTCTGTATGTATTACTCAGTAAATATACATAGTATATTCATGCTGTAAGAAATAAAATTATATTTTACAAACTTCTTTTGCTCTGCTCGCACCACATCTAAACATATTTTATAATGTACCATATTGTGTGCATTACCCGTTTTCTGATTTTAATGTAACCTAAACCTATGTATGTACACTCACTATAGTTTTGTATGTTAACCAAAAACATTAGTAGCCCTCACGACTTTTTGCTTTTTAATATGAGAAATTACAAAAATACATAGCATCCCTTAATAACTTTTCGCTGTTGAACAAAACTATTGCTGAAGAGGCAACAGGACTACATAAATATTAGCTTCTTTTCCAGAGTACATAAAAATCTAACTAATTAATTGCTTGGATTAGCGAAACCTTTATCTGGCACATTTTTGGTGCCTTATCAGTGTTAATGGCCAATTGCTTATCAGCGTCGTACAAAACATGTATCAGATTATGATTAAGACAAATTAGTAGTTGAGTGAAGGGCAAGTTTTCTGCCTTCATTACAATATCATTCGACTACAACAATTGAAATTTAATTTATCTACTCTTTTACTTCATAAAATTAAAAACTCTCGAAAAAAAGCATTGAATGATTCTTATAAACCATACATACATACATTAATAGATTGTCTCGAGAACTCTAATGTTTTAATATGTATACTATTATATTCTTAATTATAAATTGAATATAACTTTGAGAATTATGAACAGTAGTACCTATGTATATACTCTTCATAACTGCAACAGGAAAGGAAAAGCTCGCAGCTTATATGTAACCTCCAAACCAAATCAGCAATATTCCCCGAACTGGCCGATCTAAGGTTTTAATGCCCTTTATCGCTCACTATGAGCATCTTAAGTTAGCACTGTTAACTTCAAAGATATTTTGAGGGGTAGATTATCAACGCCACAGGGTTTGTCTGGGTGAAATAGCGCTGGTATGCATGTGAATGCCTGGCTCCTTGAACTGAAAGTAGAATTTTGTTTAGTACTTTGTTACCAACCCAATATACTATTTTATGAAATTTACTTACTGCGTTTGGACCTTAATTACACATATTTTTTTTCTTTTCAATTAAACGAAGTATTATCAACGTCTTTTATTCCGGGGGGTGCCTGGCTCTGCATGCTCCATAAACGACGAATAGCCAAAATCAATGGTATTGGGTACAGCTTCCAGTTTGGGAGTCTTGTATCAATCCCGGAGGTCTCATCTTGCTTTTCTGCCCATCAAACGATATTAACCAACGATGTAGGAAGCAAGAATATTGATAGAAGGCGTCATGTCTGCAGATCAGCAACCGAATTGCACGTCACTATACGTCCAGGCACCAGATTTTAAAGTCCATGCAGCCACTGCTGTATCCCGCCACCCCTGAGAGAAAGTTTGCAAGCCCGATATGCAACAACACTTTTTATAATTCAACGCCATGCTACTGCCATTTTTGCCACACTCACAAATTTTTTTCATTCCAGCAACAACTTAACGATTTTTTTCTTTTTTTGGCACTCATGCATACATTCTACAACAATAAATTAGCTTGTACCACGCAAGCACGCAGTGACAGGGGAAAATTCCGATGGTACTTTTAAAAAAAAAAATTATTTATATTCTTTCAGCCGTTCAACTTTTTGCAACGCTTGTTTAATTATTTCGACATCTAATGACATTAAATTGGCTACAATTATTATTTTGCTGGATAAAGACTTAAATGTATGAAGAGTTATGTATGCTGAAAACCAAAGATGCTAAAAACGTCCAAAGCACATCCCTACATACGTCAACATTCCATTTATATATGCGCAATAACTTTTCCACAATTAATTTTTTCCATATGCAAACAAACGCAACATTGACTTTGTATATATAAAAACAGCTCAAGAGAATATTTTAGCCAAAAATCGCTGCTGTTTTCCAAAAATGTATAGCAATTCATCCGTTCCATCTGACACAAACTTACATCTTTACGACGACGTGCACGTCTTTTCTCAGACATTTCAAGTTTTACCACAATTTAATGCTTTATAAACTATTTCAATTGCAATTTAACTGTTTGGATTTGTAATCAATTATTTTCATAGAAAATTTTCTTCAATTTATTTGTTTAGCACTTTTTTCCAACCTCCACCTGCACCGACTTCAAAAACTGTAATGAGATTCGCAAATTGTAATTACATTTGACATGTGAGAAAAAGAAACAAATAGAGTATTTATACTGAGCAGCCTCAAAAATGCAAGGGAGAACGTGACGAGAATAGTTTGCGAAATGTCAGTTTCGGTGGATCATCGAAAAAGTCTCAATTATATTTTGGAGCATTTCCTGCGGCAGCCATTAGCTTTGTTCAAAAGCTTAATAAAATGTGGGTAGAAAGTGTTCGGCAAAAGGCGGAGAAATACTAGGGATCGCTACCAGATAAGAAATATCTTTTATAAGAATTGCCGGAAATCGCCCACCCAAAAGGAATTAGGCATCGGAGCATTTTTTGGTACTTCGCCAATAACTTTTCCATTAAACAAAATATATATTTATTTCCACCCTTCGCATTATTGATAACGAATTCAAATCGCGTCTTTTAATACCTCTCCCGACATTTGAGGACGCGTATTTGCAGTTTACTTGGGAGGTACAATAATACCCAAAACTATTCATCAAACCTTTCTCAGACCTCAACTTCGGTCCCTTCAGTTATTGAAAAATATGCACATTCATTTACACATGTCTGGCAACTCTTATTACTCGCTGATTCAACTAGTAGCAAACCGCAATTTTTGTTCATAAGTGATTCCGCCAAAATAGAAGGCAGTTTTATTTGAAGATTAGTTTTCCGTGTTATATAGTTTAGACGGCTAAAATATTTAAAATATGCAGTGCCGGTGAGATATATCGTTCAGTGCGAAGCGTATTTAATGATTTAAAGTGAGTAATTATAAGCAAATCGGGTAAATTTTGGAAGCTTCCTTAGAAGGCAGTTTTATTGGAAGATTTTTTCCCTTGTTATATATTTTAGACGTCTAAAATATTTAAAATATGCAGTGCCGGTGAGATATATCGTTCAGTGCGAAGCGTATTTAATGCTTAAAGTGAGTAATTATAAGCAAATCGGGTAAATTTTGTTTCGGTCTTTTGCTTTATGTTCTGTGCGACCCCCCTTCCAAAAATAAAAAAAGTTCGTGGGCACGGAACATACCTATTAGTTTATCATCAGCTGTTTTTGTTTTGGTTTGCGAGAAACACAACACTGTGGCTGCTTAAATAACAACAAATGGTAGGCTGATTTCGGCTCGGAAAAAGTTCAGATATTTTTGAAAATATACGAATCCTATAGAATTCGGAAAACTAAGAAAGTCGTCCGTAACGGTTACACTTCGTGGATCGTTTATTTCTGTTTTGAATTAAACATTGAAATACTTTTTTCTACGAAATAGCCAACCCCATCTAAGATACAGTGTGAAACAATTTTTAGAAATGTTGCCGCTGGGAAGACAAATAAAACTACTGCCAATCCTCTACTGGCGCACCGCTTCAACACAATATAGGGGAATGCAAATTAAACGTGCAGAATTGTATAAGGTAAGCGAGACAATTTATATTATATATTATGTAGAAAACTTATGTATCCGACCGCAGAAGTGTTTCCGTATTTTGGGTGTAAATGAAGCGGCAGATCAAAATACAGTGCGTAATGCATACCTAGATTTGGTAAAGAGAGTGCATCCAGATTCAGGGCTACCAGAAGCGTCTGCTGAACGATTTCAAGAAGTTGATGAAGCTTTTAAAGTGCTACAAGAGAAATTCGCTAAGAATCGGCGCAATATCTTTGAAGATGAGGAAGAGGAAGTATTCGATATCAAACATACAGCACCACAACATCGACAATACCTCAGTTATGATGGTTACGGCGTTGGTAATCCTTTCCAACGTGAAAAACAATATCAACAAATAAAAGCGATGAAAGCACAAGAACGTGTACTTAGCCATCGTATTGAAAAGTCGAAAGCGAGTGAAGGTAGCATTATGAAAAAAGGTACATTCTTTAAGAGTCATGCAATTAAAACCAAATATGGTTTTGACCGCGTTTGTGAGGATCTCATACAAGAAGCTATGGCAAAAGGTGATTTTGATAATCTCAAATGTGCCGGCAAACCATTAAGTAGCGCACAAACCCAAAATCCATATTTAGATTTTACAACACATAAGTTAAATAAAATATTAATTGATAATGGTTTTACACCGGAATGGATAACATTACAACGTGATATACGTGATGCAGTACAGCGATTACGTGAAGAATTGCGCTGTGAACGAGCTTTCTTTGGTGATTATCCGTTCACGAATGATGAGGAGCGTGAAGCATGGCAAACAGTGTTACGACGTTTCGATGGTGATGTTAAAGATATAAATAAAAATATAGATAAATATAATTTAATAGTACCCATATTACAAAATCAATTATTCCGTTTGAATATTGATAAAGTAGCTGAAAAAGTCCTCAACGACCCCAATGCATTGAAAAATTTTAAGCCGCGTAAACAAGAAGCGTCTGCTACCAAAAATGATGGAAATGGTGGTAAAACGGATTTATTTTCAATTATTGGTTCACTGTTTTGAATGTGTGGAATAACAAATTAAGGCCGAATATACGTTTTTTGTGATGTTACGCCGCTCAAGGCAATGGTGATATGTTTTTAATATTGTTGGAACTTTTTAAATAAATTATACATTTATTTATGCTTAAAATCGATGCTCCACAGAACACTTTACATTACAGCTAAGCTGTCTTGCTTCCTAAGGATGCGATGCTAGTTAGAAACTGGTGCAGATATAAATAGTACCCGAAGTTCTGTTGAAAACACGAATTACTGTGTGCTGATGTATTTGAAAAATACAGTAAGTTCAAGCCCACCTAAAAAATAATACTACTTACTGTTTGAACATTCTAATTTTATATACTTTATTTAAAGCCATTTAAACTATTATTACAATTTCTTTTCAAGAAAAAATTTGTTTTGGAATACCCAAAGTGTATACATCTGTAAAAGTGTATTGTAATGTTTCAACATCAAATATCATTTGTATACATAAATGCATTTTAAGAAATTAATTACACGGTAGGCACGTTCTACAATAACGTACGACAACTTCCAATCGCGGCAAAACTATGCTGCTTTAGTAGACTATGATTAGACAATAAAGTTTAACTAGTAACTAAGAAATTTGCAAATACGTTAAAAGTAAATGCGTACAACTACACATATGTATGTATTGCCCCCCAATATGAATGTAGAAATTTAGCAGGTAGCAGAATCTTTGCCATTTTCGCATACATTTACAGCATCTGCGGCTAATAGACGCAAAGCTTTTGGGAAAGCAAAGTGTTCAGCAACGTGTATACGATCTGTCAAAAGCTCTTCGGTATCATTTGGAAAAATTGGTACGCTAGCTTGTACAATAATGGCACCGGTATCAACACCCTGAAAATGAGGAAAGCTTAGTTATTTATTATAAAAGTATTAAATAGCAAATTTTTACCTCATCCACAAAATGTACTGTGCAACCAGATTCCTTATCTCCTGCTTCAAGCGCTTTCTTCTGCACTTTCAAGCCCGGATGTTTAGGTAGCAATGATGGATGTATATTTACTAATCGTCCTTTCCATTGTCGCACAAATTTTTCACTTAATATGCGCATAAATCCAGCCAAACACACCAATTCTACATTGTGTTCCATCAAGTTGCGACTCACTTCCGCATCAAAATCTTCACGCTTACTATATTGCTTATGCGACACTATAAGAGCTGGTATTCCAGCTTTCTCGGCGCGTTCAATACCCATAACATCCGGCTTATTCGATATAACCAATACGATATCGGCATGCACACCCTGTGATGTATCACGGCATGCATCAATGAGTGCTTGCAAATTGCTACCATTACCTGATATCAGTACTGCAACACGTTTGCGTGGTTTATTTAGTAATTTTTGTACACTCTGCAAACATCTTTTGAAATTTTTCACTACAACTTGTGGTGCATCTGTGTTGTTACGTTGACATACCACACCTACTCGCGTGGCACGTTCACGATACTGGAGCTCAGTTAATATTGTCTGTTCATGCTCTGGAGCGACGACTAAAATGATACCCAAACCACAATTGTAGGTACGTTGCATTTCGGCGGGTGTTACATTGCCTTGATCGGCCAGCCACCCGAAAACCGGTGGTATATTCCATTCTGTGGCATCCAATTGTACAGCTAGGTTTTTAGGTAATACGCGTGGTATATTTTCCGTTAGGCCACCACCGGTAATGTGTGCTAAAGCTTTTATATGACCTTGGCGTAGGAGCGGTAGGACTGCGTTGACATAAATGCGTGTTGGTGTGAGAAATTCTTCGCCAAAAGTTCGGTTACTAAACGGTGTTTTATCTTGAAATGTAACGCCTACGCGTTTCATAATGGCATGTACCAAACTAAAACCATTGCTGTGTACACCAGAGGACGGCAGTCCGATAAGAACGTCGCCCTCGCGTATATCATCGGTACGCGGCAATAGTCGACCATATTCGGTGATGCCTAGTGAGAAACCGGCGAGATCGTAGACATCGGAGGCATAAAGCAAGGGCACTTCGGCAATGTGTGTTTCTGGAAAGGTGAGAGTGAAAATATCAAATTACTAAAAGAGATTTCATTTTATCTCCCATATTTTGATTTAAAACTTATGTGCTTTATCTTCATCTATACTCTATACCTTTTTATGTTGGGCCCCATAATTAAATATCTATTTCTCCTTTTCTCCACCTTTGGCTTTGCCTTTACCTTTTTTTTTACCTTTCCACTCATCTTTTTTCACACTCACCCACTAAAGTGCTTCCAGCCTGCGATGCTCCTTCAATTACCCCACTTGTTATGCTTGTAGCAGTTTCCTCCACCAAATCACCGCATGCATAGTAACTTGAAAATGTTAACGGCTCAGCACCATTACACAAAATATCATTCACGCACATCGCCACCAAATCGATACCAACAGTCCCATTAAGCTCAGTCTGTTGTGCAATCTTTATTTTAGTACCCACGCCATCTGTTCCCAGCACAAGTACTGGGTCTCTATATAACTTTGGAATAGGCATTAAACGCCTACCCAATTTCGTGGTAAAAGATTCATTACGTTGTTGTGTTAATGCGGCATCACAGAGTTCCAAAGCCAAATCTCGTTGATGTGGCTCATCGAGTGTACGTGTATTCCTCTCGGACAGACCACCAAATCGGTCAGCTAATTTCTGCAAACCCTCAACAAAATTACGCACTTCAATTTGATGCTTTTGATGGGATGTCTGCAGCTTACGTTTCAACACACCCAATACCTTGGCACCTTTTCCTAAATGCTTTTTCCACACAGTGCATTTATTTGGTACAATCAATACCAAACCAATGCCGCAATTAAGATTATCTAAAAGAGTTTTAGGGCTTAGACGTAGCTTGCCAGCTAACCATCCATAGATGGTGGGTATTTTAAGATCGCCGAAATCTAGACAGATTTCATGGTCTGGTGGTATAATACGTTGCACGTCGGGCAATAAGCCGGACGTAATGTGTGATATGGCTTTGATTTCGCTTTCTTTTAATAGAGCGAATACTTCATTAACATAAATTCTTGATGGTTCACAGAGTTCTTGACCTGGAAAAAGAAAAAAATTAATTTACTTTAATTAAAATAGATTTATAAGGAATGGAGTTGGTTAACTCCACAACTTGTTTGGTACTCCGATATACTTTTCGAAACTTAAATTGTTGCATAGCTTACCTAATGTTTTACTACCGGTTGCAAATTCACACCTTCCTGACAAATCAATATCTGCCATTTCCAGATGTTTCAGCAACGAATGAAAGCCTGCACAGTGTAGACCATTCGCTGGCAAAGAAATCAACAAATCACCCTCTTCATAGCGTTTGAATTTCGGCAGCTCCTTGCCTGCTTCAACGATACCCACACAGTAACCAGCAATATCGTATTTACCCTCCTCATACACAGACGGCATTTCAGCAGTTTCGCCACCTATTTGAGTGAAATAAAGAACGATTACGAAACAAATTTTAAAACTATCTCAGTTAAGCTGGTGTTTTTATCAGTCCTGTAATGTTTGTGGTGCAATACGTAAGAAATAAGTTGGAAATATGATGTGGTGTTGTACACGCTAAACAATCCAAGAAGCGTTGAATTGGTTGAAAACGGGTATACTCGAGTTAAAACAAGAGATCATCCAAAATTTGGATATTACACCATAACCAGCACGAAACTGTTAACCTAACGACGTCAGAATATAACCTACTTTCTCAGTAAGGCTTATAATTTAGCTTCAAAAATTATTTCAACTCACTCACCTAGAAGTGCACAATTTGCAGCAAGACAACCCTCCGATATGCCCTTAACAATCTGTGATGCTACACCTACTTGCAGTTTACCACAAGCAATATAATCCAAAAAAGCAACTGGTTCTGCACACGACTCCAACACATCATTGACACACATTGCCACTAAATCATAACCAATACTTTCGTATACTTCTTGCTCAAGTGCAAGTTTAATTTTTGTACCCACGCCATTAATAGCCTCACATATAACAGGATTTTTATAGTCAAGCTGTACGGATGAAAGATGCCAAGGATGTTTTAAAACTCAAAGACAATTGGAGCAACTAATACTACTCACCTCATTTAAACGAAATAAACCACCAAATCCACCCAGACCACCAACGACACCCGGTCGCTGTGTGCTGCGCGACAATGGCTTGATTTGTTGTACCAAATCATCGCCAGCATCTATATCAACGCCACTGTCTTTATAGGAGAGCGAAGGAAGCGTTGGAGCATGTGCCTTTAGCCTGTCGATTAAATAAAACAAAATTTAATTAATTTATTTTCAAATACATATAAAACCATTTATTATAATTTCATATACATACATATGCTCACGGAGAATATCCTCAGCCATCAAGTGAATACCAAATATTTTTATAGAAAACAAGATTACGCATTATGAAGGTCATTCATATTTGTTGTGGAGTATAACTTTTTGTTTTGTCAGTTTCATCAAATATGTACACTCGTTTGAAGACTTGACTTAGTATTATAATTGCTTGATAGACTTTTAATTTGAGTTTTATAACTGTTTAATTAAATTAAAAAGTGCTTGATATGAAAATAATGCAATTGGAATGTTTGTTAAACACTTTTTGTGGATGAGACGTTGGGGACGGACTGTGCCAAGCAAGCTGTTAGGGGTTGAAATTTTTGGAATATCGATAAAATTTTTATCATCGATTCTCAATTCATTAGACTGGGATGTTTAATGCAATTTTTTTTTTTCGGTAAATACCGTTAAATGGCCTGAAAATGCCACGAAATTCTAAGATTGAGAACAATCACTTCGCTAAATCTAAATTATTGAAAAAAAATGTTCAATTGAAATGAAATTTGCAATAAATTAAAACTGTGCATAATTGAGATAACGGATCTCAACAAACGGAACATTAATTACAGGGTGATGTCGCCTCCATAATTATGCGGAAGAAACATAACCAAATGTGCTTGGGGTCGCTTAAAAATAAAGAGCTTTATAAATGAAAAAAATTAATTTAATTAGAATACTTTGTAATAAACAACTTAGGAACCAAAAAAAAAAAAATTATTAACCGTAAGAGGGCATCTCGATTGTCATTAGCAATGCGTAATCTGTTTTTCAATATAAATAGGTATACATAAATCTAGTCTCTTGAGGGCCAGTTCTCTATGTCTCTACAAAAGCTTTTCGTCAGAAAACCACGATTAACTACTTTCAACAATTTGCTAACAAAGCTTTAGCCAATAATTTAGCAACTGACCCCTCTTGACATTAACCATGACAACATTTAATTTGATAATTACATTTTGAATGCCTTTTGCGCAATATCACTACGAAACTGAGCCGCTGCTCCGACAAATGTAATGCCTTTACAGATTTTAGTCGCATCCGATGCTGCCTCTCGCAAATCTTGACGCAATGCTACAGCTATCAAAACACGTCCACCATTTGTAAGGTATTCACCAGTTTTGCCAACCGCGACACCACTATGGAAGATCAACTCATTGTCCGTATTGAAGGGAACACCTTTGATTGGAGGAGAACAAAAACAATTCGTATAATTTAGTCTGAATCAATTTGTAACACGACTTTGTACCCTCAATAATGCAACCCTTTGTCGAAGTCTCTGGATAACCAGCACTGGCCATAATCACACCCACAGCACTTACATCCTCACGCCATTGTAGTTTAATTTCTCTTAAACGATTCTCAACGCAAGCGCTCATTACAGCATATAAATCAGTCTCGAGTAAGGGTAATATGACTTGTGTTTCTGGATCACCAAAACGACAATTAAATTCCAACACCTTGGGACCATCTGATGTCAACATTAAACCAGCATACAGTACACCACAATAGTGTATGCCCTCTTGACGTAAAGCGTTCACTGATTTTTGTAATATAGCTCTATTGATGCGTTCCAAATCATTGGCTGGTATTAATGGGCAAGGACAATAAGCGCCCATACCACCAGTATTTGGACCCTCATCGCCATCATGCAAACGCTTGTGATCTTGTGCGGGCAACATTGCTTGTGCGTGCTGTGTATCAACAAATGCCAATACAGAGACTTCCTCACCAACGAGCAGCTCTTCAATAACCACCGTATCGCCAGCACTACCAAATTTACGTTTTCCTAAAATTTCTTCCACTGCCTTGCAGGCTTCAGCGGCATCTGCGGCAACAACTACGCCTTTGCCCGCAGCCAAGCCGGCAGCTTTAACCACGAGTGCTTTGTAGGGGGCACTAAAATGAAGGGAAAAGTTAAGTTATAGTCGTACATTTATCCCAACTACCATTTAATATAGCAGCAATTTAGAAGTTACTCACTTATTTATAAACTCCTTGGCCTTTTTCACGTCGGTAAAGGATTTGTAACGCGCAGTCGGTATGCTGTGTCGCAGCATAAAATCTTTAGCCCATTTTTTATTCGATTCAATCTGTGCGCCTTGTTTGTTAGGACCGAAACAGCGTACACCAGCCTTATTGAGCGCATCACCAAGACCATTAGCCAATGGATCTTCTGGGCCAACAATGACTAAATCGATTGAATGAGTTTTACACCAAGAAGCGATGGCCTGTAAAAAGGTGGAATGCAATAAATTAAATCATAGTCCTCTTTCCGTCCTGGCATTCACTTCAAACCCATCGTTCCCTATGCTCTAGATCTCACGATAAAAATTTCTACCACTTGGAAGCTTTTAAGTCGTTTTGTACTCTCAACAAATACTTCGTCTCACGAATCCATAAGTAAGATTGCTTTATTAAGGTCCGGAGAACTCGCAGCGTGTATCAATTTAATACGCACCACCAACAACAGGGCGATAACCTCACATATAATTATTTTTAGCTTGAGATTGACTTGCTATGGCTTCCTGATTGAATGGCGATAAGTACAATAAGTTGATAATTAGCTGAAATAATTACTGTGAGACGAACAATATTTTGAGAGCACAAAAACTCTCGTTTGCTTGTGAAGTCAACATTGAGAGTTTAGAGCGGCACGGCCCCACAAAGCTTCCTTAAAAATTTGTTAAAGTGACTTCAAAATGAGTTTGTTTCAGACCTGTTAAATCCCCATTCGAATTGAGTAATCAATTGATTAAATAGCTTTTTCAATTAATAATGATTATTTTAATTTTTTTCAGAAATTTCCAATTACTAATGGATTTGAATTAGAAAATAATCGAATAACAAAAAATTAAAAAACAATCCAAAAAAAAAAAATCAAAACTAATCAAAAGTAATCGGAATACATTTTTTGATTGTTTATGATTACTTTTGATTTTTTTTTGATTACTTTTTGATTAATTTGAATTTTTTTATTTTTAATTTTTATTTTTTTTTTTATTTTTTTTTTTATTTTGCAAGTTTGTTGTAAAAATACGTACATAAGCTTGGGGTCTAAAATTAAATAATAAAAAATCATGATTATTTGTTCATTGTTTTTTACAATAATCATTAAAACAATTATTAAAACCCGTAAACAATGGGTAACCAATCATTACTATGCTTTTCCAAAAAGTAATCAATCAAAACGATAATCATTATGATTATTATAATCATTACTTAACAGGTCTGGTTTGTTTCTGTCGCTTTCAATAAATTGTTTCATATTACCACCCATGCACCGAATACTCTTTAATTTTGCTCTTGTTGCGCACTTTTTCAAACACCCTATATGAGTATAACCACACGAATTCAATGTCGCTAAGCGCTCTACTTCATCGCAATAGTTTTGGGCGGTAGAAACCAGACACTACGATCGTACAAAAAAAAATATTTAATACAACAACAAAAATGGGTAACCAAGCACAAATGAAGCCCGTTAATGCTGGTATTTCACTACATAGTTTGGATTAGGAGTGAATTTAAGTAAATGGTAAATTGCACAAACAAATGCTGAATGTCATATATAAAAATAAAAGTTTTGACGTCGACGAGATAAAGGCCGAGATCATGTCACGCGGTATGTCTTCGGTTTGGCAAAGTATGATCATATCTATATCTGCGTGTAGAACGAGGGTATTGGGTTGTGAAATAGTATCTGAGTATCTTAAGGCAAGAAACTGTATCTTTTTGTGTGATTGCTGATAAAATGCCTCCTTATATACATATATAACAAGCTAACATTCTCTAGATCGGCTCGCATAAGTGATTTGATCGTGCCCAGCTACAATTATCAAAACTCTATGCCAGATTTTTCTATGCCCCAATTCAAATACAAGTGACACTCCTTTAAACTTTCCCTGAAGTCCTAGGTTTAAGTGCCGGTATTTGGTAAAACTACTATTATTATTACTTTAGACCTCGGAAAGCGTCTGCTAGGAAAGATGAAATTTGGCTGAACAGCTTTCCCAATATAAATACATTAGCAGACTTTGTCGACCATTAATGAGAGACAACCATGCTTAGAAAATATTTTCTAAGGCATTTTTTATGCTAACAAAAAAAAAATTTTTTTCTAAAAACTCTGCCCAAAAAGTATAAAATTTGGAAAACTTAATTATGTATATTTCAAATGAAAATTTTCAATTTTGGGTTCATTTTTTTGCCACCACTGTAGTTTTTAAAAAGTTCCTACACTTTTCACTGAATAGAACACATTTTGTTAGTGGAAGTTACAAGTTTCTGCAGAGGGAATTTTACTGAAAAATGACAAGTGAAAAACAGCTGATCTTGACTTGGATAAACAACAACAAAAACTCCACATTTTAAGCTATTAAACTGTTTAGGTTGAAACTTTTTACAAATTCTTCTTGGGCGGAAACTTTTTACACTTTACTTTTTAGATAAATTTAACATTAATTTGTATTGTTGTTGTTGTTGTAGCAACAAAAATCACTCCCCGAACTTTTTGGGGAGTGTTGTCGAAATAACTGTCCTTGGCCGTAGCGATTTGGTATGACCAGTGGAACCTTCTAGGTCATGTCATCCCTTCTTCCGAAAGGAAAGAGAAGATGGGTAATGAGAGGTGAGAGTCATCCGTAGATCAACCATCGAGTTGCACATCATTACCTTTGTGCATATTAGTCGCCTCTTACGACCGGTATGCCTACCGCGGGCATATTCTAAACCCCAACCCGCTGGCAGTGCTTTTCAAGTTTATTTGACAAACACACTAGGCGTGGGACTATTCGAATAAATAAAACTTTTATTCGGCGGGTACAAAAAATTCGAATAGCACTAAACTAATAATACTATTCGAATAAACGAATAAAAAAATTCGAATGAATACTATTCGAATTTTTTGCAACGAATATTTTTATTCGTTTATTCGAATATTATTCGAAAAAAATCCCACTCCTAAAACACACCTAACGTGATGACAACACGATTGCCCACAAAAGCAAACTAATGGACTTTTTTTAAATTCAATTCGAATGGACTGAAATTTTGAAAAAACAAAGCCTTTGAAATTTAAAAAAAATGTAAAACATACCTGAAAATCTTTGGTATTTACGCCGCTGAGATTTGTACATTTCGGTACTTGTGCAATGCCATGGCTACCAGGTAATGCATAAATCTTCACCACCTGTTCGCTCTGAGATAGTTTCCAGCATATCGCATGCTCACGGCCACCACTACCGATCACCAATAACTGTTTGCCACCAACGAGTGGTGTTTTCACAGACGACGACATATTTATTTACTGTCGATCAAGTGGAAACCACGTTGTTATGAAGCTAAATCTTTAATTATACAAAATAAAATATTTTTTTTAAATTATTCACTAAATGCGTTGACTTATTAATTTGAGTTAATTGAAAAAAAGATTTGTCGAAGAAATGAATAATGCCGTAAGATAGGCTATTTTTTAACAAATGAAATACGTCACTCTGCACAATCATGTAGTACAACACATTTAACTAATAAATTTGACTTATTTTTTTTGTTGTTGTTATGTTTATTTTCCACACTACGATCTCTGACAATCATCACGTTTTGTATAGGCGCTGCACAGTGGGACATTTTGAAGAGATTTTTGAGCAGTATTTCAATTGTGATTTTTAATTGAGTTGAAAAATTCACTATTACAACAACAACGTTTTTTTAAATTGAAGATTAACAATTCGTCAGCTGAGTGGAAGATCAGCCTATTTGAAAATACATATTATAAAAACGTCCCATCTCAGAACTTTCAAAAAGGGCGTTAAAAAAAATTTTTCAAAGAAGCGATCTTCCATTTAGCCGACGATTTTTACAGTTCAATAATCAAAAATTTTAGGATTTTGGGAAAACTTTTTAAAAAAATTTTTTTTCAAACATTTTTAATTTTTTTTTCCAATAATTTCGGGGCACATTTCTTTGACTGTTGACAATTTTTTGGGTTAAGAATCGACCCCTTTAATAAAAAAAAGCTTTGAAATGTTTACCAAGCTCTTTTAGTTAAAAATTTATAAGGAAATGCCATTTTGAAAGGATTTATAAACCAATATTATTTTTTTTCTACACGGGGTTAGAATTTTAAGAGCTAAGCTAAAAATCGGTGTTGAATCCAAAACTTTGGCAGAATCGGATCTCTATTTTTCCCATTTTTTAGCTAATTTACCAAAATTTTATTTTAGTCCATCAAAATCTTTGCTCGTATCTTTAGAATTTCCCGGATCGTCCCGAACCATTAATCAACACTGCTTTAGCATTTATTTTTGAGACATATTTCTTCAAAATGTCCCACTGTAGCGTTTTTCGTAGAAAACCCACGTGCTTCACGGTACATATTATTATTATGTGCGTACGTACATATGTACTTAAGATTTATACTATATAGTATATAAACTCCAAATCGTGCCGGTTTCTTTTATTTTTTTCTTGTTTTTTATGATTTTTTTTTTTTGCTTTTATTTGATAGCTTGAGAGTAATTATTGTATGTAGATCAGATCGGTATATATTCACGCACATGCGATTAGTTTATGCGTAATGGAGTAGGTAACAGCTCAAATGCAATTTTTTAATATGTATGTATGTATTTAAATTATTTCAAATAAAATTCCACAATATACAAAATCAGAGCGCCACTGAGAACCAGAACCGAAACCAACGGTTGGCAAATGAACACTGATACCTAATTGCTATGTTGTCGCTTGGTTACTCGCTCAGTTATCTACTCACTCATATATGTACAAATGAATGATGGAGGCATGATAATGTATGAATGACTGTTTGTTTGATCGTTTGTCGTGTAGTCTCAACTGACCGAATGGCAGATTGTTTGGCATTTAACTTGTTTTTGATAATTGGTTTTTGTTTTTTTTTGCGAAACTTGGCACTTCGTCACCTTTCTACTTCACTTGCCGCTCATATCGACGAGAATTGTCCTATAGGGGTTCGCATTAGGGCAGCACAATTAGTAAGTGAACAACGCAGAGATTTAATTTTAGTCGTTATAACTGCCTTCAAGAAGAGTAATGGCTTAAGCAGAATCAGTACGGCGATACGTTGAAAAAACTGACAGCTGAGTAGACGAGAAGTGTTTGTGTGCGTAGCGACAGATACGACGCATACGGCAAAATAGAATTTGCTCTAAAATCGACGTACGTGACGTAACTGATGTATTGCCGGACTTATTCTGTTTGAGCTATAAGGCCGAGCTTCTCATACAGTTCATTGACTCCGAAGGGGATGTAATTTTTGCTAAAAAGTTGAAGAATTTTGACAACTACCTAAAGAGACACTGGGGTTTAGATATGTATTTCCTCAAACCCATTGCTAGATTCGAGCCATTATTCAATAACTTGCTAACCACAGTCTAACAGTCTAACCAGTAGTTAAACTGAGTACCAATCAGCTGATTATGTTCACCGCCAGTATGTACATGTGGGGGCTGTCAACACTTTTTGGGCATTTCAGGGTTGCGTGTTGCAAAATAAAGTTGTAAAGTAAATATATTTAGGTATTTTTCGGCTGTTGGCTTAGAATCATAAAGCTTTATATTTATGGCAAAGATGTTTGCCAAAGTATATAATATGTTAGTACTTGTGCTAAATTTTATTTACACAGATTTACTTGAATTAAGTCACGCAAAGCAAACGAAAAATGATAAAAGTTGTTTTTAATAACAGTTAACCTAACCTAACCTATTCTTAGAAAGATCTCTGATAGTATTGCGATGATTTTTGGTTAGATATTCAGCCTTATCATGAATTTAATGGGAACAAATCTCCCAAAACTTTTTAATGGGAAACACTAACAATGTTCTTAGTATCACACCATATTTTATAATAGCTTTGTTTGCGTACCTTACATTTTTTTTTTAAATTTCATATTACGTTTACCCGTAAAATACTTGAAGCGAGCGAGCGCATTTTGACATTTCATTGACAGATAGATTTACAAGTTTCTGCTGTGATAGTTCTACTCCGTAAAAATTGTGAGTGAAAAACAAGGGAAAGCAACAACAAAAATTTAAAAATTTTAACGTTTAACCAATCAAAATGGCAACAGCTGTTTTTACTGCAAGTTTTTACTGACTCCTGTTCGCTTGAAACTTTTTACTTTTTTTGTTTCGAAAGAGTTTTACGTCATTCTCATTTCACTTACACTTTTTGCAAGATTTGTAGGCGAACAAAGCTATTACATACATATGTGTAATAAATGCTCTTTTTCTTAAATTACTCCTTAAGTTTTGGTGTGGTGCTGTAATACAACCGTGGGTACAAGTAAATGCGTAGTAAAATTTATTTCTTCTCTGAAAATTTCACCTCCAAGACGTAATTTTCCCACAGTTTTCCTACTGAATCACTGTGACTGTGATGAAAACGTTAGGCACCTGAAGCTAATGATCGCCGCCCATGCCTAGTTGTCGTAAACATATGTACCCTGTAGGAATAATTTTGTGAAAATCTCACTAGACAGGAGCCAAAGAGGCTTGGTAAAACCATTATACAATACTGCGATTAGAGTGTGTGCAAAACATTTTTAATGGGTCAAGTCTGAATTTGTCTACTTCTAAGACTTCTAAAGCTCAATCAGAAGAGTTTTGAGTACACTTACAGAAATTTTGAGGTGGTCGACACAATATCTTAATCTCCTACTTGGCTAATTTTGATTCGGCTGATGGACCAGCTAACACTTTATTAAGATCTAACGGTCGCAAGAGTTCAAAGTATTTGCAGTTTATATCATAGGGCACATTTTAATATGAATTTCCTATTGGGCACAAGCTTACATGCCATTGTTTGTGACGACGAAGATTGATTTGGCCAACAAGCGTGGTGGCTTATGAGACAGACACAAATTTCCATATTATTTTTTGAATCGCTTTGATTTCTAATTGCTTTTTTGAATCGTTGCCGCAAACGTGGCTCGCCTCCATGAATAACAAGAATTTAACCAGGTTAGAATATAAAAATAGGTACCCAGTACAGATAAAATATGTATGTGGCTACTGAAAAGTTACTCTAAGCAGGCGGGCTTAAATTGACTAGATTCGGCGCATCGGGGGTGAGACTGACCAGCAGATGGTGTACGAAAAGACATGTTGTTATTGTTGTAGACGCAAAAATCTCCCAAAAGCTTTTAGGGAGTATTGGCGAATATTAATTCTGTAGTAAAATACTATAATTTATGTCTTCAGGCAGCATTTAGGAGGACGCTCAGTCCTAAGAAGGTTCTTAAGTCTCTGGCGCACATATCTTAAATTTGGTTTAGCGGACTTAAACCTCTCTGAAGTTGGCAAGACAACTTTTACGTTGCAAAAAAATATCTATTGGATAATTTGCCGTAAATTAGCCGTAAATTAGTAAAAAAGTTTTTTTTTTCAATTTTTTAAATATGCCAGTTAACTACGGCTAATTTACGGCAAATTCAGGTGCAAGAATTTTTTTCCCAGCTGGTGTCTAAGGTGGACTTTCAAGGTGGCACGCTAACTTCACATGAAGTTAGCGTGCCACACGATATTTCCAAAATATGGGCGCGGCAAATTTTTTTGTTCCACGGATAATTTACGGCAAATTATCCAATAGATATTTTTTTGCTTCGTAAAAGTTGGCTTGCCAACTTCAGAGAGGTGGACTTAAGGCCGTTTAGGTGTCATCTTTCGTTTAGGTTTTTCTGTCCTTTATACATCTGTTATTTTTTTAAGTTTAGATTTCGTCATATAGTTAAATATGTTTATATTTTTCAAAAAAATTTCCTTACGAGCCCCCAACAACCGCGTGCGTGACCAAAGTTATTTTTGTAAAATGTAGTGATAACCTTTCATCGGACTATGTTTACATACAATCAGGAGATAGCTCTAATCAGTAATATAATCGGTAAAATATATATTTTTTGCATTGTTCGAATTCATATTTGTACCATTGAACTGATTGGCCAAGAAGGCTGGCGCAAACAACAGGTTGTTGACAACTGAAAGCTAAGAGAGTATGTCGACTCGATTTGGTACCTGTAAAAAGGAAACCAAACATTTGAGAAGCTTATTTTAAAAAAAATATCGGAACCCTCTTCTGCTCGAATTTATATAAACTAATTAAAATTTTGAACAAAAAATTGTTTTTTATTTTAATTTAAAATTATCTGCAAAATTAGAAATTTACAAGGATCAGATGGTACAATACAATGAGCGTGCTTTACTTTTGTTTCTATTTTTTTATTCAAAGAATTTGTTTTTCTATTACCATGCAAATCAATATTTATATGTTTAGCGGCTGTAGCCTGAAAGGTTACATTATTAAAATTAATTTGCAAGTGACATTGTTGGGATTAGCTGAGTATACAGAAGGTCATAGTACATAAGCTTTACGTATTGGTCAACGGAATCAATCATATTTCGGGCAGACAGATGCAAAAACGCAATATTAGTGTTGATTATAAAATATGTGGATTTGAAGGTGACAGCGACTTATTCTCATGTTTCAAATGCTACAATGTTGCAAAGTTAACCACGTTACCGACGCATCTGAAACCCAACAGAACCATCGGGTCCCCGTGGCAAACGTAACACGGTTTCCTGTTGTTGTGTTTGCCTTAATGCTGATGAAGATACGCTACCGCCGACAACAGGGGACCAAGTTTGATTGTAAGGAACAGCAGCAGCCTGCGACGTTTGTGATTGTGCATGATGGTGTTGTTGTTGTAGCGTAGTTGATAGCGGAGGAAGTGGCAGCAGAGCTGACATTGAACGAGTGTTATAAGGGGGTGTTGCTGGTACCTTCTGTAGTGATTGTTGATTTTGTTGTTGTTTCTGTTGCTGCATATAATAGTAGTTAGCAGTTTGTTGTTGTTGCTGATTATGGTTGTAAGAGTTATTATACAGACTTAGAGGCGAACCATTCCCATTACCGCCGCCTCCACCACTATTCCCAACACCTCCATTGATTCCAGGCTGATTGACTTTGGGCGAAGATGCGTTGCTACCCTTGTACGTATTATTTGTGCTGGCTATCGTGTTGACAGTTGCATTTGCTGATGAGTTCGAACTATTCGAAGAATTTGGTGTTCTGAAATGTTAAAAAACGGTATATATTAGTTTGATTTATTGATTAATAATAATGGTAGGAGTAAAAAATCTTCTTAATAAAAATTCATTTGCCTTCACATTTGGCAAAAAAAATGTAGGTCCACTAAAATGTGGCAAAAATAAGAAACATCACAACAAAAATTGATGGGAAGCTTGACCTAAATCTTCTCGGAGGTATATCGCTCCAAATTATTATAATGATTTTCATTACTATAGCTGTTTGAAACCCAAGATACTCACCCTCCAACGTCATCTTCAGGATTTTTCGCAGACCCGAGTATGCGCAAACGTGCCTCCGCATATTCCTGTTCACGTTGCTGCAACGTTTTGATAGGCTGACGAGGCTTAATACCATTATTACGCGGCTCCATAGATTGCGTTGGTCGTTGCAATATTTTCACAGTTTGCAAACTTGTTGGTGTCGCATAGGTCGTCGATTGATATTCATCGGCTGGTTTGTTCAGTAACATCATAACTGGCTGAAATGAAGCTGTCATATCATCGAGCGGTGATGGTTTCAAATCCGTAGCGCCAGCTGAAATGCCACTTGCTATGGCTGATACATTACCACCGCTAGTAGGGTTTGTGGAATTGTTGGCATTGCGCTGTAATAATTTCATCGGAACGGTTGCGGCAACAGCAGTTGTTGGAAATTCAACGTTGGAGAGTGTAAATAGTTTGGGATCACCTAAGGAAGTGATTGTTCCACCTGATAAAGAATTTGGCAATTTGATCTCTTGTTTGGCACTGTCGATTTGTTGTTGCTGTTGTGTGATTTGCTGCTTTTTTTGTATCTTCTGCAGTGTGTTTGTCAACTAAAAATAATAAAATTGGGTTATCATTTTTTAATACAAAACGTATTGGTCAAGGCGAATTAATAGAAGGTGGAAGCCAGGAAAGTAGCTATTAGCTGACGGGACAATGCCACCTTGTATTAATTCGCCTTGGTATCGGTAGCCTTTCGTATGGGATCACATTGTATTTGAAAGCAGCCATGGAAGAAATAGGTTGACTGGTTATGTCATGTCACCTCCATTGTTACAACTACATATTTAAAAAGGGACCAAAAACGAAAGTTTACCCGATTCTACAACTTACATCGACTTCATCAATTTCTTCCCAATTATCTAGCACCTCATCACCATTGGACATTTCTGGCTGACTAAAGACCAATTTCTAATGTACAGCACAAATTTCCTTTGCTGTGACTCCTTTTTGTACCAGCTTTGAAATAAGGGATCCCAACGTTATAAGATTGGTATACATACACACAAGGTCTTATTTTCTGGATTAAAAAAACAAACAAAAAAATTTAACGTCCAAACATGATATAATGAAAACAAAATAGTTACACCATGACATTATCTGGCATCAACTGTATTAATCGTCAATCATATATTTGTCAACTGCTCATGTAGCCATCTTAAAGAAAATTTGTTTAAGCAATGCTTTACATATTTTACTTATGTATAAATCATAATATTGAAAAATTACGCTGAGTTTTCACAGTATTGTTTAGTTTTATAGCCGGAGGAATCTCTCCGCTTCTAATGCATAAAGATTTTCTTTTCCATACCAAAACAAATTATTATTGTCTATATTATCCTTGATTCAACAACAGATGTACTTTACGCCTTGACAAAAACAGGCCTCTAATCGGCAGTGGGATGTGTCGGAACCGGAAATTTTGAAACATTTTCGAAAGTTAAAACCCGCATTATTAAAAACCGGGATTCCACAAAGTAAATCCCGTTAGACTAGCTTAGCAAATGTATTAGGATGGAGGTACTGTTTTTTTTTTTTTGATATTCCTCACTATCCATTCCGGTTTCTACTTCTTTGAGAAGAGTATGGCAGCTGCGCTCCTAAAGGCAATTTCAAATACTTAGTTTATGTCAAATGATGTCATTGGTGGACAACAAGTAGAAGCGATCTTACCTTTTAATTATTGTACCATTGTCCAAATCTTCAGAAAGGTACACAGCAATTAGTTTCGTAAATTGTTTGTCTTAATTTTTGACACTTGCGTCTTTTGTTCGCTACTTACGCTGGACTGCAGTCTGCTACACCGACGTCGCTGCTGCTGTTGCTCTGCTGCTACCGCTGTTTGTTCTCTGTCTTGCCTTTCACTTTCTTCTTTTCCTTCTACTGCTGCTCGCACTGTTCCGTTTACTTTTATTCATGAATAATCCATGAGTGGTTTTTGAAAAGCTACCTTTTTTGGAAATTTCGTTCGCTTTGTTGGTACATGCAATATTGAAATAGCTGATAATAATTATATCCCTGCGGTTATTACTCTTATTATCACTACCAGTGCTCTTGTTGCTACTTCTAATTTTTAGTTTGCTTTTCACTATTCCTTTCGTTTCAGCCAGCGTTGCAAAATTTTCAGCCACACACAAATTGCTTTTCTAGATTTCACAATTTTCTTTTATGCTACCTATTATATTCAATGATTAGCTAATTATACAGGGTTCAACTTCGAATTTCACGCTTTTTTCTCCAATAAACGAGCTGAAATGTGTTTAAAATATTCTAATTTTTATTCTCTGCTGCTGTTGCTGCTGCAACCTACGCTACTTCCACGAATCACGACTGCTGTGGACTGTGGACTGTGAGCAAATGGCAGAGTTGCATTTTGCAATCAGGGTGCTGTTGCTAAGAAAGTTAATAGCATAATTGTAACGCCGTCACATTTTTACATCCCCAGCGCGAAGCTCTAATGACAAGCTGTCAGCTGACACTCTTTACCTCTCTTGTTTTTATAAATTTTCTTTGCTTGCACTTCTTCAATTAACTAATAATACAATCCTATATCAGTGAAATTAGAATTAATCAGCCAAGCATTTTAGATTGATATCCATAACAAACATTGTAGACAGCTAAGACGCACAAATGGATTTTACAACATTTGCAAAGCCCAGCACAGTGGACGCTACAAATAACGAAAAGAATAACGTGATGGCGGATTTGCAATTTTGGAAACATGTGGAATATATTGAGAACCATGGTAAAGACCAGGACGACTATGAATATTGTATGACAGAATTTCTACGTATGTCTGGCATCTATTGGGGCGTCACAGCGTTGGATATAATGGGACAGTTGGATCGTTTAGATCGTGCATCTATTATTAATTTCATACGGCGTTGTCAATGCTCCCAAACAGGTGGTTTTGCGCCCTGTGAAGGTCATGATCCCCATATATTATATACACTATCCGCCATTCAAATACTCTGCATTTATGATGCTCTAAGTGAAATTGATTGTGAAGCAGTTGTACGTTATGTTGTTGGTTTACAACAATTTGATGGTAGCTTTTTTGGTGACAAATGGGGTGAGGTGGATACGCGTTTTAGCTTTTGCGCTGTTGCTATACTTACGCTATTGGGCCGTATGGATGATACAATTAACGTGGATCGTGCTGTTAAATTTGTAATGTCATGTTGTAATCAAACAGATGGTGGTTTTGGTTCAAAACCTGGCGCCGAATCGCATGCTGGTCTAATATATTGTTGTGTAGGATTTCTATCGTTAACACAACGTTTACATTTGCTCGATATCGATAAGTTGGGTTGGTGGTTGTGTGAGCGTCAGTTGTCGTCAGGAGGCCTAAATGGACGTCCAGAAAAATTGCCCGACGTATGCTATTCATGGTGGGTACTATCATCTTTAACAATAATGGGACGTTTGCATTGGATTAGCGCAGAAAAACTAAAACAATTCATATTGTCCTGTCAAGATAATGAAACAGGTGGTTTTTCTGATCGTACTGGTAATTTACCAGATATCTTTCATACGCTTTTTGGTATTGGCGCATTATCACTATTGGGCTTTGATGGACTGAAAGCTATCAATCCGACACTTTGCATGCCCCAATATGTTATTGATCGTTTGGGTATAAAGCCACAAATACTTCCAAGGCCATAAAAGACAAACAGTCGAGCAACGAACATGGATTAGATAATTTAAACAGATATTTTTGCACAAACATGTCAAAATTATCTAGAGTTAAGCATATAGTTTTGATAATAACAAAAAGAAAATGTCGAAAGATGAGTGGATAATAGACGTGTTTTAAAATATTTTTTCAAAATGTTTCATCTCAGAAACGGTTTAAAAATCGCCCTATCTCAAAAATTTTTTTTGAACCAAACGCTGAAATAGAACTCTTCTCAAAGAAAATCTGAAATAGGACATTCTTCAAAAATATTTTAAAATAGGGTGATCTTCAACTCTGCCGTTGATTTGTTTTTAACTAGTTTTTATTGGCTTTAATACTAACAACCATTATTTTTTATTGGCTTTAATACTAACAACCATTATACACATTTATTTCAATCAATTTAAAGCAACAGCTCATCGATATTTATAATAAAATAAAATGTGTGTAATTATGCATTTAACGGATGTAATATTTTTATTTTTCTGAAATATGCAGACCTTGTGAAAGATGCATATATGTACAACTGTAAGGTGTGAAGGCTGGCCACATTCCTGCATTGTGGTAACTCCATTGCTCAGAAATTGAGTATTATCTGCCATTTTCTATTAAAAGGAACTAACCCTTACTGTGCTTATTTATATTTCTCGTGCGGACCTGCACACCCAAGCTGAAGACATTGTGTGCCAATTTTCCCATCAAAAACATCAAATGCTTATAACTTCTAAACGCAGGGCCGCAGCAAATTTGGCACTTTTTTTAGTAGGCAAGTCGGACATTCCATTACTTTTTGAATTTAGAAAATCGGATGAATGTACCACTCCAAAAAAAAATATTCGGGTATGATCGGCCCTACTTAGAATGTCTTCTCTTTTGCCATAAAATTAAAGACGTCTTTTTGTTAGTTTCAATCAAATTTTAGTTTATTGTGGATTGATTTTTATTTACAATTACACAGGCAAATATTTTCATAAATATAGATTTATTGTAACGAATTACAGTTAATTATGTACGTTCAAAAATATATTTACATAGAACAAAAAAAAATTATAATAAAACTCATTGGGTGCTTGCACTACATATAAAACACAAATACACATTTCCATACTAAATACATATTCTTGATTATACATACACCTAACTTTGACTGATAAAATACTTAATATTGAAATATAAATAATCGATACACTTATATAATACATACATGCATATATAGAACTCAATATCAACACATAGTGTTCACCGGCAGATATGTATTTAATTTAAAAACTTTCTATATATGTACATATGTAGGTATACCAAGTTCCACTTCCAAACACATCCACGAAATATAAAATCAACCAATACTAATCAAAGTCAAATCTTTAAAGTGAGTATATTTGAGTTTTCTAAGGCACTCAGGCATAGATAAAATATCATTGTTAGCACTAATTCGTTGATAATAAACTTGTGTATGTATGTTTTTTTTTTTTTTCAAGAAAATATGCGTCAAAACCACACATCTAATATCAATATTGCATATACATATGTGCATATTTGATTCAGCGTACTTGTACTTTCAAAACCAAATTGTACATGCACCCATTACTTTAGAAGGTTAACGTACATACATTCAATGGATGTGTTTGGTGTTACTTTTGCATGGTATCTACTATACAAATTTAGGAATTATATTTTTCATCACTGGTCAAAACATTATAAGCACAGCCTAGAGCCCACGATATTTCATGCCCATCGATTTTTTTGTAAAGCTGTAGAAAATAAATATTAATACACATACATCAATTGGGTAGCTTCTGATTTATTTGGTTACCTTAATTTTTTTACTATCACCCAAACCAAATCCTTCACGCAGTAGCACCGATATATATGTCAAATCGAAGCACATAAAAGGTTGTTCATCATTGGCAATGCTACAAATTTCTTCAGCTTTTTTACGATATGCGGATATTGTTATTTCACCACCTTGAAACGGATCGATTAGTCCAGATTCTATAGCACGTTCAAAGTAATAACTAAAAGCAGCCACTGTATGTTGTTTTAATGTAAAAGGCTTGGGCTTCACCAATGGCAGCACTTGTGTCTTGACGGCTTCCAAACATTGCTCAAAGTCAACAATGGGTTCTTCTGCAGTTGATTTCGTATTTGGTTTGCCGCTGTAAAAAAAAATTAACTAATATAAATAAACCATTTACATCATACAATTGCTTACTTACCTAATTTTGTATTCCACATTTCCATATGTCCATGTACGATTGCTGATTATTGAATTAACGCAGACACTTTCTACATCAATCACATCCTTTTTATGACCTTTTGTAAATACTGAATGACGTGCTGCCATCAAACCTAGCCCCAAATAGCTATGTGTAAATACGTTAATCTTACGATTTACCGTATTTACCTCATGCATATATTTGTCGTAGAGTGGCAATTGATCGGGATCAGTTGGTGCAAAAGTGACCTGCGTACTGCCACCACCTAAATCTAAAGCAGCAGCTTGATTTGCTTTCGATAAGCGGCCTAGTAGAAAGTTAACTGTAAACCAAGAGAAAATGCCTTCATCGCTTCCATCCATTATTTCAACTGCATCTGGTTCAACGCTAAATTCGGATTTAGCAAAGAGCTCACGTACAGCATTTAATATATTATCGGCTTTATGTTGTGGTAGAAGACGTAACCCAGCTGTTGCTTTAAGTACGAGTGGTGTAGATGCCCACTTCTCTTTTGGTATGAAGGCTTTAGCATCATCGAGTAGCAATTTAATTGAATGTGCACCCTGTGATGGATTCTCAGCAAATGAGGAGAGACCGGGCTTGCGTTCTTTGAAAAGTTCCTCTGACAAGACCAGTTTGTTATCTATAAGGAGGAATAAAAAAAGGAAAATAAGGTGATGTAGTAAAGAAGGTTGTAAAACTTTTAGCAAATTACTGCCAATCGGATTAATTGTACAATATCCTTTCACTTTGCTCTTATTTTACACACCTATAAAACTTCGATCGAATTTATAAGCCAACACACGACTACCAGTAGAGCCAGCATCTATGATTACCGCAAATTGATTACGTGTATAACCTAGCTTTGATGCCAAACGCACCAAAAAAGGACTAGTGGAATCCATATAAACGCCTGTAAATGGAAGAAACAAGTACATTCCATGAAAATTATCCCAGCTTCCAATAGTTACTTACCAAAGAAGAGCAAAAACAATGTAGCGGATAATACCAAGCATAGGAACGATAACTTCAAACCTCTGGGCAAACCTTTAGCGCTAGCGTTTGGACTACCACTTTTGCGTCGTATGGGCGCAGCACCACTTCCCTGCTCATCGTTTGTGTTAAGCTATAGACAGAACAAATTATGTGCGTTAATAAATGTGTTTAATTTATATATTGTTTATGACCTCCCCTCTCTTCCCAACATAAAATATAAACGAGTTCCTATTACATTTGCTTTGAATGTTGGCAACTTACCAACTGGTATTCAATTTTCATTGTAGCTCCTACCGCTTCTACAATCATCTTTATAGTTCAGTTGTACATTTTGCAAACACTTTTCCTTTTTTTTTTACTTTTTATTAAAAATTAAATATGATATCAGTGGACAGCTTTTTTGGGTTCTGAGTTTGATGGAAGGAACCGACCAGTTCCTATATTCCAGGTTATCCCTCCAATATAACTTGTTATATTCCAGCTTACTGCCCTAATGAGCAGTCAAATCGACTCGATGTAGTCAAAATATGTAGCTACGACAGAACACACCGGAACTACCAAAAGGCCAGAACCAGGTGAACTAAATAGCTGTTTGACAGATTCACGTTCACTGCTTTTTATTGAAAGCAGATTTAATTACTACGCGAAACGTAATATAAATTTAATATCATCCAGATAATGCATTCAGTGCGACTTAAAATCCACCAGCATACTTCTAAGGTCAGATCCAGTTAAAAAATGTAGTCATAAAGTTCCAGTAAACTGCTCTTAACTGATAACAGAATGAATACTACGCGAACACGTAGTTTAAATATATTATGATATTATTACAATTTTAATGTACAGCGTTTTAGAAAGCTTCTCTTGCTTTACTCAAAAGGTTCAATGGTGGCTATACACCGTCCAACACGTTCTCCAGTTTGTTCTTCCTTTTTTTTTTTTTTTTTTTTTTCCCCTATATTGCTTGCCTTCTATAAGTAACGCAGTTCTTACGCCATTTTGCTTTTTGTTCCGTTATTCTCGTTGGTAAAATCACTTTTTTTTTTTTTTTTAACTTTACATATATTATTAGCTGTTTTAAATTCCGTTATTATTTTTTTAAGTATTATAGGAAAGGAGTGCAGGTAGTTCCACACATCCTCTCCCTTTGAGTTATACAATGCAACACAATTTACACATGTTTTGAAGAAATACTTAATGGTTCCGAAACACGCAATCCCGGTCGGCTAAACCATGAGAAGATTAAGGTACAATTTTGATGCTTTGTTCGAATGGTTCAATGGTGGCTATATACCGTCCAGCGCGTTCTCCGGCTTGTGTTGCGAGATTTATTATATATTATTAGCTGTTTTAAATTCCGTTATTATTTTTTTAAGTGTTATAGGAAAGGAGTGCAGGTAGTTCCACACATCCTCTCCCTTTGTACGAAACTTAACTTTGCAGTGGACAGCTTCTTAAAATTATTATCGGTTTTTCATGCCGCTTTAAAAATGTCATAAAAGGTATTTCAGGTATTTGCTGCAGTGTACAACAACAACAACAAATCAGCTGTTTTTACCAGTTCTCGGACTTACAAAATTTGTGTTGCATCGAGAAAAGGACAGGTTTATATTTCCTATACTATGTGCACACTGACATTGTGGAAGCCCACGTTTTCGCTATAGCTAGGTACTAACATCGAGTTTCACGTGAAACAGCTGTCAAAATCCATACAAAATTTCTTGTCGTGAAGTAGCCGTGAAATTTCGCTTGTATTTCATGGCAAAGTAGTACTCAGTTCACGGCGTGTAAATGTAACAAGTTTTCACTGTGGGAATTCCACTCCGTGAGTCAAAGTGAAAGTAACAACAAAAATTTCAAAGTTTGATCTATTGACCAATCAAAATGGCAACAGCTGTTTTTGCTGCAAGTTTTTACTGACTTCTGTTCGGTTAAAACTTTTTACTTTTTGCTTTTCGAGAGCGTTTTACATCATTTTCTCTTTACTTACAATTTTTGAAAGTTTTGTACGCGAACAAAGCTAATAATAATATGCTGTGTTCGGTGGCAAAAAATTTTACAAAATTTTATAAAATTTTTACTGTGAAAGTGTTCGGTGGCGCAAAACACTTGCAGCGAGAGAGCGCATTTTGACATTTCATTGGCAGAGAGAGCTGCAAGTGTTTACTGAGGATTTTTGGCTCCGTAAAAGTTGCAAGTGAAAACAGCTGATCGTGACAAGGGAAAGCAACAACAAAAATTTAAAAATTTGAATTTTCAACCAATCAAAATGGCAACAGCTGTTTTTGCAGCAAGTTTCTACTGACTCCTGTTCGGTCACAAACTTTTACTTTTTGCGTTTCGAGAGAGGTTTATGTCATTCTCTCTTTACTTACACTTTTTGCAAGTTTTGCCACCGAACACAGCTATTGTCATTACAAAAAATGTTCGCATATTGCCTTTGACCTCTTTGAGAGCATTCTAATCAACATTACTTACGCAGTTAATATATTTTCTTAGGAACGTATGTATGTATGTACATACATATTCTTCATAGTTTCAAAATGACTTTAGAAAACCTTTTATCTTATCTGAAAAGGTAGTACGTCTGATATGCAACTACATACATACATATATTCTGGCTATTTTGGTTGATTGATAAGAATACTGAAATGTGATTATGAATCTTAACATTTCAGTGTTTCAAATCATGAATTTCTATATGTATTATTATTTATCAACCTCTACAAATCTCATATTTAATCAGTCACATTTACTATTTGAGATATATAAATTATATAATTGCACAGATTTTACGATCACTAATCTGATATTACTGGGCAAAGTTTATATCAGGAAGTTTTAAATAAAATTCATGCACTTTCTGCTAAAATTTTTTTAATTTCTACTAAATGTTGTCGTAAAATCAACGGATTTTCCGAAAGTATTTCCTAAAAATTTGCTGGACCTATAGTCTTAATTGCGTCTACTATTCTGGGAGACCGAGGACAATACTCAATAATTTAATTTTTCATATAAAAATTTGTTTCGGTTAAAATAATTGCAATTTGTTTTGCTATACAATTTTGAAGAATAAAAAAATTAACACCAAGCGCAGCCGAAATGGTCAGCGGCTAGACATTCTATTTACAAGTTTTTTTTTTTTTAATTTTTTAACAATACAATATACAATGCTTTCATTACAATATTGAGTATCATTGGACTTGGCATCGCATGCGGAAAGTTATATATAGCCGAAACAATTTTTAATCAGACATTTAATTGCACATTCTCGTTGCAATAAAAAATGTAATTATTTAAAAATCTCTCGCTCTCTTTCCCTATAAATATGTGAAAATTCGCTGATAACTACAAATTAACATGCTTAGGTATGTTTAGCTGGTTATTTGGTTTTTTTTTTACCTTAAAGAATCTACACATTGCTAAAAAAAAATCTAATTTAAAAGAGTGCCAAGATCACACAATTTTTTTTGTTATCTTTTATAACGTAACAATTTTGAGAAAAAAAATTTAAATTTAAGTAACTACCATCTTTTTTTGCAATTTCTTAACACTGCGAAGTGACTGCAAGCCGGTAAAACCAGCTTCCGGTTTTTAGAATTTAAGCTAGTGCATGACTTAACCATAAATTAATAAGTCATGAGCTAGTGCTATGGGGTTAAAGTTCTTTCCTAATAGCCAGTTCATCGGGGCTGCATAATGAATTTTTTTTTTTTACTCACTTTCCTTTTCCGCACATCTTTTGGAGACGTCATACTTTTTGTTTAGTTTCAAATATATTTGTTGTTTTAATAAATTGTAGTTAAAGTATATATAATGACTATTAAAGCACCGGCAAGTTTGCGTGTTGTTTCTTCAAGCAATTTTTTTTTAATATTAACTAAACAATCATAAATATGCGCACATGTATGTATTAATTTGTTTTGTAATTTTGTTATTGTCGCTCTACAAGTTATCCATGTTTTTCCGTATTGCCCCACCGCGATGTGAACTCGCACTTGTTGGTTTGGTGACAAGCAAATATTGTTGAAAAAATGTTTCTTCTCATACGAAGGTGCTCCAATGCGCATTAATTTCACACAAACTACTAAAATTTACTTTTACCCGTAAGATACGGTGAGTGGAAGAGCCGCATATACTCACATATAAATATTTAATTAAATAGGTGGCGTAGTAGACGGTATGCGGCAATCCTAGCATTAAATTCAAATGCAACTCTGTGGATAGTGCTTCCCAAACTTTTTGGCAAAATGATAACAAAGCAAGTTAATTTTTATAAAAGACCGCCGCAACTATAGCAATATGCCAAGGGAACCGAAATTTCGCATTTTAGGACTATCTGGCTATGAGATTCTCATCACTCAATGAATTATGTTTTCAGTTTTTTAAAGACAAATTTACCCAAAAATTTTGTGTATGCGTGCACTTAGCACTCTCTGAAAATTTGCCAATTGGTCGCTATTCTAATTTCTACCGGATTAAAAACCTTTTGCCAATCGCAATTGAGTGGCTCAGTGCCATCCTTGCCTAACCCTCGAAATTTCATATATGGAGTTATTATGCTATACTACTTAGGTTTGGTTTCATAAAAGCTGGTAACCGCTAACCGGAGTTTAATTTACGTATTTCGTAGGGTTGGCCCTTAGAAATACTCCAAACAATCCGTGCCAAAGTTGCACATTCCTAATTTTTGAACGAAATTATTAATAAAATTAATTAAGGGCCACTTTCATAAAAGCTGGTAAAACATAATCGGCGATTAATTTGACAGCTAACCATACAAAATACGTCAATTAAAGTCCGGTTAGTGGTTACCGGCTTTTATGAAAGCGTCCCTTAATGTTTCAAACCTTCACTAATTATTAGGAAATGACTAAAATGAGGCTTAGGCAAGGATGGCATTGAGCCACTCAATTTAAAACACTGGAAGCATACCGTTCGTGTATCAAAACGAGTTGGGGACTGCCATGTAGCCTGAAAGATATTCTAGTCCATAAACCTGGTACTGGATATGAGTATTTTTCGGGCGAAGTCGATCAGCCTGTTTCCTGGAGACTGAACTTATCTACCAATAATGACGACTTCGATATCAAGAAGGGCCACATATTTTACTCTTCCGTCGGAGCGTAAACTTTTACCTTTATGCGAATTGCGGTGTGACGAATGGGAGTGTTGATATTTGATACCTCTTTCGTATTTTTGGAGGTGTATTAGCAGTTACGTAGGGTCGTAAAGAATTACCAAAAATATTAATAGTCAGCTCTGAGCTAATGAAGCATTAGATAAGACTTGAATATCAGGTGAGTCATCACTGATTCAACAGCTGCCCGCAGGGTATTGCGCAGTGTATTTTTCCAGAGCTTCCAATCGAAAAGAAACACCAGGGTTGTCCGGTTGGGTATGATGTTTTTGACAGTTTTCAATTTGCCGCGAAAATATGTAAACAAATTTCAGGATCAGAGGACGTGCTTACATTTTTTAGTTATTTCAGTGAATAATGAATGGTTCTCAAAGTTTTGATAAACCAGGATGCGCCAGCACATCAAACCTGAAACCCACAATGGCTCCGTCCGAAGCAATGGAAGTAGAGATGAAGGACGATGCTGACGACAAGGAATTCGAAAAGTTGCTATGGTCCATTGACGACGATACGTTCTTCCAGCCCCTTGGCTTAACCAATCATGGGACAGATGCAGGCAAAACAGTTTTTGTAACATGGAATGATGAATATTTGCTTAATTTTGTATTTAAACGTGCACGACGTACAAAAAAATTGAGCTTGACGAAAGTACGGATACCCTTGCCATTGGGAGAAATAGTGAACGATATGTTCATACTTGAAATGAATGCATTACTACTTATGCGTAGTGGGCGTGTATATTATTTTAGTTCAGTTAAATCTATGCATGCAGTTGACTGGCTAAATGATGCTGGTGGTGGTGTACGATGTATGGCTGCAGCGCCAAGAATGGGATTTAGCTGTATACGTTACGTAGCAAGTAGTGAAAAGCCCGCACTTACATTGGAAATGTATCGGGATGTGCCAGACATAGGGCGAAGTCTACCTCTACTTTTGCAACGTTGTGATATTACTTTTGATGATAGGAATATTTTCAATTGTTCATGGGAAGATGAACGGTATGCGCTCGTATCTCAGCAAGTTACAGCGGATAATTTCGAATTTTTGCAGCATTTATTACAAGGTGAAGTTGAACTGACTACAGGACAATGGCTCCACATATTCACGGTATCCACAGTTATCTTTGCATTGGTTGTAGGTACTTGGTATGCAATATTAAAGTAAACGATTGTTGTATTTATATGATGAGTATATTTTTTTTTGTTTAAAGCATCTGCGGATTCAAGTACTGCTGAGGGAGAAAATGTTGCTGATTGCGAGTACAATATACAACAGCTATGCGCATATGCCACTAATGTCGATTGTATCAAGTTGGATTGCGAGGAGCGCCGTTGTTTAATATTCCTACAAAATGGCACCATTGATATTTGGTATTATTCTCATCTCACATGTGGACTGCAACGCATGCAGCATCACACCGGTGCACAGTACAGTCATTATGTATATGCACCACATACACGTTGCTTCTATTTTACAGATGAAGAGCAAGTAGCACAATTGCATTTTAGCTACGATAAAGAAATGGATACATGTGTGGTACAAGAAACGTACAAAGCCATACCCGGGATTGTGGCATGCACTTGGGTTGAAACACACCAATATTTGATATGTATGAGCTGCAACAATGTATTTTATAAAATAAACTTTGAAACTCCGGTCACCTTTAAGACTCCCCTATCTCATTCATTAAATGCAGCCGCAATTAGTACGGAACATGAAAAGTTACATACAGTTTATGAGCTAACACCAAGTCGATTGGCACGTTTGATGGCACGCGCTGAAATGGTTAACGAATTAATTCAGCTGCCGGCGCGTATGCATGTCGCCATCGAAGAGGAGTGTGCAAAGCAGCAATTGATTGCCGTGTCATCAAATCGTCATATATATCGTTTTTTAGCGAAAGCGCGTCTAGTTTACACCACCCAACTGCCTACAGCTATTCAAGCCGACACTACCATATTGTATGCAAATAATAGCTATCAGTTTCATCACGATAGCTATGTGGCGTTAATTTATTTGCAAATTAACAAAAATGATGTGTTACACAGTGGTGATATTATTTGGCATTTGCACATAGATCTTGATTGTGACAGTAGCTACATGCTGCACATACCAAATTCACTATTGGCACAGCAACTATGCATTGTCTTACCTCTAAAAAGGA
Organism: Sphenella marginata; assembly: GCA_951509765.1. NCBI lineage: Eukaryota > Metazoa > Arthropoda > Insecta > Diptera > Tephritidae > Sphenella > Sphenella marginata. Next base: position 98,213,744 of record OX608080.1, on the reverse strand, counting down.
CTGAGGAACATTTATTGGCTGAAATTAAATTGAAACTCTATACTTTGGTATGTTTGGGTATGGATTTTGTGGCTGTCACGTTGCCTATTAATCTGGAAATAAATTTCAGTACTTATGCTGAACTCTTTACGCGTTCCAAACGTTTTGTGACTATTTGCAACGACTACCATATTGATAAACTCATAAGCAACTTCCTTAAGCGTAGCAATAAAACAATTTTAAAAGCGGAAGCGAATAACGAAACTTCAACAACAATCACGACTGCTACAAACCGATTTTCACATACTTTGCGGTTACCTTCAACTTGTTCCCTCAGAGAGATTGGCGCTTGTTTCGATATACCAATTACGGAAGAGCAAAGCATGAAAATTTATTTTATGTCAACACTTATAGAAATAAATTACGTTGAAAGTAATAAATACATAACTATAGAAAGCATGGATGCAATAGCTATATATTATTTAAAAATTCAACTCTTCAATAAATTGCCAGCGTTGCTAGCGGAAAGTGACGAGATAGAACTTGGCGTTAGGCAGCAGATGTTGATGGTAATAATTTAATTAAAGAAAATGTTTTAAGCAGGGAGGTCAAATGATTGCGACTCACGCTACTAACAGACTGCAGATGAGAGTTGCATGACATACAAGACGAGATCTTTAACTTACACCTAAACTCTCGAAAACTTAAAAAGTTGTTCGTTGCACAATTGGCGTATTTTGAGTCACTATTTTTTTGTTTATTCATGTTGGTGAAGCCTAAATTGAAATCATTTTGCCTCCTGACAATGCTCTAGAATATATTACACAGTGTATAAAAATTGAATTAATCTAAATTTTTTTATAGCAACTTCAATGCGATTTAACAAGCTGTGCAAGTAAATTCTTGCGAATGTCCAGCTTTGATGGAGACCAAACAAACGATGAAAGCATGACAATCTCGAGCCCCATGCAGTTGCAGCAATTACAACAAATTTATGAAAAACTACGCAGGGATTTTCACCGATTGTACAGCTGATTATGGAGATTTTTTTTTCAATTCCTAAACCAGGCGTGGCCAATCAATTTATTTCTTACAAGTGTAAGGAATATAGCTGTGTATTGAAATCTGTCCAAATTTGGTTAGCGGAGATACCGCTTTCAGCGTTTTGTCATCTTCAATGCCATTGTTCTTTTTTTTGTAATTTACTTAGTTTAGTGAGTTACTGGAGAACTCATAACATAATTGTGTTGGATAATAGTAGGTCTTATTAAAATTTGTATAAATTATTGTGTAAGCTTAATAATATTTGTATCATATTAATTAAATAATTTGTTAAACTTATATAAAAAAAGATAACTATTCATTGCTGTGAATTTTCCTACTTAGTGCCTACTCTACAGTTTCGCTACCCCAGTTGCTTCTCGCTCCGGTAAACTTACCTCTCCCCTAGTTTAGCTGAAGTTATTAGTATGTAGGTCCAAGTGATTTCCTCTTTTTATGGAAAAGTGAAAGATTGTGTGAAAGAAATATTAAACTTCATGAAAGCCTTGCGCTTAATTTCTTTATTATTATTTTTTTAATATTTTAACTACATTTTTAGATATTTTAGGTTTTTTGCTACATTTTTAACGGGTTTAACTTTCACTACTTGACTACTTTTAATATACCAATTAGTACACACAAAATAACTTTTGAAATATTTTTTTTGCCATTTATAAAGCTCTTTGTATTCTAGTAATAACTTAACAAGGATGAAGCGAAATAAAAAAATAAATTTCGTTACAGTAATAATATAAGTTATTTATTTAAAAAATTTATTAATATAATGTATTTTAAAAACAAATTCTAATATTGGATAGTTTTCTATCCTTTGCTGAGATAGCGTGATATTCCACTCGGAGAAAAAAAATTAAAAAAAAAAACTATTTTATTTTTTTTTTATTTCGCTTCATCCTAATATAAATTTGGAGTTATTCTTTGTGATATGCCATGTTAGTCAAAATTCTTTCAATTATTGATTTGTTACATACATACCAGTTTTAAGCAGCATGTCTTCTTCTCGAAAAGCTAACAAAAATTTCTAGTCCCCTATTTCAGAATACTTTTCGAACACCCTATTTCGGAAATCGATTGAAAATCATATCTGAAAATGTGTTAAATTTTCGTTTAGGTAGGACGTTCTTCAAACCATTTCTGCGACGGGGCCTTTTTTAAAAATTTTTTCAAACTGTGGTTTAGGATTTAAATTTTTTACATTTTTTATCACCATCATTCATCATCGTATGTAGTTAGAAACAAAAAATCTCGTATCATTAGGACGGGTTTGATTGACCACCGTTTAAGTTATTTTGTTGGATAGAAATCGTTTGGTTTTGGCAGCCATTTATTGTACATTTTTTTATAATTGCTTTTTTTTTTTTGTTTTTTTTTTTGTTATTTAAATTTTAAAATAACTTGTTATAGCGTTTTATTTTTGTTGGTATGTATAGTGTTTGCAGTAGTTTGTATGGCAGCATTTGCATATATGTATAAGAAGCTTACAATTTAAAAGATCTTCATTGGCTAATGCTTAGAAACAGAAAACGAGCTCTACCACCGGCTTCACTGAGCGTTGTCTCATCGGTGTTAAAGAGTTCATAGTGAATTTCAGTTGCAAGATAGTGGATTGCCTAAAGCTAGTTCCGAGGTGTTTGACCGTTGAGCAGAACACCACAGCTTACTATACGCAGTAGAGTTTACAGCGATTGAAGTTATGCGCCACTTCATTGGGCGTTGGAGGACATTTTTGCACTAAACTTATGTTCTTTATGTTATCAAATTGAATAGGTACATATGCCGATTTATCTGGATTTCGGTTGTTTGTAATAAGAGTTGTAAGGGTAGTCGAGCTCAACATAGAATTTCCTATCGTTTGTCAAAGCTCTTTATTAGATTCGATTTTTTTCGACTGCAACATCGAATGAAAAATCGATCGAGTCTAGCATCGATTTTGCTTCCCTAATTTTATTTTCGTGCTCAGCTAGTTGTGCCTAGAGGGATATGTGTCTCATCTATTGAAGAAATCCAGCTCTATGAAGTTGTTGGTTATTTCTTTTCGATCTACATGCAACTATGTATATATAATTAGTTTTTTTCCATTTATGAACTGGAAGCTAATTTAACAGAATTCATTGCCAATACTACTCAATTTATATTTTTTTTATTTTCACAAAATTTTTTGTTCTTACAACTACAACTACTTTTTGTGCCAAGCTTTTTCTTAAGCGCTTTTTATGGCAAAATTTAATTTTTTCTTGTCATTTTTCTTTTTTGTTATTTTGTATTTTCTTTAAAGTATGTAGATAATAAAAATAGTTGATTTTAAGTTTCAAGTTTTTGTTTTGGAAAAGCAATACATAAGAAAGTTGTAGGTACATGTGTGATTAGTAAAAGGCATACAGTTTGCTCATTTTAAGTGTGCAGATGTAAATGGAAGCCGTGCATACAAATAAGGCGTACAGATAAGGTTCAGGCAGCTGATGTGTTTTGTTAAGTAAACTTTACAGTTTCGTATGAAGTTTTTAATGCTAACAAAAAAATCTAATTTCCTTTAAATACAAAGTGTACCAAAAAAATGTCACATTTAATTTAGCTCTACAACTTCAATCAAGTATTGTTAGCGGATTTTGTTTTCTAATGAAATAAAATTCAACAAAGTAAAATAAATGTGTTTTTAGCTTATTATATTTTGCAAAGTAAAGACTAAAGGAAAAGTAACAAAATTAATAAAAAATAAAATAAGAAATTTATGGTAGAGTGGGGTACATTTCACAACACATTTTTTTGTAATAATGTTACTTCTAAATCCAGTTCTACCTTAAAAAATTTTTTTCTTTACAACTAAAAATAAAAAAAGAAAAAAAGAAGCATTTTTGATACATTACTTTTTAAAAAATCTACAATCAGCAGAAACTGAGTTAAACCCATTCTCTTCATACTATAATAAAGTTACATTTCAGTTTGATACATTTTTTTTGTGACGCATTTAATATTGCAAAAGTTAAAAAATAGGTAAATTAAAAAAAAAAATTTCGTTTAAAAACTTTAGTTTCAAAAATAATATACATGCTAAAATTTTGATTACATAATGACTCATTTGTATACATAGATATGTATTGACTTATGTATATGTTATTATAGAAAAACCTCTATAAAACATAAATTATATACTTTTTTTTTTTGCTAATTCACATCTATTATATACTAAACATTTTAACTTTAACAGCACTAAAAGTATGTATGGAAAACAAAAGAATTATACATACATACATATATATGCATGAACAAACTAAATATGCAACTGCCTTAACTTTTAACATCGGCCACCGGATTTGGGTTGGTATTTTCGCCTTGTTCCTTCTTTTTCATAAACAATAGCGGCACCATGCCCAGTATACAGCCGACTGTGATGCCCACAATGCGACCCTGAAAATGGAAATTTTTTTTAGTTTAATTTAATGGTCAACTCCAGTGAAAAGTTAATAATAGTAGATTTTTTTTGGCAACTCGTAGCGACTTATGTATAAAATAAAAAATTAAATATTTTTGAAAAAAAAATTAAACTTGATTTGGAAACTAGGGCTGTGCGATTAATTGATTAATCAAAATTTTGATCAATCATAATTTCGATTACTCAATTAATCGATTAATTATGATTTTTGATTAATCAAAAAGGGTGTTTACTCGATTAATCAAGAAATTGATTAATCAAAAAGAAAATTAATTGATTAATCGTTTTTTGAATAAAATGATTAATCATATATTAAAACGGCACAAATTTAGAAGTTCCTTAATACTTCAACTATTTGTTGCATCTGCGATATTTTGCCCATTCACGATCGGACAACATTTCAAAATTTTATTTACCAACGTAATGACGAATAAAAAACAGCCAACCTTTCATACATATAAAACTAAAAAAAAAAAAATATGTTTGCTACACTTACCAAATTCGCTGAATGTCGACTGGATTTCATTTCCATTTGAATTGGTGTTAAATCGGGTAAACGGAAGCCCATCATTTCGCAACCACGTTCCACATAGTACGCCGAACCAATGCCTAATACGTCGCTTACGGTATTACCAAGTCCGGCGGCGGCCATTGTTGAAATACACATAAAAGCGCCAAAAATGCTTTCGATTGAGTCACCCTGTGAAAAAGATAAAAGAAGGGGGAAATTGCATTATTATAACGGGCTCTGAGTGGAATAAAAAACAAGTAAGGAATGTGCTGTCTTCGGTTGCGTAGAAGGCTTTATACCTTTCATTAATACGCATAACTTTTTTAAGTGCCCGATCCTTACTTACAATTCGTACCAACTCTTCAAAACGGTTAATTTAAAGATACATAGCCTAAACCCCATTTATCGAAACTATCGATTGTATGAGTGCTATGCGTTTCATTGGGCCGATCATGCTGGTTTCGATAAATTATAAATATATTACAAAATGGCGAACCCATACCAAGTTTCAGCGAGATATTTCTTCCCTGTCCCCATACAAAGAGTTTCGTGAATGCCCCAAGCAGGGCTGCACAACGATATAAACGAAAAAATTTCGTTTTGTTAATTATCAAAAAAAAGTATCAAAAATATATTTCGTTTTGATAAATATCAAAAAAAAAAAATTTTGTTGAATATCAAAATCAAAAAATATCAAAAAAAAAGTTTTTCGTTGAATATCAAATCAAAAAATAACAAAAAAATTTTTTTCGTTATCGTTCATCGTGAAGTAAGACAGGTGACAGCAATTGAACAGCTGTTTAATTTTTTTTCTGCTTTTTTCTGTTTTTTATTGATTTTCAGATGTCAAATTGTTGTCAAAGCCAACATCCATTTTGATTCCAAACATTCAAAGTCGTGCAAAAACTTAATTTGGATTTGTTTTGAAAGTTTTCTCCAAATTTTATGTAAAATTAGCAAAAAAATAAGTAAGAAACAGAAATTGGACGCACACCAATTAAAAGTAAAACTTTTTTCTTTTGAAATTTTTTCATTTTGAAATTTTTTCTGTTTTGCTTGTGTTTATTTGTAAACAAACCAAACCGATTTGATAGCCATTTGACATCTGAAACAAATTTCAACAACAATAGCAAACACACCAAGCTTCTGACGACGCAACCTGTATTTATAAACCTTGTTATCGTTTATTCATTTTGCAAATTAGGCTGGGTCGGAAATCCACGTTATTTGAATTTATTTGTCAAGTACCAAAATTAATGAATCAAGGAACACAACAAAAAAACATAGTTACTAAGTACCAAATGGGCGCATCTACATTAGGCTCCATCGAAAAGTCATGTTTTTAATTTTTTTTTTTTTTCAACCACCTCTTCGGCTTTTGGTGGATTCTGTTCTGAGAGCGCAAGAAATGGTTTTCATGCTTTAGCAACAAATGGCTTTTTTTTGTGGTCTTTTGCAATTACAAAATTAAAGCACGACCGCACTGATTTCCTCTTTCGTTTGCGACCCATCTTAACCAATATTATTTTGAAATATTCAAATATTTTTTGTGAATTGTTTTGATAAAAACCGAAACGAAATTTATTTTGATAATTATTTTTTGATTTTCAACGCAACGATATATTTTTTTCATGGTGTAATAATTAAAGGTGTTCTTGGTTCGCAACTTCTCGCTCTAACGGCGCCATCTTGAACGCCCTTAGCAATTACAATGTTGTCTCTTTATAAAAGTACTTTTTTATTCAGAATATATTCCATTAGAAAAAGTATTATAAAACTTACAAAACCATTTTTTCTGAAAAAAAATGCAACGGCATCACTTTTTTCTCTAAATCTGCTTTGTGTTGACTTTTCTATTAAACAATTCTGTGACAGTTCTCATATAATGATTTTGTTTATTCGTTAGAATTGCACAAAAAACTGATTTTTCGCAGAGAATGATGGTAAGGTTTGTTGTAATATTTACTAAAGAAGATAATAAATGTTTTAAATATGTTTTTACAGACGGGGAATAGAAAGATAATGGATTTTTTCGCATTTTCCAGTCAGACAGACATGAATAAATGGGCATATTTGTTGTGTCCCTAGGATGAAGCCTTTAACATGCCCCATGACCAACTTTTGTACTCTTGCTTTCCAGCGTAGATTGTTGAGAACAAAACGATGCTCCTTCAGTAGCCGGCCGGATTTTATCGACAAACATCGAGGCTTGAGAACATACATTCTTCCAGGTCAATGCTCTTCAAATGGCTATCATAATTCCGGCAGGATAAACAGCGAGAATTCGTGGCTGTATAAGCTCGAGCAGGGAAAGCTTAGGATCTACCAAACGCCTACCCTCGGTAGTGGAATTGAATTTCTTTCTTTCCCAATGGTTTTCTACACCGAATGACCCGACTAAGGGACCTTAAACGTTCTCATTCTATTCAATGTGCTTCATGCAAAAGGTATTAAGGTGTTAAGTCCCGCCAGACATATCCATTAGTTTCTTCATAGTTTTCGTAGCCCCCTTTCTGTTCTACTATTGTCACGCCCTATGATGCCACCATCACAATATAGTCCTATCAGTGAAGCTGGAATGTCTTAGCCAATTTGTAAATCGTCTACCAAGGAAACTAATTTTTTTGTGAGAGGACTATTAAAAGCTGTGTTTATTCTTCCGAATGCATCCGCATCGCCGTTTCTTTTTAGGTTTGTCATAGCCTGGAAGTTGTATTGGTCCTTAATCTCTCTTCATATCGTCGACAAAACTTCAAAATCGAGTAAGTGATATCCCAGTATGGCTATTTTGGCACTACAAATTGTTTATTTCTAAGACGAATATCGACTTTATGGAAAAATTTTCAATCAACATCGATTCTTCTAACTATTTTCCAAACCAACGTGGAGTTTTCTTGAAGCTTTTAGCTCAAATGTCACTTACGGGGTTTTGCAGTGTCATCGACGATATACATATATATACCTATTTGCTAGCGTTTGGTTCTATACTTCTGAAGAGCTTCATTGTCTTTTTCCATATAAAAAAAATTACGTTCATAAATGTATATGGAGGAAAATCCTAAAGTCTCGAGAAAAAAAAATTCCTAAAAATCAGGGGAAGTTCTCACGGACTTATGTAAGACTTACACCTTATTATATGAAATTTAATGGCCTACAAATCTGCATACTCAAAAAAAGTTGAAAATTTCTATGATTCGTATACACTAAAATTGCTTTATACTACTTTAGTACGATCCAAACTTGAATATGGTGGCTTCATTTGGAGGGATACCATCTACAACGACTTCAGAGCGAACAAAATAAGTTGTTTCGTCTTAAAAAAATTAGTTAAAATAAATTTGTTGAAGCCAAAAATGGCGGGAGCAGCGAAAAAGGGCTGCATACTCACTTTTGGGATACACTGTATATGTACACATATGTACGTAGACTGGCTGTAGAGACCGTGACACTTGCAAAAACCAAATAAGAGTTGGTCAATTTCTTAAAATTTTTTTTAAAAATCGTTTTTCCAGGCTATTAACTATGTGATACCACTTAATAAAAAAAGTATGAAATTCAATACTATTTTACCAAAGGCCTTTTTTTATGCCCCCTTTCTCGTGTGCTTCCAAAATACAACATGGCCTTCCAAACTCCTAAGGGCGTTCGCTTTGACGTCTGTCAAAACAGATATCACCTTTGATTATTACACTATGTATTTTTTTGTTGAGCTTGTAACGTTATTATTGAAAAACAAAACGAAATAAAAAGTTTTTTTCGTTTATTAATAAAAATAACGTTATTTTTCAGCCCTGGCCCCAAGTCCACTAGTTTTTTGCTTAACTGAGTAATAGGAATATATGTATATTATAAAATATTATTTTTATAAATAATTTTGTGAGTCAAATGTGACTCATTAACGTAGCAAAAAAATCATGTTTACCACTTTCTATGAGTCACATGTGAGCATATAGGACCTTCTTCTTCTGTAAGTTGTATAGACAAATGAGTCACGTGTGACTCATGTAGGTACTTATTTCAATACACTCTCGTGAGTCACATATGACTCATTGGACAGGGAAGTTGTTAAATAAATGGCTAAATCAATTCAACTCTATCTTCTCTTCTTCTCATAAAAAAAGTCTCTTCCTAGCTGGAGAAAATTTTGTCGAATCAAAAAATGTTCCTTTTAAAAATTTATAAAAAATAATTATTTAATTACCGCAACGATCATAACGAAATTGTCCAAAAATCCAAAAGCAATGAATGGCACAGCGTTCACTATGCAAACTGCAAATATTCATAAAATATTTATTAAAATTCATATAAAAAATTCAAAGTGAAAAACTCAATACTTACTTCGTCGCAAATCCGCCATGCTGGGTGGAGGAGCCTGGGCCGCTGCATTTTGAAAAAAATCACAAATATAAGAGCAAAAGTTAAACAAAGCATTGCTTTTATATTGGGCATTTGAGTAGCAAATAAAACATCAAAACAAAAAACTTCTCCAAATTACAATCAATCAAAAGTATTATTGAAAACAAATTTGTGTTAGTGGTTCTTTAAGTGGTTGAAGGAGATTAGTTTTGTTTTTTTTTAACTTTACCAGCTTTTTGTTTGAGCCAATTCTCGGGAAAGGCACAAAAACTTCCTGTGGGATCAACATCACCAAGGCGTGGCACATGTGAGGGGCGCCCAAAGCGTGTACGCCATTGTGCTGCGGCCAGTTTGCCTGTCGTTAGCATATTTTTGTGTGTGTTTGTTTGTGGGTTTATGTGGTTAGCATTGTTGTTGTGTCATCAGCATGGAAAGCATCATGTGGCGTATTCCGAACAAGTGATAAATATGTTGTATTGTGGTTGTTGGGGTTTGTGCACAAAAATATATATTCAGAGTAAAAAAAAGAAAAGAAGAAATAAAATCAGCTAAAATTGAAAATTTAATTGGTGTTGCGTAGCTTTAAAAATATTGTAGAGTTAAGAAGAAGTTGTAGAAATCAGAACTGTTAAATTTGTTTAGTGATAAGCAATCAATTGATTGGATGGATTTTTTAATTGGTACAGTAGATGCTCACAAATTAGAATCACTTTGTTTTTTGAGTGATTCTAATTTCTGAAAAATTCTAATTCCTGGACGTTTTTTTATTTCAATAAAACCTTAAAATTTAAGTCAATTTGCATTGAAAAACTACAATGAAATTTTGTCTTATTCAATTTTATTCATAAAAACGAGAAAACATAAGGTAAAAATCCAATTAAAAAGGTCCAAAAAACAAAAACTCCAGTTACAGTAAATATATTGATCATTTTGCAGTAGCTGTGCTAGTGGCACATTATCGTCAAATATCAAGCAAACAATGCCGAAACACGTGCACGCGTATCAAACAAAAACTGACAAAAACTGTACAGATAGCGACAGAAATCCAACGACTACCGAAGGTAACATGAATAAATTGGGGATTCCCCTTTTTATATCGCAACAAAAAACAAAATACGCTCGCAAATTAGAATTTTCAATTCTAATTTCAGAGCGTGTAATGTATTCAAAAAGTTGATTCTAATTTCTGGAAATTCTAATTACTGAGAGTTCTAATTTGTGAGCGACTACTGTAATGATTATTTTAATTGTTTCAAGAAATTAATTTCGATTAAAAAATTAAAAAAAAAAAAAAATTTTTTAGGATGTTTTAAAAAATCAAAAATATTGAAAATAAAAAATTGAAAAAGAATTAAAAAAAAAAAAAAATTATTATTAAAAAAAAAATAAAACAAGTATTTTAGGAAAAAACAGGTTTCTTAGAATTATTGAAAAAAATTAAAAGTAATCAAAAAAAAAAAATAGAAATATAAAAAAAATAGAATAAAAAAAAATAATATAAAAAATCATCAGAAAAAAATAAATTTTTTTTTTTAAACTAAAATAATCAAAAAAATAAAAAATAACAAAAACCTTTGAAAAATGAAATAAAAATAGTATTATTAAAACGATGAAAAATAATCAAAAAAATTAAAAATAATATAAAAAACTATTAAAAACAGCAGGCTTTAAGGATTACTAAAAAAAAATAAATACAAATAATAATATCAAAAAACATTAAAAAAAATAAAAAATAATAATAATATAAAAAATCATCAGAAAAAAACAAAAAACATTTTTTTTAATTTAAAATAATCAAAAAAATAAAAAACATTTGAAAAAAAAAAATAATAATTTTATTAAAAAGATTAAAAATAATCAAAAAAATTAAAAATAATATAAAGAAACAAGTGAAAGGGGTCAGGCAAAAAAAAAACAAGTTAATTGCGGTTATTAAAAAAAATTAAAAAAAGGTTTTAAGGATTACTAAAAAAATAAAATATATAAAAAACATTAAAAAAAAAAAAAAAATTTTTGGGATTATTAAAAAAACTAAGTATATATAATAATCAAAAAAAAAAAATTAAATTAAATTAAAAATGATATAAAAAAATCGTTAAAAAAACAAAAAAATTTAAAAAAATTTAAAATAATGTAAAAAAACATTAAAAAAAATATAAAAACAGGTTTTTAGGGTTAATTAAATCAATCAAAAATAACCAAAAAAATCAAAAATATTATAAAAAAGTAATTAAAAACAAATAAATAATATTTTTTTGATTATTTTTAATAATCGTGAAAAACCACATATAATTTTTTTTTGATAATTTTAGAGCAACAGAGCAATCTATTCTTTTCGTAGTACTACTACTACCCGATTAATACGCTGTGGTAGATTATCAGCTTGATCTCCTGCTGCGCGAGTCCTTCAGCTGTTAAAAACGAACGAAAATTTTCCCCACTGCATTTTTTCAATTCATTTATTAAACATAACGGTTTATATGAATTGTTAATAAGACACCCTATTGGGAAATAAGTGAGTATGTGTAACGCCATGCCGAAATATTAAAAAAACAAAATCACTTTACACTAGCAGCAGCAACGGATGCTTTTAAATGTATTTAATACAGACGACGCGACACTTTGCCCCCATTGAAAGTTAAAGCGTTTGAGTGCCACACGTTATGCTCACTATGCCAAAGTGTTCGCTTTATTAAGTGAGCTTTTATTAGAGTGATTGACACCGGGTTTGCAAAGTGCTTGTAGGCAGGGTACTCAATAGTACTAGTTTTAGCTTTGATATTAGTTGAATCAGCTTGAAAAAATAAGAAATAGTGCTAATTGGTGGTAAAATGAATGAACGAAATAGAAATGTCAATCAGTAATACGAATAAATTTTGCTTAAATACTGCTAAGATATCAAATACTTTTTTTATATACAATTTTTTTTCGTAAGCGACTTAGCGACTTACGAATAAAACAACCAAATAACTTTTTTTTTTTAGTTTTGAAATTATTTTTTTGTGTAAATATTTAAGGAAGCTGGTTATCGCAATTTTCTTGTTTTAAGAATTATAAACTATTGAATTTCCCGTTTTAAAGCAACTCGAAATAAATGGTCGAACACGCTAATATTTGTATAAAATATCACGTATACGCCATGGCGGCCTCTTATTGTTACCATGGAAATAAAATCAAGTAATAAAGTTTATTTTTATACTTAAATTCACTATCCTTAGTAAAAAAAAAGCTCAGCAAAAACAATTCCAATTTAAAAGCAGTATTATTTTATAAATACAGTAGTCGCTCACAAATTAGAACTCTCAGTAATTAGAATTTCCAGAAATTAGAATCAACTTTTTGAATACATTACACGCTCTGATATTAGAATCGAAAATTCTAATTTGCAAGCGTATTTTCTTTTTTGTTGCAAAAGGAGATATAAAAAGGGGAATCCCCAATTTATTCATGTTACCCTCGGTAGTCGTTGGATTTTAGTCGCTATCTGTACAGTTTTTGTTTGAATTCGATACGCGTGCACGTGTTTCGGCATTGTTTGCTTGATATTTGACGATAATGTGCCACTAGCACAGCTACTGCAAAATGATCAATATATTTACTGTAATTGGAGTTTTTGTTTTTTGGACCTTTTTTTGACTTAGCGCATAAATACATATATGTATATTGCATTTTTACCTTATGTTTTCTCGTTTTTATGAATAAAATTGATTAAGACAAAATTTCATTGTAGTTTTTCAATGCAAATTGACTTAAATTTTAAGGTTTTATTGAAATAAAAAAAACGTCCAGGAATTAGAATTTTTCAGAAATTAGAATCACCGTAAAAACAAAGTGATTCTAATTTGTGAGCGTCTACTGTATTTTAAAGGACGACAGTTCGCTTATAAATAAATATTTACATGCAAATTTAAATAAAGAAACATACAAAGACAAAGCACCAAACAACTGACGCCATTGAAATATGTAAATTAATGCAAGCAGTGCTGTACAATTAATAACAAGGTCGAATGAAGAGTTTAAATAATTTATAAAAGCATGCAAATTCAAGAAGTGATGGGCACAACAATTTAATTTCAATTTTATGTACAAAAAATGCTGCAAATGAATGTCGGCCGCTTCACTGCGTCTCAAAACTAATAATCACACATTTTCAGGTGACCTTGCTTCACATATCTCCGATACTGATTGAGCTATCGGAACAAATGATATCTTGTATTTTAGGTTATGCGTGGAATAATGCATAAATTCCATTCAGCAGTTTTAAGTGATGGGCGACCAAACATTGTAGATATACACATAAAAATTCTAAAAGCTGTTTAGTTGGTTTCTATCAAGATCAGAAGTGTTAAATTTGATTAGTAGTATGTAATCAATTGATTAGATGGATTTTTTAATTGGTTTAATATTAATTGTTTTCAAGAAAAAATAAATTATAAATTGATTACGATTAAAAAAAAAATATAAAACCGATTACAAAAAAAAAAAAACTATCACAAAAATCGAAAACTATCAAAAAAAGAAAATTAAAAAAATTATCAGAAAACAAAAAAAAAATTAAAAAATCAAAAACTATTTCAAAAAAATGAATAAAAAACAAACAAAAATTAAAAATATTCAAAAAATAAAAACTATCACAAATACATAAATAAAAATCCAAAATAATCAAGAAATACTTTTTTTGATTATCTTTGATTACTTTTAATAATCGTGAAAAATAATGATTTTATCATTAAAAATTCAAAGTAATAGTAAAAAAAATTATCAAAAAACAAAAAAAATTTATAAATCATCAAAAATAATGAAAAAAAAATTAAAAACTATAGCAAAAAAATTACAAATAATCAAAAACAAAAATTAAAAAGTATCACAAGAAAATCTAAAACTATTTCAAAAAAATTAAACAATAAAAAATAAATAAAATAAATACAAAAACTATCACAAGAAAATCTAAAAAAAAAAAATAATTAAGAATTACTTGTTTTGATTATTTTTAATAATCGTGAAAAATCATGATTTTATTATTAAAAATTCAAAGTAATCGTTAAAAAAATGATCAAAAAATTCAAAAAAATCTAAATAATCAAGAAATACTTTTTTTGATTACTTTTAATTATTTTTAATAATCGTGAAAAATCATGATGTTTTTTCATAATTCTTTAAATAATAATTAATCTTTAAATAGATTCTCAGAAAAATAGTCAATCAAACCGGTAATCATTACTATAAAAAATCATTATTTAACAGGTCTGCCTTATAATTATGACCCACACTATACGAGTATAACCTTTATCTGCACAATACCATTTCCCCATTTAATAATTTGGCAACGTTAACCATCAACCTAGCAGTGACTATTAGCGTTTCATTTTGTGGCGTGCTTGACTTTGACTTTGGCGTTTAGCGTGTTAAACTATGACAAGTGTAAATGTGAATATTTTTGCCACCTAAATGCTTGCAGTCAAAGGGAAGCATAATTTGCTGGAATTAACTACTAATTGCACATGAAAACATGTAATTAAAAACGATTTGTGCGCCATTTATGGAACACTAAAAATGAAATGTTGCAATGTTTAGTGGGAGCAAAATGACGTGCGTTTGGGAAATGAGAGAGACACGCGAGTCGGCACAAATGTAATTAGGTGGAAATGTAACGATGCAGTGTAAATGTATTAGTATGTGTATGTAAACATACAACGCACAACGTTACAGTGCTCACATTTGCTAATGTTGAAAGAGAAAGCTGATTTTAGCAACAACTTGTTTGAATGCGTTTAGAGATTACTTAGAAGTGTAATGGAAGCCAAAACTACCGTTTTTGAAATGTTTGTCCATATATCTGCATGTTTGTTCGCGCATCAATTAAAAGCCGCTGTATAGAATGCAATAAAATTTTCACTGATATATTGCAAGATGTCCAGCTTATAGCCTACCAACCATTTCAAAGCATAAAAATATTTTATTTGCCTGTATATACAGTGGTGGTAATAAAAATTGGGTCAAAATATTTTTTAGCTATAACATTTATAAAGGAATATTTTTATATATCTACTATAATTATAGTAAAAATGTATATTAGAAAATTTAATTAGCTCAACAGAAGTCAAAGCAGCAAGTTTTTGTATTTTTGTCTGCTATTTGTCTATAGGTTTGTTCGCGCATCACACTAAAACCGGTGTATAGATTTGAATAGTTTCACAGAAAAATAGTTGAGGACATTTTTTTGGTATAAACAAACTTACTTTTCAGATTTTTTGTCTATTTGTCTATAAGTTTGTACGCACGTCAGTCAAAAACTGCTGAATAGAATTGAATACAATTATCCAGGCCGCCTTAGCATTAGTCTTACTAAGAGCTTCAAGCTTTTTTTTTTTTAATTTTAAACAACGTTTTCAAATCCGCTTTCCATATTTTTATCCGACGACATTCGGTGGTATTGCAAAATTTCAGCAAATCTGCATTTTTTTATTTCTATTTACATACATTCAAATTTATTTTATTGTCCAAGACACCATTATAACCTTGCCAGTTTTATTTCAAGAGCGTAGATAAAAACATTTTAATGCTAAGTGAGTGACAGAATACTTAAAGTTTTTACTATCAACACATATACATACATTACGGTAGTAGAAATAAAATCATGCAAACTAAACGGAAAAACTTGTTGAAACGACTAAATATAACAATAAAAATAATTTGGCGTGATGCTGCTAAATATAGACGGTAAAGTTGCAAACTTGAAAAATGTGAAAGTAAGTAATTTATTGTAAAAAAAAAGAAATAAAGCGACAAAAGTAAAAATTCTAAAATCCAAGAAAAATGCTAACTCATGCACAGGCAGGAATTCAATTAGAGCGACGCAAAGAAGCACATAAATATAAAATAAATTTATACTGCAGTTTCAGGTAAGTAGGAAAATAGCGCAAATGATTGCACAAAAACTTCAAAATGGTGAAAAGGTTTAATTAAATTTCCAGTGTTATTTATTTGCTTTGAAAAACGTGAAAAGTGCCACTACGATACATAGATAGATAGAAATACGTGCCAAGTTTACTTGATTAGAAAACAAACAGAAACACGCACAAAAAACAAGTAAGGAAAGGGCTGTCTGCGGCTGCATCGAAGGATTTACACCTTTCATGAATACGCATAACTTTTTTAAAGGTTCGATCTTTAATTGCCCGAATTTCTAGAAAATATTTGAGTAAGCAGTTTTGTAGACTAATCAATTTTAGTATAACATTATGCAAGTAAGATCTAGCTCAAAAATTTCCTTGAATTTCCAGAATTTTTTTCGTGGAGGGTGTTTAGTGATTTCTACCATATAACGCAAGATGAAAAATTTATTTTGTATGGAAATAAATACCCAACATCGTTGACAAAAAATTCTCAAAATTTTGAGGTTCTTCTAATATGCACATTAACATACTCGAAGGTTGAATTTTAATTAACTTAGGTGAAGTTTAATTAACTTTCCTGAACTTTGTGTAATTTTTGAAAATTCTTTATATGTGGTTTCTGTCATGGAATTTGCTATATTTTAAATGAAAACTATTAAAAATACAGGTTCTTTTTTTATTTCGGCCAACCATATCCATTTCACTAATATTATATTGAACACAACTGTATCTACTCAAAGAGCATACAAATAGTGAGCAATTGTGTGTTAGTAAAAGCCTGTACTCCACTGCGTATACGTAATTTATTTTCGTCACAGCTTTGTTCTCTTGCTGCTATACACATCCAAAAACACATTCACACATACACACGTACATGTGTACATACATACTACTTGTAGTTACTCAAACAACTAAAAGTCGAATTTCATGAGTTATTGGGTAATTTACTTTATTTGTGATTATAGTAAAGCTTTGAAAATATTAGCAATGAAAATGTTTGTAAAGCTCTATGCTACAAAAACAAATAATTTAAAGTTGTTGGAAAGGTCTAGATGTTCGTATTATATAAATTATTTAATCATTTATTATATATGTAAACAAATATTCTAAACAATTTATCTTGTATCAGTAGAAAAAGTTGCAGCAAAGTGAAAGTTAGAGAATATTGTTGAAGAAGCGCAAATAAAAAGTGAAATGCGGCAGTAAATCATTGTATTGATTTTTGTGTCAAAGGCAACGTCAACCAAAGTAGAACGGATGAAATGCGAATTTTCAAGTTTTCGCTGATATTTATTTTTGCTACAAGGCTGATAAAAACTTTTCAGTTGCAAATGAGGCGCTTATTACTTTTGTGGATTTTCTTCATTTTCACTTTGCGACTAAATTCATTTTGTTTAACAAAATGCGAAACAGTAACCTAAACAGATCTGTTAAATTTAAATAGTAATTAGTTATCAATTGATTAGACGGATTTTTAAACTGGTAATGGTTATGTTAATTGTTAAAAAAAAAAACAATTATAAATTAATTACGATTAAATAAAATTTAATGACTTTTTACGAATAATAAAAAAAATCTAAAATTACCTGACAAAAAAAAATTATCAAACAAATTTTTTTTCCAAATATTACGACTTTGTAAAATTATTAAAAAAATTGAAAATTACCAAAAAAAAAGATATTTTGAGATTTTACAATGATTAAAAAGAGTCTAAAATTACCTGTCAAAAAAAAATTATTAAACAAATAAATATAAAAAATGTTTTGACCAAGGTTGCCACCTAATCTAATTTATCTATTTCCAAATCTACATTTACGAGTATTTGTATATCCCTTTCTCTTACGCCTCTACGCATTTTGATCAAATTTTGTTTTGGATACATTCCTAGCTCTACTTACTAAGTGTTGCCACTCAAGATGCCTTAACAAAGTTGCCACCTAATCGAAATAATTAAAAAAATGTAAAGAAAGTACACCAATATGGGTATCAAATTAGAGGTATTTTAAGTGACTCTTCAAAAAAAAAATACTTTGGAGCATTGTTGTCCATTAACCCTCATATAAAATTCTGCTATTTAGACACATATAAATGTATTCAATAAAAGTTCGTGTACCTCTTTAGAGGCCTGTAATGGCTCAACCGCAGTATTCTTACCCTAAACGAATTGTTTGAATTCTCAACTGACCTACTCGTTTTTATGAAATGAAATATTTTCACTTTTAGCCAATTTAAGTGTGCCTGCACATTTTCTACTTATTTTAGTTGCTGCGCCTACAAGTATTCAGACACGAAGTGACCTTAAAAAAGTATTTATAGTTCCCAGTTGTAATATTTAACGTTTGAAAGCAAAAGCGGTCGACCATGAAATTTTGGTGGATGGCACACTTGTTGCAAGCCAGCAATAAATATCATTTGGTTTTGTAAAACGAATATTTTTTGGTTAAATTTTTTGATGTTATCGCTCAATTTATTTTTGTACTAGGTAAAATAAAAATCATTAAAATTCAGTTAAAATGCTCTTTTGTGCAACCCCAAATGCGTTTAATATTTTTTTATAGACGATATTGGGTTGCAGTGACTTCAGCAATTTTTTCTATTAAATTCTTACGATTACCTTCATTTGTCGGCAATAAAACGTTGTGTCAAATGTGGATTGAATAATGCTAATATTATGAGTTAACAGTAAATGGATTCAACAAATAATTTTTGCGAATGCCAAAATGGAGGGTAGCACATGCAACTAGTGACATAGCTGAGAGCGCACTTAGCTCACTATTACACGAATTTCATAGTTGAAATGTTGCTCGTGCTTTTTTTTATGGCTTTGACGTCACATCCCCCCCGAATATGCATCGTATGTTGGTACCTAAATCTAACCTTGGTATGTCAATTTACCAAATTTGCCAATTCAATTTTAGTTTCATTGCTTTTGCCGCACGCTTTTATTGCGCCCGAAAGTATGCTACGCAATTGCGCTTTTGGCACTTCGCTAACATAATTTTACTTTCTTTTGTTACATTGTACTTGTACATTAAAGTTAAAATTGGCTGTGCGTCAGTTTTGCAAACCAATGTGAATTTTTTCGCTTAGAAATGGGAAAAATACTATATAAAAATTTAAACAAATAAAACGTGCAAATAAACAAATTTCAAATGCTTTGTACAATGGTAACAAGAGAAAATGTTTAAAATTCCGACTCAAAACTTTATTTCGTAAAATTTAAATTTCAATTCAAAACTACAAAAAAAACTTTATTTTAAGAAATTTGTGTTTTTTTTTAGCAAAGATCTTTTAAAAGTTTTTGTCTAGAATTTTTGTCGCTTTTTTCGTTTAAAAATAGCTTTTAAATATGCAATTTTTATAGAAAAGTAAATAACAACAACAATAACACATTGCTAAACAAACTTTTTGTGTTGAGCGAGCACAATTGCATTATGAATTGTGGGTCTCTGTAGTCAGCATAAAATGTTGCTCATACGCCATGTCACCCGCTCTTTGCGCTACTAGGTATGCTACGAAATTTAATTATTCGGATGTGAAACGGAGTCGGAAGCATGGAGAATTCGCTCAAAATTCTCTCTGAATTTTTAGAATTCTTTGGTATTTCATAGAAAAATTGTATTTAGCACAGATTTTAGCTAAAATGAAATATAACAGGGCGTCCTTATGAAAAAAAAAAATTGAGATGGTTGGTGGTATGAAGACATTTTTTTGTGTGTTTGCAAAGGTCACCCTGTGTCAACTATTTAATTCACAAACCATAACATAGCTGTGACACTAAGCGAAAAACGTTTGGAGTGAGCGTTCTGACATCACACAATCATAGACACAAACCATGAAATGTTAAAATGACGATTTCGTAATTTTAAAATTAAAATTTCGTTTTCGACAAAAATGTATTTTATGTTAGTGGACTATGACAGACACGAAATTATGTTTATTTTAGAATCATATTTAAATAGTTAAAATTTCATTTTAATTTGACTATGATTAAGGGCCATTGTATAAAG
Source organism: Sphenella marginata (assembly GCA_951509765.1). Taxonomy (NCBI): domain Eukaryota; kingdom Metazoa; phylum Arthropoda; class Insecta; order Diptera; family Tephritidae; genus Sphenella; species Sphenella marginata. The sequence goes on along the minus strand of OX608080.1, from coordinate 98,193,503 downwards.
TAAAACTGTCAACCATTAATAATACAAAATTTATTAAACGAATTCATTTTCGGTGCTGTTACACAGAATCCAAAATTCCAATTAGATTTTGAGAAAAGTTGTTGATACCGAAATAAATCATAGAATAAATTTGTGCAGCCATTACTTCAAGCATAAGTCGTTACCAAACTCTTAATTCAGTACAGTGCACTCAACTCAACTTTCACTAAATTGAAATTTATTCGTTTTGCAAGGGGAAAGCTTAAGTGTCAGCAGTAGTGCCGCTTATGGCGACAAACTCACATCCAGTACATCCTCACAATAAAACTTTGCCAAAGTCCACACACAAAATGGCTAACAGTAAATATACATTGCATTCGCATACTTAATAAACTTAATACATGCATTCGTGTACAGTGAAACTTTTACTTGTGGACAACGCGCATAACAGCAAAAAAGTTAGAGAGATAGGAAAAGAAAATTCAATGCAAAATTCGCTTTGACAATAAATCGATTTTCGTATTAAAAAAAAGTATTTCCACTTTTCAAAGGAAATAATTATTTCAGGTTACATGGCGCAGACAGGGTTAATTATTTTTTGGGCAAATAAAATAATATTTCAGTAAAACAGTATTTTAGTGAATTCAAATTCTAATTTTGCTCTTCAACTTCCATAAGTGGTCAAGTTCTGTAGAAGCTGTGAGTGTTCAGCTATGCGAGGTTTTACTGTATATACATGCAACGTATTTACTTTGGAGTGCATTTGTTGCGAACTCGCATCTGTTTGTGCCATCAAATGCATAAACTTTGTAGAAAGTTAAAGATGAATTTTGAAAATAAACAAACAGCTCATGTGACATTAAAAAAATTTTTTTTTTTTGCAAAATATATTTTTTTTTTCCTTTTCTTCCGAAAATCAATTATAAATATAAAGTATTATTATTAAATCTAAATTCATATATTATAAGAATTTTTTATCAAAAGAAAAAAAGTGACTCGTTTTGCGCGATTTACATAATATCATTTCAAACATACAAAACCTTTTCTATGGAGCAATGCGCGTGAAAAAAAATTACTGTTTGGACATTTTTTTTCCTGCGATCTTTTCCAGTCGCATTTAATATTTTCCATTTAGCGATTAGCAAACTAAGTGATTTTTCTCGTTGCCTTGTAATATAGAAAAGTGAATGGCAATGCTTTTTAGTGCTTGAAAGAATAGTAAAAAAGCTGTCAATTCAACGATATGGCGCTTAGCTGCTCAAGAAGAAGAATAAACATACTTATGTTGAAGTATGTATTGTATTACAAGATAAATGAAGATTAAAGAACTTTGACAAATTATCTAGAATGCCAGCGCAATAAGAATATATTTCGCTTTAGTTGTATGAGAGCAGATGAACAGAAAAATTGTGTCAAATATCTTGAAAATGATAAAGACAATGAATTAATAATCGTTATATGTAAATGACAAATGACTGCATTTGAGCGAGGATGTTATGGAATGGAGGAAGTTTTTGTGTCAACGGTTCGAGAAATACAATTAAAAAACGTTGGATGCAAGTTAGAGTTGAAGAGCATAAAAATAAAAAAATTGCTTTGAGAACTTGAGACTAAAATTTAATGCGCTACAAAACTGCATATTCCAAAAAATTAAAAAAAATATTCTGTGAAAAAAATTTCAAAATTTTGTTAATTTTTTTTGGGAATTTTCGCATATTTTGTGCATATTTCGGAAACAAAATTTATAGTTCTTGTATTAAACCTTGACACACATTTCCATAAAGGCTTTGTTAAAATAATTTTATTAATATGTGAAATACGTAGAAAATGACTGTATTTACAATTATGACCACCACTGTATTTTCTGTATAAGACCTACAAACATATTTTTTACAAAGAATTAGATAATTAAAATAATTTTATTGAATCCACATACAGGGGCGCCAGTTTTTAAACGCTTTATAACGCAATTAAATATTGCATGCATTTAGGCGCATCTTTGAATTATTAAAGAGTACTGGTTTTTGTGTGTTGGGTACTTTATATATGGATATGTATATCTACCCAACCAACCATGGCTACCCAATTTCTCGCTTTTTCACCAAAAATTCCAACGCCATCTACAATTTATTTTCTTCTTACTACCAATACCATAAACAATTTTTGAATAACGTATAAAAAACAGCAGCGCCTAAAAGTATACTGCTGTAAACATGCCAGCGAAAGTAATTTCACTACGGTTAAAAAGTGAAAATTTTTGATTAAAAAAACCTACTTTTTTTGTCCAAATTTTTAAAAATAGACAGTGTATATTCTAATTCTTTTGCTGGGTATATTTCGAGTAATGCACATTTAGCAACATTTTTTTTTTTTTTTTTTTGAACGTCTAGCAAAAAAATGTAAGTAAATAACACAGTAATCTTATCTGAAAGCTCTACTAGAATTCATAAAATTCTTCTCGAATTTGGAGTAACTTGTTTTATTCTATTTCATGACAAGCATTTATTTCAGCCAACAAGCAGCTATAAAAATGACGAATGAATGTGTAAGCAAGTAAAAGTAAAAGTCATTCGTTTTGTGAATATTGCACTCTACTTCGAGTGATAAAAAAGCTTAATGCGTAAGTAAAAATTGAGAAGAGCATATATGAGTATGACAAGAACATAAAGTTACTGCTACTTACTTAATGGTATACTGATTAATTGTTTGCGCTAAGAGATACGAGTATTACTTTCAAAATGTGGGTGGATAATACACTCAAAAGAGTTGGGTAAAAAAAAATATTTATGTAAGCGCATTTAAAAGCATAAAAGAACTGTATTTTAAAGTTGTCATTAAAATGGTGAAGGGGATGGTGTGTGCTTTTCAGCGAAAAATTAAGCTGGCTTAGCAGATACACACCACAATTTAAAAGCGAAAAGAAGCCTTAATCTCCTTGAAGGCGCAAGCCGGTTCCCCCATAAATTCAGAAACACGTTTTTTCAGAACTAAAAATTCAGAAAGTAATGAGACGGCAGAAAAAAATTAAATTTTGCGCAAAATTTTAAAATGTTTAGATAGGAGATAATGGCTTTGCAATAAGTGAAAAACACGTTTCGCGAAGCATTTTTTCATTTTTCTTTTGCTACTTTGTCAAAGAACCTTACACATTTGCTCTTTACAAATATTTATAGCAACTCCTATTTAAAGACTTTGATTTTGAATTCTAAAGAAAAAAAAAATTGGTCACCCTAGGGTTAATGCATAATTACTTGTAAACATTTAATTTTTAAGTGTGCAGTAAAAGATCTAATATAAAACAAGTAAGGAAGTCTAAGTTCGGGTGAACCGAACATTAAATACCCAGCGTTAGTTTTTAGAAAAAGGGGGCGTGGTTTTCATCCGATTTCACCCATTTTAAAAACCAATCTATGCCGAGCCTAAACAATAGCGAATTTGGTGGGAGCGGCCACGCTCCTTGCTTATAAAGCTTTAACCGCTTACATGAGCCAAAAGTACTGAATCGATCTTTTCAAGGGTTATACCATGTCCTATATATAACTTTGGAAAAGAAGGCGTGCCATGCCCATAACTTTTAACGTATTTTGTGAAATTTTTCGATGTACGGATATATGTGTCCATTAATCAATATTTACATAATTTTAAAAAAGTGGGTGGTGGCACGCCCACGGATTTTATTATGTTGTTTGTCCCTATTGAAGATCAGTTTTCATTGCAGATCTTTATGATACTTTCACAGTGGCTTGTTAATAGTGAAATGTTGATATTTTGTTTATTCACTTGTGGGCGGTGCCACGCCCATTTTCCAAAATATTACCAAAAAACCTTTAAACATCACAAATAACATCATCAGGTGAATGAGTGTACTAAATTTTAGCATTATATCTGTATCAGTTAAACAGATATTGCATATTCCGGTTTCCTAACTCTCGTTTAGAGAACTTTAGTCCAAAAAGGGGCGTGGTCGTTCACCGATTTTTCTTATTTTCTGTGGTAGTACTCTACATAAACATAACATACCTGGAAACTAGTTTCGTAAACCTATCTCAGATCGTTCTGAAGTTATTAGCAGTCGAATTTGAAAATTGCTTGACTCATAAGTGGGCGGTGCCACGCCCACTTTCAAAAATTTTGCAAAAATAATGTAAAGAATATGAAAATTGATGTATGTACAAAATTATATTATTATAGCGGTATCAGTTAATTAGATATGGACTTTTCAATATTTCCACCTCCTTTCAATATAACTTTTATAAAAAAGTAGGCGTGGTCGCCAAGCGATTTCGTTTATTTTCTATATCTGAATTTAACACAACAATAGTATGCCCTCTACAAAATTTCGTTATACTAGCATAAACTGTTCTCAAGTTATTAGGAGTCAAAATTTTAAAATTTCTTCAAATATATGGGGGCGGTGCCACGCCCCTTTTCAAAAAATTTGGTAAAATCCGCCTAAGAACATATAAATCAATACATATTGCAAATTTTATCATTGTAGCTGCTTCTGATATTGAATTAACCCGTTTTATACGTTTTTCGAAATTTTCGATATCGAAAAAGGGGGCGTGGTTATCATCCGATTTCGCCCATTTTCAATAGCAACCTACCTTGGCCAGAAAGTAACCTGTATGCAAAATTTCATGCAAATATCTCAATTTTTACTCAAGTTATCGTGTACACGGACGGACAGACGGACAGACGGACGGACATGCCTTAATCAATTCCTCTTTTCAACCTAAGAACTTTCATATATGGAACTCTATATCTAACTCGATTATTTTGTGCCGTTACATAGTACCGTTATGTGGACAAAATTAATATACCCTTGTACTAGTACTAGTACGCTGGGTATAAAAATTTCAGAATTTATAAAATTGTGAAATGCTACTCTGAGGTGAATCATTCTATTTCGTTATTAAAAAAGTAGATAAGGTCGTCAATGGGTTAATGCATGCATTTAAAACTGCAAATATTTACTACTGAAGTGTAGAGCAATTTATTTTTTCATATAAAAAATTATTTTGAAATTATAAAAATAAAACTTTAGGTCACCAATGGGTTAAGGCATGGCGTTTAAAGGGTGTAAACGCTTAAAATCATATACTTAAGCGATTGTCAAACTATTTTGAAGTGAAAAATTTGATTTCAGAGTTAAAAGAAAATTGAGGTCGTCAATGGGTTAACGTATGGCCGCTCATGGGTTATAATTTTAAATATTTACCAAGTAAGTGTAGCACAACCCATTCAAACCTAACCAAAAAATCTTTCATAATATCGTTATAAAAAAAAATGTAGATAACGAGTGGGTTAATGCATGACCGTAAATGTGTTTCTGAATTTTGGGTTTCTGAAAAAAGTTTTCTGAAATTTTCCTTCTGACTTTTCTGAAAAAATTTTTCCAAAAAATTGTATTTCTGAATTTTTTCTGTCTGAATTTATGGGGGGGCACCGCGCAAGCCGTATTTAAATAATTCAAAGCCACTCAACTCATACCCTTACCCGTACCCCTCATACCTTATGAATATCTTATACATTTTATGATTGAAAATTTATAGAAAAAGGTCAAACTTTATAAAAATTTTCATATTTCAAGCATTAGGGGGTTACTTTTCTGCTACAGCGTATACGTTTTCAAATTTTCTTATCATACTCGCATCACGTAACGCAATTTCATTTTGGCTCATAATAATTTGTTTGATTTGCTTTTGCGTTTGTGTTTGTTGTTTTTTAATTCTCTTACGGCTTGGCTTATTTTTGAGTGTATATGGAAGTATGTATATAAATACATACATATATTTGTGCCTGCAGGTTTTTAAACCACCTTCAATGCTTTGCTAACCACAAAGCAAATGCGTTGAGCGTAAATTTGTTTCTTGAACAATTTCCGTTGTTAGACAAGCACTTCAGAGCCTTAAAAATTCAAAAACACAATCCGATAGTCCAGCGGTAAGCAAACTCTTGCTGAATATTTAAACGATTGAATGACGTTTTGAGGGGTGCTGCGTCATTTAAATTTACTTTATTCATTAAATAATTTTTTGGTAGCTCAGTGATCTATTTGTTTTTGCATATATTTATTGGTGAATGTATTTATTTCTTTTATTCTTCAATATGAATTTATATATTATCACTATAGGGGCCGACAGACGTTGTAGTGTCCAGAAATTTATATGCATGGATCTAGAAATTGCCTATGCCTACAACTTTTTCCATTCGCATTCCTATCCCTTTCGCTATTCCTACTCCTATCCTTATCATATTACATATCTCGTGAAAAATATCAAATTAGATTATATCAAAAGGTGTGACGCCTCCTTCTCCCACACCCTCTTTTTTTTCTTGGTATATCAGTTTTAAGATGTTAAATAAGAAACTTAGCAATAAAAAACTATTTGGGCTCATACAAAATTTTAATTTAGGGGGGAATTTTGGAAATTTTTTTTTATTTTGTATGGGTACCGGTGCTCAGTCTTGTGCATATTGTGCTCATAACACAGCGGTTGGCCTGGGCGTATGCGTAACATTTTTAGCTGTGACAACAAGGCTGGCTTTATTTATTTAACATTTTTTGTAGTAAATTCTAAACTATTCAATTTAATACTCTGATTTTAAATTTCTTTCAGTCTTCCTATAAAAATATTAGAAAAAAAATATCAATAATTTTTATGAAAATTTTTAGTTTTGTCTTTTGCTCTTTAAAGCCATCCAAATTTTAATTTTTGAAAGCTGTTTTAAGTTACTGGCTCATAATTATAGTCAAATTAAAAAAGAGTTTTATCTATTTGAACATGATTCTAAAATAAACCTCATTTTATGACTGTTATAGTCAAATTAAAATACATTTTATGTCTAAAACGGAGTTTTAATTTTAAAATCATGGTTTGTGTCTATGTGCTGCGTTGTCTTCAAACTTAAGTTTGGCTTTTTTCGCTTATAGCCTATGCTATGGTTTGTGAATAAAATAGTTGACACAGGGTGATCATAAAAAGTTTCTTCATACCACCAACCATCTCAATTTTTTTTCATAAGGGGCCCCCTTTTATATTTCTTTTTAGCTAAAATCTTTGTTTAATATGACTACGATTAACCAACATTTTAAATAATTTTTTAAGTTGAGTAGAACTCTTAATTAAAACGCGTGTTAAGCAATGACTATGATTGTGGTCTATTGAATTTTTCATTTTTCACGATTTTTCCGTTCTTTCTATTCTCACTTTTTGTGAGGCCACCTGTAAATAGTGGCGCAAAGGTAAAGCAATCCACAGCATTTATTCAATTTAGTTGTGCACTGTTATATTGAAAAAGTTGCTTAGGTCAAATAACAAAAAAAAAACTGTACAAAGGGCATAAATTATTAATGCTCTTACAACAATAAACAATGTTATAGTGATTACATTTGTGTTTTGTTGCTCTTGTTTACGCTACTTTTTATTAAAAAAGCAGTAACTTACTTAAAGTAAGTAAATGTTTTGGCTTAAGGGAGGCATACTTGAGGAAAGTAATGGTTAAAGTACGCATTTTGGAAAATTCAAATGTAAAACAATGGCCCATAATTCCAGTCGTTGCTTGACACGTATTTTATTTAAGGGTTTTATTAACTTAAAAACACGTTTAAAATGTTGGTCAATCCAAGTTCTGTTGAATGAAGATTTTAGTTAAAATGAAATGTAAGAGGGTCCCCTTATGAAAAAAAATTACGTTTGTTGGTGGTATGAAGAATTTTTTTTATGTTTTTCCTGGTCACCCTGTGCCAAATATTTTATTCACAAACCATAACGTTGCTGTGACAATAAGCGAAAAAGGCCAAATTCAAGTTTGGAGTAAGCGTTGTGACATCGCAGAACCATAGACGTAAACCCTGATTTTAAAATTAAATCTAAATCTTAGACATAAAATATATTTTCAGCTGACTATGACAGGCATAAAATGGTGTTTAATTAGGAATCATGTTTAAGTAGATAAAACTCTATTTTAATCTGACTTTGATTATGGGTCATAATTTTTACACGGAGTTTATATAAAATCCTTCCAACTTAAATTATTTCGTGAAACTGGCTGTCAGACTTCTCACGCCTTTTTTGTTGACTTTATTTTCGAATAACTTTCAGAGCAACGCCCAAACAAATTTTTTTTTTTATAAATTTTTATTTTTAGTTACTCGAATTGTGGTTGCAGTTGTTGTAAATGAAAAAAATGGATTAATGTAATTTCCCGAAAATCGATCACGCGTAAAATAAACTCTGAAGTGTCGGCACATACACGCAATCATACATGAAAACAAGACTAGCATTTCGCTATTCGCTATGCCAGGTGCACACTGAGCCAAAAAAAAAACAACAAAACAGCTGTACGAAAAAAAATAACGAGATGATATACATATGTAAGCGCTACTGTCAAAGGCTAATTCTACTTTTAAATGCTTTTTTATGTTTACAAAAATATTAAACGAAAATGGCAACCCTAGTAAATTTTATGAAGGCGACAATAAATTTACGATTTGTGGTTTAAGTAACTTTGTTTCAGCAATATTTGGTAGCTGTGCGTTACTGAGAAGAAGAAGAGATATATCCACCAATAAGTGTATAAGTATAACAAAATGATAAGCGATGAGCTGAGTCGATTTAGCCATGTCTGTCTGTCTGTGTGAACGCAAATTGTTTAGTCAGTTTTTGAGATATCTCGCTGAAATTTGGTATGTGGCCGCCATTTTGTAATATATTAAAATTCGTACCAATGGAACGCATAGCTCGCATACAATCGACATTTTCTATAAATTGGGTTTGGCCTATGAATATTGCAATTAAAAAGCTAGGAACGTAAAATTTTGTACATCTAGTACGTATTATATATGGTTCCCCCTATAAAATCAGAAAACAAAAATTAAGAAACACAATTTTTCATAAATTTTTTGGCATTTAAGGGGTTAATACCCGACCCAAATATTTGTTAATAATGTAAACATTTATCTTTTAAGTATGCTGTAACAGGTCTAACATAAAAAAAATTTTAGAACTTATAAAATTATGAAATGCTACTCTGAGGTGAATCATTTTATTTCGTTATTAATAAAATAGTTAAGGTCGTCAATGGGTTAATGCATGCATTTAAAACTTCAAATACTTACTGCTGAAGTATAGAGCAATTTATTTTTTCAGAAAAAAAATTTAGAAATAAAAAAAATAAAAATTTAGGTCACCAATGGGTTAAGGCATGGCGTTTAAAGGGTTAAAACGCTTAAAATCAACTACTCAAGCCTATGTGAAACTATTTCGATGTGAAAAATTTTATTTCAGAGTTAAAAGAAAATTGAGGTCGTCAATGGGTTAACGTATGACGGCTCATGGGTTATAATTTTAAATATTTACCAATTAAGTATAGCACAACCCATTCAAACCTAACCAAAAAATTGTTCATAATATCGTTATAAAAATAAAAATGTAGATAACGAGTGGGTTAATGCATGACCGTGAATGTTTTTTCAATTTTTGGTTTCTAAAATAAAGTTATCAGAATTTTTCCTTCTGACTTTTGGTTTCTGAAAAATGATTTTTGAAAAAATTTTTCCGAAAAATTGTATTTCTGAATTTTTTCTGTCTGAATTTATGGGAGGCACCATTATATACATATATAAAAATCAGTCCGATCAGACTTACATAACAAATAATCGATAGTTTCGATAAATCGAGTTTTTCTTAACATTGTATAAACTTTGAAATTTCCTTTTATATGGATTCTGCTACAGCATTCGTTACATTTTAAATTAAAATTATTAGTTACTTCGTTATATACAATTTAATTTCACTACTATTATATTGCACGTAACTGTATATACATATGTACATATTTACTACATGTTTTTCTAGCGTAGTAAACGAGCTTATTTGTTTTTTCTATACAAACACTGTTATATAATAGTACGCTTTCTAAAAAAACCTGTTTGATGGCTTGTCATTTGTTTATTATTCTTTTGTTGATTGAATCCTTTGAGAGAACTTGCTCGTGTGCATGCAACTGAAATGCGTGTATGTACGGAAATTGCTATGAAAATAGTTCAAGTAGATGATATTAAAAAAATAGTTGCAGATTTTTGCACAAATAATATTACAGTTGAAATAATAATAAATGTTTTTTTCACAACATTTATGGTTTTGTTTAAATTTAATTAATTGATTTAAATTTGCATTTAAAATCAGAAAAAACAATTTTCACAAGTGAAAAGTTTTGCAACCGCAGGAAAAGGTAGTAATTGTGTGCTCCATCCACCGGATATTTACGCGCTTTTACGCTAAAATCAACAAGCTGTTGTAAAATTAATTAAACATTTAGTCCTCATTTCCGTTCAGCAAAAAGTTTACGCAGGCTTCGACAGTTGTTGGATATGCAAGTTGATTGCTGTAATGTGGCAAAGAATTTTTGGGAATGGCGTTGTAATTAGATAAAACGTAGAAAAAGGTGGTTAAAGAGGTAATTGTTTGGCAAATTAATTTATACATTTTCTTTTGAAAATTCTTACAAAAGCATTTACTTCGGTAACCAGCTTCCTAATTACGCTCATTCATATAAAATTTCTTTTTTCATTTGAAGTCAGGTAATTTTTAAAGATTTCCCAGCTCTTCTCTATATTTTTGCTAAATTAGCACAGCATCACCCGTCCACAATTAACTTTTATATCATCATCAGCTTTTAGCACATTAAAACTATTTCAAGCTGCTCATCGTTTAAAATATTCAGGTCAACGATTAAGTTAGTAATTGGCAAAGCCAAAGGAGAATTTAAAAATGAGCGTAAAAATTTGTCTGAGGCAATTTGTGCAGGTCAAAGTGCTGAGCAAACAAAGGTAGAGGGATAAAAGTAACATAAAAAGCAGTCAGAACTGAGACTAATACTAATACTAGCACTAAACTGTCTATTGAGCAGAGATGTAAAAGAATGCATTCTTCATTTGATTTATCGCAAAAAGATTGAAGTCATTTTTTGAATTCTTTGACTGCGACTTAAAAAATGAAGTCACCATTCAGACTTCATTCTGCGACTTCGAATTATTTTTTTCATTCATTTTTTGGTTATTCATGTATTGCATTCATTGAATAAAAAGTCTCACTGAAGTCAATTGAAGTAATTTGGAGTCATATGGAGTCAATTGAAGTCAATTTACCTGTGGTATATGATCGTAAACTATTTTTGTTGCAAATAGTTAGTGACTTCACTCACAAAATGAAGTCAGTAAGTGACTTCTCTAAATGACTTTAAAATCGTAACTTCAAAAGGACTTCAGACTTAATTTTTTCATTCTTAAGTCAAAAAGCGAGTCAATGAGTGCATTCGAAATTTGAAGTCATTGAATAAGACTTCAACTGATTGCATTCGCATATGAATGCATTCTTTTACAACCCTGCTATTGAGATACAAGTTAAAAGACACTCTCAGACTTATCGGTTATCGATAATCACTCATTTGCAACAAATTCCAACTTGAGTTGAGCGTCTTAACTGCACTTTGAATGAAATTTTGCAAAAAAGTTTGTCAAAATTATCATCAAAAATTTTACCTTCCACGCATGCTTCAAAAGGGATGCATAGTTTGACAGCTCAAAAACCGATTTAGCTATAATCAAACAAGAACAAAAACACTGTGAACTCTTTCCATTTCATGCTTTTGTATGTTATATATTTATTGCTTTTAAATTACTTCCGCTTAAGCACAAAAACTGTTTCATTTGCTAACAAGAAGAAATATTAAGCTGATGCGAGCTGAGTATAAAACATAAAGTTGTCCGGATGCACGTTTAACAACTTTTTCCTTTTTCCAACTACTTACAGGTGATTATAAATTGGCAAACGTGATCTCTACTTAGATTGTAAAAAATATTGTGGGGTAGCATCGCAGGGAGGAATAAGCGAAGATTTTAAAATGTTTAGCGATTCACGAGATACTTTTTACAAAGTTCATGAGTATTATGTATATCGATTAAAAAATTAAAATTTAAATCAACCTTTTTGTAAATATTGTTTTTTAACTTTTCCTTTAAAAATTAAAGCCACTTAACACAGAAAAGAAAAAAATAGTTATCATGAAATTTAAATTTTCATCTTTAAACACAAATTTCAACTCTTTTATTTATGACTTGCAAAACGAACCAGCACAACCACGCAGTTCTCATAAAAACATACATACATATGTACATACATATCTCACACACCAATAAATTTCTATCTTTCACAATGGCTGTTCGTTTAACTAGCAAACTGAAGCATTTGCGACAATGTCAACAGTCATTTTTAGTAAAAAATAAGTTGCTATCTAAATATTGCGTCCATAAATATAAAAGAGAGCTATGCATGATAGAGTTGATGATGCAAAATAAATGAAAGGAAACACAAAAAAATTATTTAGAAAATTAAATGGCTCGACAAGTTAGCGCAGAGTTAAATGAATTTGCTTTCAAGCTTTGTCAAACTCATTGAAAGTTTGTCTCTAAAGCTTTGACATTGTAAAATTGAATGTATGTTGCCTGAGTGAGTTGTTATTGTTACTTTCATAAATATCTGAGTTATAAGTGAGACTTGGCTTAGTATGCGTATATAGAAATTCTTGGTTGACTGCTTGCTGATATGTGACATTTTGCTAATATGAGTGCTTTGCATCACTCTCAACCGGCAACCAACGTTTAAGTTTAGCGTAGGATAAGATAAAATGAAATCGACTGTTGAGTGAAAGATCGCCCTATTTCAAAATATTTTAAAAAAGCGGCCTATCTGAAAATTAGTTTCAAAAACGTCCTAACTGAACGAAAAGTTCATACCATTTCAGCTGAGATAGGGCGTTTTTGAATCGATTTTTGAAATTGGGCATTATGCAACAAAAACTTTGAGATAGGGCGTTCTTCAACATATTGTAAAATGGGGCGTTTTTGAAAAAAATTCTCAGCCGACGAAATGAAAAAAATTAAATATTAAATAACATTTTTTTTTTTTTGAATGTATGCCATCTTGAAAGGGATAAGTAGGTACACATTTGATTTTCAAAAGAAATTTCAAGTTATGAAACATTTTTATTTTTTTTATTTTATTGATAAGTCGCTAAGTGCTTGCGAAAAGAATATCGCTATATTATTTTTCTTCCAAAAATTTTATGAAAAGTAAAAAATTTATATCGGATAAAATTTATTTGAATTAACTTCATTTCAACTGTTGAGGTCAGCTGGCAAGGAAAATAATAAAAAATTTATATTCAAAAGGCGTTTAATATTTGCATTAAGTAAGAAAATGTATACCAAAAACGGATAAAAGGTATAAAGAGATGCTCAATGAAGACGAACACGTCCACAATGATTACCTTCGGATGAACATTCAAAATGACAAAATTACTTGAGCTACCTTCGAATAAAAAATTGAGCAAATTGTATTATTAATGAAGCGGTATTTGCTTAAATAGATTAGCATTTGTACTCAAGAATTATTGCAACATGTGTTATGTGAAGTCATTCGAATTAATTATGCACATTTAGTGAATACAAAATTCATTTATGTTTGTATTATCTTCAGCTGTTTTAGGTAATTGAAGCACGAGAAATCTATTTATTTAGGGTTATATGTATATTCACATATTTATGACGTAATTGCATTAAAAGGTTCAAAAGTTTAATATGTACATATGAATGTATGTGTAATTTTTCTGATTGGGATACATTTTGGTATTAATTAAGCGTCATTCTACGAGTATAAATTAATTACCACGTGTAATCTGATTCGAATATTGATTATTTTTGCTGACAGTTTAAGAAGCTTGGAGTATAACTTATTTTAACTATGTTGAAGAAAATATTTGAAATCGGCAGCGAATATTTTTTTAAAATACATAAAGCAAAGTCAAGAAAAATAATTCAACAGTTTTTTTTAGCGATTAATTGATTAGTAAAAATTTTGATTAATCATAATATCAATTACTAATTAATCGATTAATTATGATTTTGAATTTGTCCAAAAGGGTGTTTACTCGATTAATCAAGAAGAAAATTAACTGATTAATCGCATTTTTGATTAATCGTTTTTTGAATAAAATGATTAATCATATACTAAAACGACATCAATTTAGATGTTCCTTGATACTTCAACCAATTGTTGCATCTTCGACATTTTGCCCATGCGCAATCGGACAACACCTCAAAATTTAGTAAATTTTTTTATATTTTTTATACTTTTGGTGTTTTTTTTCAGCTTTTGATTAACCATTTTTGAAATTACTCGAGTAACGCTAGTTTTGATTACTCATAACTTTGATTAATCAAGTAATCGACTAACTGAAAATTTGATTAATCAACTTACTCCATTAATCCAATAAAGGCACAGCCCTAGTTTTTTTGCCTCAATGTTTGCACACGCATCTATCAAAAACTAAAGCTTGGAATCGAAAATATATTTCGTCATTGTATTATTTGGGGATTAACTTAAGATATAGATCATTTCATACGTTTTTGCTATTTACAGTTTTGAATTAGTGGAGCCAAATCTCACAAAACTGCGGCCCGCTTAAATTGAAAATACATATCGTCGCTACCGACGAAGAAAGGCGCATTCAACAAATTGTCAACGAAAAAAGGCGCATTAAAAATATTGCGGGAAATAAGGACGCATTAAAAAATATTTTGACGAAAAAAGGCGCATTAAAAAATATTTTGACGAAAGAAGGCGCAATAAAAAATATTTTGACGAAGAAAGGCGCATTAAAAAAAATTTTGACGAAAAAAGGCGCATTAAAAAATATTTTGACGAAGAAAGGCGCATTAAAAAATATTTCGAGGAAGAAAGGCGCATAACCAAGTATTTCGACGAAAAAAGACGCACTGTATACATTTACAGTAAGTTTCACAAGGGATTTGGTGCTGGATTGAAAAAAATTGGGCCAGCCCAACCTAGGAAAATACTAAGCAGGCCCTGCATTTTAAAAGCTAAGCAGGTGCAAGCTGGAAAAATTTAGGTAGGACTATTACAGGTAAATAATCGTGGCAAAACTAGGTATGCCCCTTGGAGAATACACGGTAAATTGCTCGCAAATAAGAAAACATACGCTTTCCATGGCAAAGCCCTGGCAGGACCTAGGCGGAGTTGTCCGTTATAGGGAAAATCTAGCCAGGGCCTAGGTTAAGTATAGATTTTTCTTGGTTATTCCATTTGCTGGAATATAATCAGTAAAGGTCTACACCAAATTAAAAACAAGCTTTCCCATTTTGCAACTTATCGAAGCGCGTCTTTCTTTACTAAAAAATATTTTAAAGCGCCTTTCTTTCTTAAAAATTATTTTTAAGCGCCTCTTATTCTGAAAAATTATTTTAATGCGCCTTTCTTTCTTAAAAGTTATTTTAATGCGCCTTTCTTTCTTAAAAATTATTTTAATGCGCCTTTCTTTCTTAAAAATTATTTTAATGCGTCTTTCTTCAAACAAAAAAAAGTTTGCGCCTTTCTTCGTCGACAAACAGCTTTACGCCCTTTTTCGTCGATAGGAACGATATGTAAAAATTCAACTGAATTTCTGGAATTTGTTCTTATTTATAGTAATAAATTTGTATTTGTCCTACAACAGAAATTCTCTGCCAATTAAAAAAAGTTCATCGTTTAAATCTAGCTTAATATAGAACTGAAAATCGAATGAACAATGTTACTTATTGCCTTGTTTTGAATGCCATACATCAAACTGTGAAAATACAACTGACAATAGATAACACATGGAATAGTAGCTAAAGCCAGTGATGCCAAAACAACAGTAACTCAGAACTGTAGGCGTTCATTGGGCTTGCATGAATAAACAGCATACAGCATAAGTAAACCAAGACCACGAATGAGTAACCTTCAAATTAGCGATGTTGCGGATGTGAAGTATTTTCAAATAGGCTGAAGAACGAGTTTCGATGGAACATTTGTTTTATATCTATACCAGAAGGACCCGGCAGACGTTGTTCTGCCCAATATTAGGGAAAAAATCGGTCGACAAATAAAAAAGTTTGGAATATTTCGGTCCCTGGCCCACTTCCCGGAAAAAAAGAAACCCAGAATTTTAACAAAAGTAAAGGACTACCTTTCTGTACAATTTGAATAAAATCGCGTGTTAAACAAAAAAGTTTGGAATATTTCGGTCCCTGGTCCACTTCCAGGAATAATGAAAATAGATCTACTAAATATGCTCACAAAATTTCATGAGAATCGGTCAAGCCGTTTCGGAGGAGTATGGGAACGAAAACTGTGACACGAGAATTTTATATATAAGATAAGAAAATTGTACCAGGTCACAGATGTTTAAGGAAAGTAGATCAGAGGGATCATTATTGAGCCAGAAAGAGCCCAAAGCAAACGATTTTCGAATTTTTGTCTGTATGTTCGTTCGCGCATCACTAGAAAAGTGCTGCATAGAATTAAATGAAATTTTCACTGTTGCCATACTCGACATGTAACTTAGAATTTAGGGTATTCCTTATTTTGATAATTCGATCGGAGTTATCTACTAATGTGTGGACCAGGGTGACCCATAATGTGTTAGTACGATATGGGTGTCAAACGAAATGTGCTAATGAAAGCTACATGATGTGATGTGATTAATTTCAATATATAAATCGGTTACGGAGATTAAGTAATTAAAAGCGCGCTCAGGGTGTTCTAAGTTCTGAGACGAAGCGGGTATTCTAAAGACACTTAATTTTTAAAAAGTTACTGATTTAAAAATCTAGCCAACAATTTCTTAACACAACAAAAAAACTTCGCTATGTTTTACGAAGATGCGGATGCGAATATTCGCAACATCGCTACTCCAAATACATCAACATATGGAACGGCATAGCAAAACATTACCAGAAGCAATACCAAATATTACAAAGAAGAGGCATACAAAACCGTAAAGTTGGAAGGACATTAGGGAATTTATTTGCACCATAAAATAACCTAATCAGCCACAAGAAAAAAAAGGATGAACAATTTAAAAAAATGGGCGGTGGGGTTATTGATTTTACATGCTCAGTCTACCGCAGTGAGAGCTGAGTAGAGATTTGCACACATATCTTAGGTTTGTAAAGGTATAAAGGAGACGAGATAGATATAGAAATAAACATAGCAAAGTTTATAGGATGAATACAAAAATCTCTTAAGCTGCTCAAAGGATAACTTGAGTATAAGAAAGGTCGCTATTGAAAGTGGGCGATATTGCATAGTAACCCAAAAGGAGATTTCGAAAACGAAATTCAACAATAATGTTTACTGGGTATATAGACATTTCCTTATGTTTGTGTATGTAACCCACCTAATGCACGTGGGCGTTTCACCGTACGGTGTTGTGTGTTTTAAGTACTCAAAGTTTCTTGACTAAAAGTTGAAATGTTTGCACGGCTAGCTAGCTATGTATGTATTTAGCACCGGCCACAGTACGGCCTTGTTTGTTTGCTTTATAATGGATTTAAGCTAAAAAAGCTTAGAGCTTTAAGAAAAAAATATATTTTCCCTAAGTGCTTTTGGGAGGACGTAAGGGACTTAAATATCTACCGGAGTTATTTGCAAGCCTTCCGTTGCTAATTTGCTTAGTACTCTGGGTAAACGTTTTCCAACTGATTTGTTTTGTATCTATAGACTTGTGAGTTGATATCTTTTTTTTTCATTTCAAACTAACCTCTATTAATCACATTGGGCTGATATATGTACGTGGCACGAGCGTACAATTAAATTGATGACTGCAAATCATGAAATAAACTATGGCGCACTTGTGTATGTATGTAGAAGTAGTGGGTAATTTTTTATTTTTAATCAAAGCTTTTTTCAATCTAGGTATGAGAAAAGTGAAAATATGAAAATAACTTTTACTTTTATGTTTTAGATAGTATCGTTTATTGTTAAGCAAGCAAATTGGCACAAACAATTACGTTTAATTTTTAACTTTTATCTATTTAGAAGCTTTTTAAATAAACTCTACAAACGATTTTTTTAGCTACAATAAACGTGCGAAAGTATCAAACTACTTCTTGTACACTTAAGTAACATCCAATCAAGAGAAACAAACAAAACTTGTCTAAAGACCATGTTCGACTGCTCGCATTGAAAGTTCCCTGCAAAAATACATGCGATTAAGCTCTAAAAAGAGTGATCCAGGATCAATACCTTTCGTCTACAGTGAGCTACAGTTGATCTCGTTGTAGGCATAGTTGGGAATAAGTCGATTTTAATTTTTGTTGCCTACTTCTAGGCGTTGAAAGTATACTTATCGGTCCATTCTTGTAAGCTAACAAAGCGATTCTGTTCGACACTATCCTTTTCGGCTTGAAAGGTTGGAATTGATTTCTCCATAGCACATGCTCAAAAAAAATCAATCTCTCGAACCCATACAAAGAGTTCTAAAATCATCTTAGACTAATCACTTCTTCTGCAGGTTTACTGCTGGTGTATCACAAGGCGCTCAAATGTTCCTTGTATGCTTGTAGTTTAGTTGTTGTAGCAGTTAAGTTGTTCGATAGCGGAAGTTTTGTATTAGTAAAGTTTTTCAGTTAAGTTTCAGTTGAACGTTCTTGGACTTGTAAACAAATATTTTAGTGAGTAAGTTTTATTACTGTTTTAAATTATAAAATAAACAAAGATCTAGCTATAAAGAACTTAATGAATCTCTTCTGCTTTAAATGGCCATCTAACCGACTTAGCGATTTTGACCGTCCAACTTAACTCGCCAGTCATTTCTTCGTTGGATACCCCATAAGAACGCAGGGCGGTCTCCACTTGGTCCTTCCATCGGAGGGTATATTATTTAAAGAATAGTTCACAGCAAATATGACAACATGAGCTATAGCTTTCAAAGGATCTTTGACCCTACCTATACAAAATTGGCAAATGTGCGAAATTTACAAATAAAATCTATGAGTGAACCAGAGGCGGATCCACAGGGGTTCGGGTCCAAACCACCCGTTCGGAATCCAAAAAGTTATACTTTTCAGGAAAAAGATGTCCTCACAATTTTTTTAAAAATGTTTTGCCTTCAGTTTCTGAAACCGAAACAACAAAATACATATTTACAGCTCCCCCTAATCAGATGAAAAGATATAATTATCATTATCGAACTCCATCAAACCCAAAAAAAATTTCCATTTGGTTCTACAAGAGCGTAGAAACTATTAGATTAAAATATTTCAAGTGTTCGTATTCTATCTTCAATTTCTATACAATAA
Organism: Sphenella marginata; assembly: GCA_951509765.1. NCBI lineage: Eukaryota > Metazoa > Arthropoda > Insecta > Diptera > Tephritidae > Sphenella > Sphenella marginata. Next base: position 98,174,338 of record OX608080.1, on the reverse strand, counting down.
ACCAAACCACCAATTCGCTATGTTGCAGAGCACTAACCACCTACTCAAATTAGATAACAGCCAAATTTACAGATAATTAAATTTCTCAACCAAATGTATCTTCTAAACTCCTACTATGCGGCTTGATGTTCGTACGTGCATGGCAGTAAAACATGGACGCCACCACTTCAGCTATGGCTGTGTAAATACAAACACTAGGTTATTGCTGCTTGTGGTATTTTAGCGCAACCACGTATTCTACTTCAACAACATAAAGAGTAATGATTTTTAAATCACGTGCATCTAATCTAAACGCCAGCGAAGGAAAGTACTGACCAGGAGAGAAACATACACTAATGCACTGTGCATATTGTGTTTACACATTTGTATTTCGTCACTCAATAACGATTTTTTATGCATGCTCTTGGAATCTCTTTGGATAGGTAGATGGGTTGCACCTTTGTTGTCTGTGAATGAAGGATGCCATTGATATACTGTCTATTTTCTCCCTTTTCTCGTCTTTAAGGCAACAAACACTGAGTGCACAGATCCAGACGGGGCTGTGCAGCATAGAGGACAATACGATGATCGGTGATTTAGCCTGAAATCCACAAATCTCAACACTGGCTTTAAGATATGATTGCCGTCCTATGGGATCTGTAGAAGCACCTCCTTTGCGATTGCTGAAATGCCCATATAAAAGGCGAATAAAACTTCTTGAAAAAGATTTTTCCGCCTCGCTGCTTGCAAAAGTTTATAGATGGAGTACTTATCTAAAAGTTTAGACCACTCTTAGAACTTATCTGAAAGTTTCTAAAGAAAGTCCTTAAACAGCGTAGGAGCGCAGCAGTGTTTGTACTAGAAGAGTGTATGGTAGATGCAAAGGTCTTTATTCTTAAACAGTAATGAACGAGCTTCGAAGCTCCGCTCAGGGCATTCGTTGGTCTGCAATTGATGGAAAAATCCGCCAAGCTCTTCTAGATGACCCTTTTTTTTATATTGAAATGATGTGTTAGCTATTCCATAAATGTGTGAATATGTGTAAATGGGTCTACTAAAAAATAAATAATTAAACTCTAAGGGAAGCTAAAGCACTAAATTATCAATCAACTAAAAACAACCAACTTTATACTCCTTATGTTCAAATCATTAAAAACTCAACAACTTCAACTTTACATTTTCATCTATTCATACATACCTTCGAAACCTGCCTTTTGGCGCTCAGCGTCATATCTTAATAATGCTTGTTTAATAGCTTCCCTCTCCGAATCTTTTAAATTGTACACCAATTCACGTGCGCGCTCAGAACAAAGTGGCTCGTGTACGGTATCTGTGGGATATTTACCACGCAATGGAGCTATAGTAGATTGTGTACAAATATTAATATGCGGTTGATGGAAGTTACTCTGACGATTTTCAAGTGTAGGTTGCAGCAGACTAGGAAGGTGATAATGTTGATAACGCTGCTGACAAAGCATGCCGGCTTTGATAATGGCGACGGCAGTGTATTCAATATTTACCCTGTTTATGGCAAGTGGAACGCTTCTTATAGCACTTAGCTGATTTGCTTGCTTGAATTTTAAATGTGATAATAATCGCATTTGTTGTTTTTGATTTGCAAATGTCTGCGGTGTTTGAAACAAACGCAAACAAGTCCGGGCACAGCGGCCAAGTAAAAATTTATCAATTTGCATTTTGATATTCGTTGGTTGTCGTAACTTTTATGCAATTTAATTTATGAAACACTGTTCTGTTAAAATAATAATATGAATCACAAACTCAAATACGCACTCTATAGATTTATTGCATGTATGCCTATACACTTATTTCAATGGAACTTCTCTAGGTACAACACAAAATCCGTTTTAGCTCCGCTATTGGCTTGTGCATAAGTGACGTCACGTAGGCATGCGTCGTTGGACTGCCCTTCTAGCGTCAATGTTGAGGTATTCTTTTTTCTTTTAAACTTGCAAGTGCTACTAAATATTTCTCGTGTAAGAAATAGCCAATATTCACTTCATTTTTCTAGTTTAAGAATTTGTTAAAAATAGCACGGAATCGTATGGTCACAGCGTAAGAAGTTGTCTACGCGGCGGCTGAATAAAATCGACTGTTGTTGGCTTTAGCTTATTTGTGGTAGGTACATTTGGTAATACTTTACGGTTTACGTCAAGTGTTAATACACGTCCAAAAATCTTGAGAGAGGTATCAAAAGACGCGTCTTGACCTCCGTAACAATAATCCGAAGGGGGAAAAGCAATATTTTGTTTCTGTGAAAAGTTATTAGTGAAAAACCGAAAATTTACCCGGGTTAGATCCCAAATTCGGGGCCCGATCCACGTTTTTTATGTGCAGAACACCTTTCCGCGTAGGCGGCCTTCGGCCGCGCTTCAAAAAATAACCCTGGGCTACGCCATTCCAACTCCAGGTGGTTGCCCTGAACGGTGGCAACATGCCACCGTTCCGACTCTATGGGTCATTTTTTTCTCACAGGGTAATGTGATTACAACAACCACATGAAAATGACAGAAAAATTGTGAACTTTAACTGCAAATATCTCGCAAAATTCTAAAAATATCGGATTTCCCCCTCCAGATTATTGTTACGGAGGTGAAGACGCGTCTATTGATACCTCTACCTATATTTTTGGACGTGTATTAACACTTGACGTAAACCGTAAAGTATTACCGTACATTTATTGGCACTGCATGCTGCCACATAAAAGCTTTGCAAAATTTTCTCCACCAAAAACTTTCCAGTTTGTTGCGCTTTCAACCGCTTTTCCACCACCACCCACTTGTAAAACAACAAATAAAATGTAAAAAAAAGTTATCAGCACAAGTATTTGACATTTCTTGCGTCAAGTTCAACAGCTGAACAGCTGTTTCGGACAGTGCTCACACTACGATAAATAAATGTTGGAACTTTTTTACTTAACCCTTATGGGTATACTGGGAGCAAATGCTACAAAAAATTTATGTAAGATTGTGTGCAATTCTGAAATCTTTTTTTTTTTAGAGTAAAAATTAAGTAAAAAATTTGCTATGGTGTAAACAATTTTTTTTTACATTTGTAAATTTTGACATCAATATTTAATTGATGTATGTATTTTCTCTGATGTTATATTTCGTATTATAATTTTCAATACGGAATGCATATACTCGAATGTAGCTGTAAAAATTTTACCTTGTGATAAATATCAGAAGTGTCTGTTTTCCATCAAAATTTCTCAGTTTTCAACAGATTTGCACAGGGCCTAAGTAAAAGGAAACTATAAGAAAATGTTTGATAAAAAGGAGTAAAAGGGAATTGTTCAGTAACCGATTCCATTAAAAGGAAGAAATGTCCTTTAATCAATGCGGTGATCCAAGAGATTCCACTAGTCACTGTTCGCTCAAGGAAACTTAGATTGTTGAGGAAAAAATTTAAATTACTATGTTAAATATACAGTTTTTGTGCTCACCCTAATCTGTACTAGTCTCACTTATTAGTCTTAAGGGGAAATTGTTGGTATGCTAACGGTAACCTTATAAAACAGCTGATTCGACCAACCTTATGAAAAACAATGAAATCGATTATTGGTGCTACTATCTGTAAAGAATACTTGGCAAAATAATGCGTATCCGTTCCTAGGCCGTGAACTGTGTCCATTGTTGTATTTTTGGGGCATATTTTTCGTTCGGAACGAGACGGCATATGGAACAAAGGGCACACAATATAAATTATTAATGGGGAAATAAATAATTATAGCCAATTTCATAAAAGCCGGTACGTCAATAAAACTTCAGTTAGCGGTTACTGAAATTATTTGTTTAAGTACTTAGTGAAAACGTTATTTCAATATTTGACAATCACAGCATGAGTCTATGCTTGGGTTTGTGACATCGCTGACTTCAATCATTGCCAAAACTCTGCCATGGTTTGGGAATAAAATTGCTGTCAGATAATTTTAAAATCGTCATGGCTTCAGTGAAGTGTATAAGACTATGAGGATAGCCTCATACCTTCTCTCAGGTTCTGTTTAACTTAAAAAAGGCACATTCTCACATTGTATAAAATCGAATTTATGCTTATTTATTTAATTTTTCGTACGCAATACTGCTAATAGAGCTAAATAAAATATGCTAATAAAAACTAGATTAATTAAGTATAAAGATTTGAGTAATTATAATGCACATAGTCGATTTAAAATTAGAAGTCTTGAAAACAGATTTCTAATAAATCAAGTGGTGCTTTTAAGTTTTTACATTGTCGAGCTTTATATTTGCTATAATAAACATTATTGGCACAAAAGTGGGTAGATATGTTTGAATTTATGTAAATCGTCTGTCTCTCAATTAGGTGCAATCATGCGCTCGCTGACCCGGTATACCTCTCAATTCTTGTGTAAGCGTACGCAAAAGCGGATGCTTGCCACAACCGCAACGACCACGAAAATCATCCAAATCCAAAGCCCAAACCATACCACCACCCAGACCCAAACTCTTAACAAATTGAGCTTTGCGACGTATATCCTCTACATCATCATACGAAACCCATTGATTGCCTTTGTACGCATATGGACCGATACGACCTTGTGCATCACGTTCCACCGACCAGCCGCCATTATTGATTTGCTCACATATTTCATAGTAAGCTAGAAAACCAGCAGCACGTGTGAATGTGCCCGCCTTACCGGGACCAGTCGATTTAGCATTCAGACCACGTTGTTTTACATCCGCCAAAGTGAAAGATTGTCCATATAGGGGCATGCCCATAATCAATTTCTCACGTGGCGCACCCTGTTGCAGCCAATAATTGATGCTAAAGTTGCCATTGAAATATTTATTTGTATCACCGTCCACATAGTACAATGGCGCCACATGTCCAGCCTGTTTATCCCAATGACCATGGAAATCATACGTCATCACAGCAATCCAATCGAAATAGCGCGCCAATTGCGGCACATCGTAACCGGCATCAATAACCATTTTACTTGGAGAGACAGCAGCGGAAAGTAGAAAATCATGCGGTTTAAAAGCTTCAGCAAGCTCACGTACCAATGCAGCAAATCCTTCCTTTTCTGCAGGCGAACCCTTCTTGCAATCAACTTGCCAACACACTGGATACTCCCAATCCAAATCTAAACCTTCGAAACCATATTTTTCAATAAATGCCAGCACACTTTGTATGAAGCGCGCACGTGCCTCAGGATCTAATACCAACTTGGCATATTTACTACCCAACGAATCATTCCAACCGCCAATGGCGAGGGTAACACGTATACCCTTCTGCTTGTAGGCTGCCACACGTTCATAGAAATGATTATCGATATCAGCCCATGAGTCATGTGTGCGTATGGTGAGTGAGTTGCTGTTGAGCACCGCAAAGCCATAGACAATGTGCGTACAAAGGTTTTCGTCAATATCTTCGGGCATATATTTGCCTTGACTCGGACGATACCAAGCCCAGTTGGTGAAGTAACAGATCACCTTATAATCGCCCACTCCGCTACCAGTTGTTGGTGGCAGCGTAGGTGGCTTTGGGCGTGTGGTGGGTTTCTTGCTTGGTAACTGCGAAGGTTTCTTAGTTGGTTTGGTGTGTTCTGGATATGTCGAAGTCGTCGACGGAGGAGAGTAAGTTGGACGCTTTGTTGTTATTGGTTTTGTTTGCTGTGCCATAGGACGTTTAGTGCTTGCTGCCGGGCGTACAGCACATTTTGTATTTTGCGGCCAATCACAATAAAACTGATTCCAATAAAGACCACTGGGGCAGCTGTGAAAGAGTAAAGCATGGTAGGGTTAAAGGGATTATGTGGCTAAAGTTGAAGTGTTGGTCTCACCTCTGCTCGATTAATTTATCAAATTGACAAATATAGTATTTGTTGCAGTCTCGCTCGTGCGTAACATAGTTGCGGCCATTACAAGGTTTTATGTCCTGCGCGCCAAAGTCCTCCAAAGCAGCTATTACTGTTTCTTCCGAAATTTCAGTGACGTGATTGGTAGAGGTAGGACGCGTTGTTTCATACGGTTTCGGTTGCACAGTGTAAGCTTGCGACGGACCACTATCTGAGGCAACTGTAAAGAAAATCAGAAAATTGTGGGTTAGTAAAGCTAACGGATATAGGCAGAGATTGCTTGGGGTACGTTTTCTCAAATACTCACTCATAGCATGCTCCTTCTGCTCCAACACACACTTCGGTTGTGGTCCTGGATAGCTGCGTAGCACGCGATTAATTGTTTTTAGCAACGGAAAAGACTCACAACCACACACATTCTTAAAATCATCCAAATCAAGCGCCCATATCATAGCGCCACCCAAACCCATAGCACGTACATACTCGCTCTTATGACGTATCATTGTCGTATCATCGAAGGAAACCCATTGATCACGGTGATAGGCATATGGGCCCATACGTCCACGTGCATCACGCACCACAGTCCAACCGCGCTGTTGTATATACGTACAAATCTCATAGTAGGCAAGAAAACCACGCGCACGTGTCGCTTCACCCGCCTCGCCACCACCATATGTGGGTGCATTCAAATCATGATCGCCAGCTTGCGCCAATGAGAAAGATTGTCCATACATTGGCATACCCATTACAATTTTCTGCGGTTCTGCGCCCTTTTGTAACCAATAATTTATAGAGAAATTAGCATTGAATGTCTCCGTGCCCGCAGGATGATCATACATGGGTGCTACATGTCCAGTGCGCTTATCCCATTGTCCGTGATAGTCATAGGCCATAACACCAATCCAATCAAAGTAACGCGTTAGTGATTGCACATCGTAACCGAGATCTATGACCTTCTTATTAGGCGATACAGCTGACGACAAGAGTAGTCCCAATGGTTTGAATGCTTGCGAGAGTTCACGCACTAAAGCGGTGAATGCATCCTTTTCATCGGGTGTACCCTTTTTGCAATCCACTTGCCAACACACAGGATATTCCCAATCCAAATCGAGTCCATCAAAGCCATACTGTTGTATGAACTCAATAACGTGTCTGATGAAACGCGCGCGCGCTGCCGCATTGCGTACCAAACGCGCATACTTATCACCAGCTGAATCATTCCAACCGCCAATGGCGACGGTCACCTTAACACCCTGCTTGCGTAGCGCCACAACGCGTTCATAAAATTTATTATCCAAATCCGCCCAAGAGTCATGCGGTTGTATGGTGAGCTTTTCACGGTTGAGCACAGCAAAGCCATAGACAATGTGTGTGCAGAGTTCGGCATCTACGTCCTCGGGCATGAATTTGCCACCATTTTGACGATACCAAGCCCAATTAGTGAAATAGCAAACAACCTTGAATTCATCGGCGGGGGTTGCAGGATATGTGTTTGTGCCAATGCCCGTTTCTTCAGCATACTCCGCTGAGGATAATACTTCTTCTGCCTCACCACTGGGATCAATAGCATTGCTGCCGCTTTCTATTTCCACAGATGCAGCGCCGCCTTCTACGCTATTCCACTCTTCGCTTGGCTCACTTTCGTTGCTTCCTCCATTACCCGTAAGACCAGCTGAAATTGTGTTTGGTATGAAATTATTTTCTACAAAGTTTTGCTTGAGTAACTTACGCATTTCCTCATACGGCTTTGGCGGATCTTTGAGTACGTCGTGTATTTGTGTAAGCAACGGATGCACGCCTTCGCCACAACGATTGCGGAAATCATCCAAATCCAAAGCCCAAACCATGCCACCGCCCAGATTCAAAGCGCGCACCAATTGCGACTTCTTGCGTATCATTGCGCGATCATCGAACGATACCCATTGTGTGCCTTTGCGCGCATATGGGCCCATACGTCCTTCTGGGTCTTGTACAACCTCCCAGCCATCATTTCGAATGCGTTCGCAAATCTGTAGAAGATGCAAGATATTGAGAGTACAAGTGATATAGAAGTTCATCAAACCTCGTAATAGGCCAGAAAACCAGCAGCGCGCGTGAACTCGCCCGCTTTGCCAGGACCAGGCGCTTTAGCATTGAGCCCATTGTTATTAGCATTCTCGAGCGTGAATGATTGCCCATACAGCGGCATACCCATGACTATTTTGCGTGATGGCGCGCCCTGCTCAATCCAGTAGTTTAGCGAGAAGTTCTAGGAAGTAAACTTAAGTTAGAGACCAGCCGTGTTTTGGGCGTTTAATTATGTACTTACCGCATTGAAGTATGCAATATCATCCTCAGGATGATAGAATAATGGCGCCACATGTCCAGTCTTTTTATCCCATTGACCATGGAAATCATACGTCATCACAGCAATCCAATCAAAGTAATGCGCCAATTGCGGCACATCGTAGCCGGCGTCAATTATCTTTTTGCTTGGCGAAACCGCGGTAGAGAGCAACAAACCACGTGGCTTAAACGCTTGCGACAGCTCACGCACCAACGCCGTAAAGGCTGCTTTCTCATCGGCAACACCTTTGCTGCAGTCCGTTTGCCAACACACCGGATACTCCCAATCCAAATCAAGACCCTCAAATCCATATTTCTCCAAAAACTCTAAAGCATGTTTTATGAAGCGCGCTCTAGCCGACGCGCTTCTCACGAGACGACTATATTTATCACCTTGCGAATCATTCCAACCGCCCAAAGCGAGACTCACCTTCACGCCCTTACTACGCAAACCACTAACGCGCGTATAAAAATTATTATCGATATCGGCCCAAGAGTCGTGTGTGCGTAACACTAAGTTTGAATAATCCAACACAGCGAAACCATAAACTACATGCGTACAGAGGTCGGTGTTGATATCATCGGGTGTATAACGTCCGGCGCCCTTACGATACCAAGCCCAATTTGTAAAGTAACAAACGACTTTGTAATAACCATCGAGTGGCGCCAGTACAGGCCTATCAGTGGGATAAGTGGGACGAGGTGGACGTGATGTCGTGCTCGTTGTAGTTGTAGGCGCTGGACGTTTAGTTGGTTTTGGTTTTATTGCGCCCGTATTGCCTTGTGAGATCTCATTATCGCCCGGTTCAACACCGCCCACCACGCCACCACCAGCTTGACTGCCTTCTTCCTGCCTACATTTGGCTGCCTCTGGCCAATCACAATTACCTATCGACTCACTGAAATGCAAGCCGGGTGGACAGTCAGCGCCTTGTAGACGATTCCAAAGACAAAATAAATATTTTGTGCACTCACCAGGATATGGCACGCGCTCCTCACCATTGCATGGATCATTGGGATTGGCGGCGCGTAATGCCGCATGGTCGCCGCTGCGTAATGCTTGTGACTTTATCTTACGCAAATATTGTCGCGTCGTGACACATTGCACGTTTTCGGGCCAATCACAAGTCTGACGTATGCCATCCCAGTGCAGATTGCCGCCACAAGCATTCGGTATCAGCGCGCCATTCACACAAATGTAGTATTGATCGCACTTCTTGTGCGTGTAATATTCACCTTCGTTGCAGCGTGCGCTCGGGCGTTGTGGTTTCGTGGGACGTTGTGCAGGTTGTTTCGTTGTCTGACGAGGCGGTGGCAGTCGTGTGGTGGTTGTGCGTTTGGTGTGTATGAGGGGCGTTTTGGTAGAATGTGTGGTGACTGAGTTGGGTGTGGCAAAGGGTTTATTTGACGTACGCGTACAGCCAGCTGATGCTGGCCAATCACAATTCTTACTTTTATCATTCCAATGCAGACCACCAGGGCAGAATTGCTGATGCAGCTCACCTGCGGCACGGCAATGATAGTAAGCGTTACAGTTCTTACGATCCGCATAGAATTGTCCAGGCGCGCAGTTGGATGCTTGCACAACCGGGCGCACTACTGTGGGTGTGGGTATTGTAGTATGTGCGGGATGATTTGGACGCATTGTAGTTGTAGTTGTACTCGTTGTCGTGCTTTTAGTTGTTGTTGTTATGGGTCTCGTTGTTGTTGTGCGCCTCGTTGTTTTAGCAGTTGTAGTCGTCCACCATGGTGTACTCGTGGTCGTGCTGCTTGTGGGCCACCAAGTTGTGGGCGTGCTGCTTGTTGTGTGCTCATGCTGTGGCGTTACACTTTGTCCACCCGATCCATCACTACTAACGGTTGTTACGACAGGTGGTTGTGGCGTTACAGCCGCCGCTGGACGTTGACAATTTCCCTGCTTTGGTGGTTCAGTGTTGAGTAAGCCCAATGCACGATTGATGGCTTTCAGCAATGGAAATGATTCGCTACAGCAACGATTCTGAAAATCATCCAAATCGACAGTCCACGCAGCAATGCCACCAAAACCATTATTCGCCGCATAACGCGCTTTTGCTTCCACCGAGGCGGCATCTTCATAGCCAACCCATTGATTGCGCAACATTGCGTAGGGGCCCGATTTATGCTCCACATCACGTCCATTGAGCCATTTGTGCTTGCGTATGCGTTGACAGATCTCATAGTAAGCTAACATGCCGGGTTGCTTGGTGAATTCGCCGGGCTCACCTGGCGCCACACTAGGCACACCCTCGCCCACCAAAGTGTTGCTTACACGTTCCAACGTAAAAGTTTGTCCATAAAATGGTATGCCCATGATAAGCTTTTCACGTTTAGCGCCAGATTTAACCAAAAGTTGCATGGCGTAATCGGTGTTGTATTGTGGATAGCGATCGCCTTGACGTCCATAGAGTGGACTCACATGTCCTGTGCGCCCCTCCCAAGCGCCATGATAATCATAGGTCATGACGGTCATGTAATCGACAATTTTGGATAACTCAGCCAGCTGATAGGCCTCCGTAATGATCTCTTTGTAACCCGATAGTGCAATGCCAAGTTGCAGCTGCTTATCGACGCGTTCAAATTCATTGCGTATTTCACGCAGCAATTTGGTCAAGTTGGGCTTATCGCTGGCTGGACCTTTAGAGCAATCGCTCTGCCAACATTTCGGATAATTCCAGTCCAAATGTAGTCCAGCGAAGTTGTTGCGTTTAAGGAAACCAACCAAATTTGAGGCGAAAACTTTGCGTTTGATCTCATCGCCGGCTAAACGCGAATATTTGTCACCCGCAGAGTCGGTCCAACCACCCAACGCAATCAAAACGGGCACACCGGTTGCCACAGCGCGACTGTAGAACTGATTGTCCACATCGACCCATGGATCGAACTCTTTGATATTCAAATGATCTGGATCCAACGATGCAAAGGAGTAAATTAAGCTCGTACATAGGCGTGGATCTAAATTCTCTGGCACGAATTGACCATCCGCCTTACGATGGAACGCCCAGTTTGTGATGTGACAGAGCACTTTGGGTGCAGTATTGTAATTTTTTCCCGTCGGTGTTGTGGCCGATTTCAAATGCGTAGGCGCGCCATAATATTCACCGATCTCATCATTTTGACTTTGCGTCAAAGCGCCATAACCGAATTGTTCGCGCAGTAACTCCACATCGTCCTGATGATCGTAATGTTCCAACTCCATGGGTTGCAATAATTGTTGATATGGCGAGTCGGCGCGATAGGGTTGTGGTAAATATTTGTCCTCAGGCGCTGGTGCGGTAAAGGCGGCATATTTATCTGTAGCCATCCAGGGATCTGGTGCCGCGAATGTTTCCACCTCAGCATCCAAGGTAGTCTCAGGTGATTGAGAGTTTGTCGCAACTGTGCTACGCACCAACTCTGCATTCGTTATCAGCTCCGTATCTGCAGCCAGTTCATCTTCATCATCGTCGTCCTCATCGTTTGGCAACGCCTCCACGGAATCACGCACAAACGAACGTACGCCAAAGGAATCATTCAGTTCACCCAGCTTATGTAGATCGACGGAGGGTATGCTTTCTACGGCACTGCGTAACGGCAAAAATACATCACCAAATGTGGGTTTGGCTGTAAAACGACTGAGCGGTAACATTGTTTGATCCGCGGCTGGGACACTTTCAACTGCTGCACGCACAAATGTGATTGGCGCATGGGAAATTGGTTCGATGTTGTGTACTTCGGGTGCTTCGATACGAATGTGCGCCAATGTGTGAATGTTGAAGGTGCAGAGTAACTGTTGAGAAAGAAGAGGGGTGGAGCTTTATTAGATTGTTGGTTGAAAGTATTAAGAGCCCTGTTAGGACGAAGTGGGAAGAGATCGAAATGAAAGCGGGCTTAGTCAGTTCTGTGAAATGGTTAAGGGGGAATGTGTGTCTACCAAAGAAGTTTCTCATGGAGCATAAAAGGAATGAGACCTCGAACAGGATCACTTAAAGAAAGGGAGTTGCCCTCATAGACGATTTTAATCCTATCGGGACTTATAAATTTAGGCTGGGAACTACCTCTCTTAACCTCGAAGTTGTAAGGAAAGCAAGCGAGGCAGGTAGCAATCTCTCTCTTCTCTCTCTCTATTTAATGCATCTACTATTTTTGAGATTAAGCAAGTCTGCTGGTCCATTGGTTTTGGGCTATCTGTGGAGCTTATGGGATTCACTAACACGGACTGGGTCCCAGCATATTAGAAAAGCGGACAATAAGGAGGTATCATCGAGTAAATTAATGCTTAGCTGTCGAGCTTTAGATAGAACTACGGGAAAGCTACTTCAGTCTTAGACTACTAGATTATCCGGAGGACTTCTGAGGGTCTGGCCCAGCCTTTCAATTAGTCGCCCTGCTTAGGCCCTGAGTTCTGTTACCATTCAATCGAGGTCCCCTACCTCTATTGCTGAATTCTGGTGCAGCGAGGAAATCCTTCAGGAGACCAATGCTTCTTTGCCCATTCGCATAACAAGACAAAGTCGGTAGATCCTCTTGGATTTAATTCCCTGCACTACGATCATATTCGGAAAAGCTCATTGGCAAAATTTTTGAAATTCGCCATTGGTATCATGCGAAGGACTATAATTCTTCGAAACTTTTTTCTGAATACTCCATATTCTTGCGACTCTGTCCATGACTTCGAGTTAAGAATCAGCACTAAGAGACTTGTTGGCAAAAGTGATTCTCCATTGAAGTGTCGGCTAGTTAAAATTCACAAAGTTTCCATTCAAAAGCTTTCAAGCTTAGTTTTCGCAACATTTCGTAAGCTCGTCATAAAGTTCATTATTAAATATCAAATTCAATATTAAGTCAAAATAACAAACCGCCAACAACATACATACAATAATTGCTAAGTTAATCCCTTTCCAAATCCTTTTTCGTAGTATTTCAAGCTTTGTTCGTCATCACCACGTTGGACCATTAGTTATCTCAAGTACAAATTGAAATTCTTTGCCAAATAAAGTATGACAACAATTCAATCAATCTCATTTTTATGAAAAATTATTTCCTCATCAGCCATTTCTGGGCTTATTAATGAGGAAATGTCATACTTCATTTGGTTGACAGATAAATTCATTGAATTCAAAGAAAAGCTCCTCCTTAGTTATTAATCATCAGAACTTACCAACAGACAAACTGCTGCACCACTGCTCACAACGTTCATTTTCAAGCTTCTGCCAGCACGTTTCTTATTTCACTTTCACTCTTCACGCTTGGATTTTTTGGTTTTCAGTTGAAGAGTCAACAGAGTCTTATCTTGCATTCAGACCTTCTTTACTTCTTTTACTTTGTTTTCCGATTAACTTTGCAATTATTCACGTTTTTACCTTTAATGAAGAGAGTGAGAAAAAAAATTAATCATCATTATTATGAGCAAACTTATCATACATGACGGTAATTTACGCGCCAAGTCTGCATAAGGAAAGTGGCATTGATTAAGACGATTGTCATGGCCGCAAGCATGTTTGTTTGATTTGAGGCGAATATTGATACATATACAGTGGTGGCAAAAATAATAGGGCCAAAATTTTAAACTGTTTTATTCGTAAATTTTTTTTATCTATGTAATAATATAATAATTTTCATTTAAAATATAGCAAAATAATAACAGAAACCAAATAAATAAGATTTCGAAATTCTAAACAAAGTTCAGGAATGTTAACCAAAGTTTGAAAAATCGCCTTCAAAATTTCAATATTTTCAGACAGAATTGTTACAAAATTTATCATAAAAAAATTAATTTTGTTCAAGCATTGCAATCGATTTTCTAGTAGCATTCCAATGTGCTAGACACTTGAAACATACATACATACTTAAGAACCACATTAAGATGTAACATGAAGAAACATGCTCCGCTAGATGGCACTCGTAGCGAAGTATTCCGAAAAATAGAGTTTAAAATCCGATTTGACATAAAAATTAAAAAAGAAATAAGACACATAGAAATAAAACTAACTGGGGTGCCTCTAAAAGCACAATACTTAGAAAAATCGTTCGAATAATCCTTACTCTGTAGTTCTATTCGAAGGAAAATTTGTTCACTTTCGAGTGATTCGTACTTTTTAATAAATTTTCGAGTAGAACCTATTCGTTTTTCATGTTCCATACTGGTACCAATTTCATTTGTAGCCTTTTCGATTATAAAAAATTTGGTACTCCCTAATTCGAAACCATATGCCAAATTGGTCGAAAGTTAGAAAATGCTAATCGACAACAATTTAGCAAACGAAAATAAAAAAAATGTTATTTCTTGTGATTTTAATAAAAAAATTAGTGTTTCTGTTTAATCCAAAAATCTTTTTTAACGCAGAAAGGGCTAAGCAGTCGCTGTTGACAGAAAAAAATTGAAGAATGTTAAGTAAAAAATTGGAAAAAATTTTTTTTTTTTGAGTTTAGAAATATTTACAAGTTAAAAACATTTTTTTTTATAAAAATAAATTTTAAAAAATTAATGGTATCTACCTGGCCGAAATCGAATTTTGCTTTGCCTCTTAAATTTGTGAAACAGTGGTATCTACTACTATCGAATATATTCTCAAGTTAATTCGTTCGAACTACGGAGTACCGATGTGTATTAGAATCGAAAAAAGTTTTCAAGTTATAGAAGACAGAACAAAAAAAAAAAATAAAATTAAAAAAAAAGTTCAGACAAAGAAGCAATGCAATTGAATAAGATGGTCGGCAATTTTTTGTAAACAATTCCCTTACTAGGTTACCGTCCCTAACCTCACTAAACAAAAAAAAAAATAGATATCCGCCTTAACAAAATGTACAGCCGGCTTGGGCACATATTTGCCGTGTTCCAATGGGTCAGATGCAAAAGTCAAAAGCAAAATGTAACATGCAAATGCATCATCAAGTTATGATCCGAACATTTGTTGTTGTTGCATTTGCATGGTAAATTTTTTTTCTGGCTCTGTTTCACTGCCCACCCCACTGGAACACAGGCAATTTTCTACAGTGCTTTGTTGCATTGCTATAAACGTTGGCTTATCAAACCTTTCGAAATCATTGTTTATTATTAAAACAAAAATAAACGAAAAAGCAATTATGATTTGTAATAACAGTGTACAACAACAACATGCACACCAAAGCAATAAATACAAAAACAAAGCAACAACCTCCAATACAATAACATTTTACTTGACGTATAAGGGAAGCCGTCATTGTGCGTGTCCTGCATACAAATTGTAATACGCATTCAAAAGCAAAAAAATAAAATAAATTAAACAAAATAAAAAAAATAAAAAAATTTAATAAAAATAATAAATAAATGTTTTATGAAAATTCTCCTCGCTGTCAGACGCTGATAAATCGGGAAGTGAATTTCTGTATAAAAACAATTTTAGTCACATTT
This sequence comes from Sphenella marginata, assembly GCA_951509765.1. Taxonomy (NCBI): domain Eukaryota; kingdom Metazoa; phylum Arthropoda; class Insecta; order Diptera; family Tephritidae; genus Sphenella; species Sphenella marginata. Next base: position 98,158,808 of record OX608080.1, on the reverse strand, counting down.
GCAATTTATGCGTAGGTGTGTGTGTGTGTGTGGAGCTTCAAGTGTGTCCAATGCAAATACTTGTGCGTCTATAATAAGGTCATTGCAAAGGCTAAGCGACTGTCACTGTTTCTCTCTCACTATAATTTTGCATATGAGCGCACATACTAACACAAAGAAAGAAATGCAAAAGTTTCATGATTAATTGATTGTTGCTTGCTCCTGGCACATTTTGATTGATGAGCGCCAAGAGATTTTTTTTTTTATATATTTTTGCAAGTAAATTTAAACGTGCTCTGCAATATTTAAACGCATTTTACCGTTATAACTAAGAGAAAGAGAGAGCAAGAGCACTATAAGCACTCAAAAAGCGCAAGTTTTTGTCTTAAGTCTTTTGTTTTTCAATTTTTTCAATTTTAAATTTTTTGTTTCGATTTTGATAAGAATTCCAGCTCAAGTAAACTTTCGTAAATAGCTATTAAAACTCAAGCTATTTAAACTTTATGCATCACATAAATTTTCTTGTAATTTCACATTGTATCCAGATCATTACACCCACGAGCGTGTGAACGTGATTTGAAAGCATTCGGCAATAAAATGTCTTCCGGTTCTACCATACAACAAAAAAAATAAAATATAACACACGAGCACATGAATTGCGAATAAAAACGTGCGACATTAAGGAAACAAAAAAAAAGAACAAAAAACCATGTTCAGATTTTAATTAAATTACGCCAATTTTTCGAAATAAAAAAAAATTGTTATAGTGCTCACTTGTAAAAAAAATTTACTACTAATTCGTGAAAAAAATAAAAAGAAAGCGCGCAACATAAAACAACACAGCGCTTCTTCGTTGATAGTGTAATTAGAACTGAGCATTTCAGTGGGACTCCGACAGAGTTTAAGTGGCGTTTGTTGCTTGCTTTTGGATTGCTGATTGAAAGCTAATTGATATGCAATGCAGCTATGATATTAATTAAAAGTCTGTTGGCGATTTATGATGGCATTATTGTATGACCACGTTGACCACAGGCATCAGCTGTTATTTTGCGTGAATATAGAATATTTTCTTTGAGGTGTAGGTGAGGAATTTTCGATGATATGAGAAGTTTTTAAAATTATATTTACCTGAAGGATATAAGAATTTTAGGCTTATTAAATCTTTTTAAATTACAAAAGTCTTAAAAAGTAATTATTTTTTTAATAAAATATTTCTTTACTTCGAAAAATTTTTCTCCAAGTTCGTTGCTTAAGTCTTTTGAATTTCGAAAAAATTTTTGTATCTATTTAAAACGATCCAAAAGACAGCAAATTTTTCTTTTTTTAGTCTTAAAAAGTCATCATAAAATATACTATGTATTTACTTGGAAAAAATTGAGTTCAAGTTCGTTGCTTAAGTCTTTTAAATTTCGAAAATTTTTTTTTTCATGAATTTAAAATGTTCCTAAAACAGAAATTTTGTTTTCTTACTAGCCTTAATTGTTATTTTATTCGATAAAACATGTCTTAAAACTTATATCGTGTTAAATAAAACTAATAGAATTTTTTTTTTCCTAATCACTAAGCGACTAAGTTAATGTCCCATAAAACAGAAAATTCTTTATTTCTTTTATTGATCTTGGTTGTTATTTAATTTGATACATTTTTTTTAGAACTTATATCTTAGTATAAAAAAGTCCTAATTTTAAAATAAAATCTTTTTTTGCTAGGAAAAAATTTAGTTCAAGTTCGTTACTTCAGTTTTTTGAATTTCGAAAAACTTGTTTGTATCCATTTAAAATGCGAATAATATAACCAAATTATTTATCCAAGTCTTAAAAAGTCTTAATTTTTTTTAAATAAAATACTTCTTTACTTAAATTTAGTTCAAGCTCGTTGCTTAAGTCTTTTGATTTGTGAAAAAAATTTTAATCTAGTTAATCTGCCATAGAACAGAAAATTCTTTAATTCTATTATTCATTTTGGTTGTTATTTACTTTGATAAAAAATTTCCTTAAATTTATAACGCGTTAAATAAAACAAATAGACAATTTTTTTTCGTAAGCACTTAGCGGCATGTGAATAAAAACAAAAAGTTTAATTTGTTTTTTCAAAATTTTAAATTTCCTTTGAAAATCAAATGTGAAGTTGTCGCTTGGAAGATAGCAAATGTGGCAAGTACATAGAAAATCGCATTAAAGAAAATCCAAACAAATGTAATCCCCACTTTACTTTCTTTTTCGCTCAAATTTATAATCAAGCCTAAAGCTCCTAAAATGATTAAAATCAAATTATATTTGATAATAACTTTCGCCGGCGCTTTTATTTTTTCTGCTATTTTGTCAAACTAACCCAAGCAAAGCTGCTAGATAGCTTATTGGCAAAGCATACTCACCGAGTGAAATTGACAAAGAAAGTAAGATTTGCCCAGATTCTAGTCTTAAGCCGATTAGCTTCTATTATTATTTAGCATATAGAATGAGAGAGAACAAACAAAATGTGGGCGCATAATCTCAAAAGCTTGTTGACTTTTTTGTAGATTCTTATCTGAGCCAAGCAAATACCAACCAAAATAACCTGAATTTACGAGCGTGTTAAAGTAGGTCAAGTTTTAATAGATTTTTTTTTTAACTTTGTGCTATATTCTAAAACTTAAATGGCATTTCAAATGACTTCAAATTTTCGTTCTTTCTTTGCAAATATATCTGTTGACAGCTACTTAACGTAAATCCAAATGATACAGATTTCTTCAAAAAGCTATCAGGCAGCTGCTTAATGATCATTTGGTAGGAGAAATTTTGTAACAAAAATGTCTCTCTTCTTTAGAAGCAACGCAAAAAATATGCGAGCGCCCTCTGCTGGCGAATAGTGCAGGGTGTACCGGGATTCGCGTTCTACTTTGTTGCGGTTACAGTGTACGCAGATTTCTCTGTGCGGTGTACAGTGTTGAGTCCAGGATTTTGGGAAGGGGGATCCACATTTTTTTTATGAAACTTCGAAAAATATGACTTTTTGTATTTCGAAGGGTGTAGATTTTGGAACCGAAATCCCTACGTAGATCCTGGTTTGTCATAAAAAAATTGTCAAAGTATTCACTTTGCTCTTTTACAACAATAACAATAGTTGCGCTTATAAAGGAAACAACTAAATAAATTTAAAGAATTAAACAATAGTTCTTATTGTGTAAAACGCAAGGTGACTCAAAAAGTCAGCTTTTCTCGTTTAAAGAAAAATTCTTATTATATGAAGGTGCTCACGTCATTCAGTGAATATCTTGAAAAGTGAGGTGCTTTGTGAATTTGTTTGGTATTACATGGAGTTGAAGTCGAATCTGAGTGACTGAGATGTAAAGTGTCACTGTGATTTACATAATCAGCCCTTTAACTCCGTTGCGACACATTTTCAAACTAGTTTCTCTTTCCTTCTGTCACTTTCTTGTCCTCAGCCAATCAGCTCGTTCTCTCTTTGTTGACAATTTTGCATTTCAGTTTTCATCTAAATTTCACCGTTACGTAGTAATGTTTACACAACAAAAAAATAATTTAGCCGGCACTCGAATTTTGCATATTTTTAGTTATTGACATATCAAACAAAATTTAACAAAAAAAAAAAACCAATATTAGTAAGCTTACTCACGAATTATGCACCCAAAGAACCAGTCGAGTAAAAAACAACAATAAATTCTGCTCAAGCTCGTTACATTTCTTTTGTTTGTTCTTCGCACTTAATGCTTTAAATTAAGTAGTTACTGGTTATTTAATGTGGTATTTTGATTGTAATTAAATTGAGTTATGAATGAAATAAATACCGATGACCCAATATACTAAAGATAAACAACAAACAACAACAGCTTATAATGACAGTTATGAGCCGAAGTGTGATATTTGCTTTTGTAATTTTTACATTCATAATAAGGAATATTTCCATTTAAATTGGACATTGAGAGGACATTGAACTGGTTGTTTACAAGATTTTTTGTGTTCTTGTGGTAATTTATTTACGAAGTAATCGTGATCAAACGTGATTTCCCAATTGATAATGTATAGTAGCCCATAATAATACTCAAATTAAAATAGAATTTTATCTAAGTATTTGAACATGATTCTAGACTAAACATCATTATCTGTCGAAATATGTATATTTTATGTCTAAGTCGGAGTTTTAATTTTAAAATCACGGTTTGTGTCTATGCTAGTATTTTTAGCATTTCTTACTCCAAACTTGAGTTTGGCTTTTTTCGCTTATTGCCACAGCTATGCTATGGTTTGTGAATAAAATAGTTGACACAGGGTGACCTAGCGAAACATAAAAAAAATTCTTCATATCACCAAGCAACTTAATTTTTTTTTAATTATATTTAATTTTAGCTAAAATCTTTGTTTAATATGAGTATGATTGACCAACATTTTAAATCTAGTTTTAAGTTAAGTAAATATTCTAGTCTACTAGCCACAAAAAAAAAGATATATTTATTGACGCATGAAAGCTATTAGCGTGAATGTTATTTTATGAGATTCAATTCGGAGCACCAGTAAAAAATTTATTGATTTTAATCATAAGGGAAAGATAGGAGATAGTATGGTAATTCCATATTTGAATATATGACTAACAGAAGATAATAACTAAATTCAAAAAAAAATTTTAATAAAAAATAGGATTAACATGAAATAAAATAAATAAAAAGAATAAAATAAAATAAACAAAAGAATCAAATAAATAAAAGTATGAAGTTCCACTGTGAAGAAGCCACATTTTCTTAAAAAAAGATTTTTGTTGGTTGAAAAACACAAATCACTTACAAGAAAAAATCAAATTTTCAATTTAAAATTATAAGCCATGAGCGGCCAGACGTTAACCCATTGACGACCTCAATTTTCTTGTAACTCTGAAATCAAATTTTTTCACATCAAAATAGTTTTACATAGGCTTAAATAGTTGATTTTAAGCATTTTAACCCTTTAAACGCCATGCCTTAACCCATTGGTGACCAACATTTTTATTTTTATAATTTCTGCACAAATTTTTTTGCCGGTATATTTTGCGTTATAACACAAGTAATTATGTATTAACCCTTTGGTGACCAATTATTTTTTCTTTAGAATTTAAAATCAAATTCCTTAAAGTAGCCTATCTAAACATGTAGAAAGTAAAAATTCAGAAAATGAAATTCAGATCTAAAAACTCAGAAAGTAATAAGACGTCTCATTACTTTTTGAATTTTTAGATCTGAATTTTACTTTATGAATTTTTACTTTCTGAATTTTAACTTCTGAATTTTGACTTTCTGAAAAAATATGTTTCTGAATTTATGGGGGGGAACCTTTTTTACTTACTTAGCACACTTTTAAAATACTTGCGAATGCAGTAAACGTTATTTGTGTTCACCAAGCAGCATACAAAATAAATTAGTTCACTTTTTTCTAAAATAAATGATTTCCCACAACGTTTTGTCACACTTTTCACCACGCTAAACAAGTGTTTGTATGTAAATAACTATTTTATGCGGCCAAAGCCAACACCAATAATAAGCCACACTTTGTTAGTGACACATTTTTGAAAGCGCCAGAGCGCATTAAATTTATAATTCAAACGACACTTTGCTGCAAATGACATGCAGCAATTGAAATTCACAACGGCAAAATTGTTTAGACAACACAAAAACCGGCACGCAACTAAACCACGCAGCAAATGTAAACGGAAGCAGGCGATCTCTGCGTGCATGCGTGTCTTCAATAGAGTAAATATTTAGTGAAGAAGTGTCAAACCCGCGCGCAAGAATCCAACTGATTCTGAGCTGAAAGCGATGCGGTCTATTTATACGGCTGCGCGCGCGTCAAGAGAAATAATAAAAAAAAAATAAAAAAAAAAACAACGGAGTACGAAGTTCTAGCACTGCGAGTATGCAAAAACAAAATATTGTATTCGGTAAAAGAAATGTGGAGAGAGAAAAAAAAGAAAGGATTAAAATGAAATGACAATAAAGACAAAGAGAAAAGTGGGATTTTACAAAGCCAATCTATAACAAGCAACGACCAGCGGCAATGTGCACAACAACAACAACAACAAAAAGTTTTATGTGAATAATGCGAAAACAACTGAATGACTTGAGGAGGAAGCAAAAAATAAAAAAAAATCATAAGAAAAACAAAAACAAATAAAATTAAAAAAAAACTACAACTCAAGCTGAAGCGATAACGGTGCTAGTGTCTACTAATTCTGAGGATAACAAGCTCTAAATAAGAAAAAAATGAAAAAGAAGAAACAAGTAAGGCAAGTCTAGATTAGGTTAAGGTGGCTACCTCTATGCGCTGCCGCGTGATGTACTTAGGCCGGCTGAGCTATTGTGTGTCTGTAATTGAAATCATGTAACCCAAATTTCAGGGAATAGCTTTACACTTTATACAACAACATCGGCGACTTCAAAATGCTGGGTGTTTACTAGGCCGGGTCGATTTGTGGGGAGGCAAAAAAATCGACCATTGCTTTGTGAAAAAACATATTCTAGGGATCAAAATAAGAAACTTTGCCGAAGGAACCATACCTCTAATTCGAATTCTGATGCCCCCCAATTTGGGTTGAACTTTTGGGTAGGGGGCCATGGCGTATGAGTGACTACAAATGATACCTACCCAAAAGTTCGACCCAAATTAGGGGACATTAGAATTCATTTTAGAGGTATCGTTCCTTCGGCAAAGTTTCTTATTTTGATCCCTAGAATATGATTTACACAGAGCAATGGACGATTTTTAAAACGACCCGGCCAATGGCAGTAACAGTACATCCAAGATGCTGAATAAATGTTTTGCTATCGATATCGACGAATACAATCCTTGGTATCGCAGTTTTTTGATCTGGGGACCGAGAGTGGAGCTGGGTTGATCTTTAAAAACTAGGAGCTGGTACTTCAAATAACCATCCAATAAGATTTCATATCATATGACAATGTTGTACATATCTTGACCTCGCCACAAAATTGTGAATTGTTACAAACCACCACTAGGCGAACAAATTTGTCAAACCTTCCAGGCACAACTGGGTATAAAAATGCAATACAACAGCAAAAACTAAAATGAATAATGATAAGTTATTAAAACCATGAGATATGTCAAGTGGAAGTGGCTCAGCAACGTTTATGACAGGACAAAAACAAATACAACGCACATTTTGTAGCAACATGTTGTACGTAAACAAGCGGAATGCTGTGCATCTGGCAACTGATATGCTGTTGTTGTTATATTAGCGATCAACTGCTGCGCTCGTGCGCTTTTGGTGTTGTTGGCCAAAATAACGACGACTACAAGAGCCACTTCATCGAAAAAAAAAATTCAATGACTTTACTACATTCATGGCCAAGAAAATAATCGTTGTTTTTATTTTTCATTCTTGCTTTCTTCTACCGGCCGGCTATTTTATCATTGTTTATAACATTAAAATGCTGTCAAACATAATTTATGCATGTTGTTGCTGTGAAGATGAGCGTACATTATACATACCCAGTAGGGAAAAAGCCCTAAGTGACGTTTTTTCTACTTCGAACTAGTTTCGAAATCCACAGTTTAGATTTAAACGTTTTTTCAGTACAAAAACAATTTGTTAATTCTCTCTACGGCATTAATTTTTAGGGTTTGCTTCTATCGATTAAATCAAAGTCAACAGCTTAAGTGGTTTTTAATTTAAGAATAACCATAAAAGAACATATAAGAAATCGTGATTTCATGCTAATTGACTTTCGTCAGAGGGTTTTGCTTAATGTTCATATTTTAAAATTTTAGAGATACGAAAACTAGGCCAATGTTTTAAAGAGGAAAAAATACATATCTGTATTTAAAATTTTAATTTATAATTTACACATAAACATTTTATAGTGAACTATAAACAAATAAGAACTACCCAATAGAATAAAGAGAAACTCTAGAATAAATTAAATTAAATAAAAATTTTAAATACAAATAAAAGGTTTCTGGCTAAAAATCACTTGCTGCTCTGTCGTGTAAAATGTAACATTTATTCAGGATTTAAAATTAGCACAATAAGATATTGAAATGTTTTTGCAAGACATTTTAAAATATCGCCACATATCCAGTTAGCCAGTGATACTTTCATGCATCAATTTTTACAACTAATAAAATTTAACAAAACGCATGAATTATGAAAACTATTTTTTTTTAAATAACTAAAACAATAAACCTACATACATATACATATAAAAATGTTACATTACGTACTTCTTTTCCGCATTGTATGTGGCATAATATTACAATCTTTCTTCAACGCGCTAATAAGTTTTCCATTGGTTACGCACATTCATAAGTCACTTTAGCAAACTGTTCATTTTCATTTCAATTAAACTAAGCGGATTATTCTAAGCGTTGTCTAAGCTTATCAAAGATTGTCATAAATGCGATAGGCATTATATTATAATTAATTAAATTAATATTGTCTACGTACATTCAAAAGTAAACTGTCATTATGCGCGTAGTACTATGATTTACGTATTTAAAAAAAAAAAGTTCCTTCATGCTTTACTGTGACCTCAGTACGAATTGCGAGGCATATTTAAAATGTGTTAAATTAAATAATAATAATCATTGAGTTTGAGCTTCTAACAGCAGCAAGAAATCACGCTTTCAAGCCAAAGAGGGATGACACACTCGATAGTCAATGTGTTAGGGCAGAGCCACACAAGAAGTTAGATCTAGTTTATAGTAGGAGTATGTATTTAAAATAAACTTCAATTAATGCGTTCATGCATCAGGTAAATCGGAATCCAATTTTGGAACTTTTATTCGCTTATCACTCGCACATTCGTCCGGTTTTACGACATCGCCTGCAGCTTGTGTGCTGTATACAAATTATAAAAATTTTCTTTTATTATGCTTTCAAAAAACTCAATTAAAAGATGCTTGTACTTACATTGCTTTTAATACATGCATTTTAGGTATATTTTTGGTGTACGATTTAACGCCTGCCGCTTCCATGGCTGCAAGCTCTTTAGGATGCAAATGCTTTTTATGATAACGACAACTTGAACCCGTTGAAAATGTTTTATCACAGAAATCACACGAATATGGTTTGAGACCCGTATGTGTAATAAGATGATTTTTTAGATTTTTCGTACGCTTAAACCTACGTCCACAGTAGTTACATTTGTAAGGCATTTCATCCGAATGCACTTTCATATGATATTTGAGTGCTTTAGACGTTGTCAGCTTCGCACCACATTCGCCGCATATATGTTTATCTCCATGTATTTCTAAATGCTTCTGCAAAATATATAGACAACCACTTTAGTGTAAGTTAAATAGCTTTATTTATAAAAAATAAATAAATTGTGAATGCACCTTTAAATAACTTTTTCTTGCAAAACGCTTGCCACATTCCTTGCAGTCAAATGCGCCACCTGTATGTATGGCCATATGCTCGATCAAACGCTCTTTTGTGCGTACACTTTCGCCACATTCTTCGCAAATGAACGTGCCTTCACCCTCATGCTCCATTCTTATATGATTTTCTGCCACTTTTTTCCCTTTAAATTTGCGATCACAATGTGTACACGGATAAATAGTGGGCTCGTGTACTTTCTTCATATGACGATCTAAGTCCTTTTTACGTCTAAATGAGCTTGAAGTACACTGCAGACAACTGTAAAGTGGTACATCTATTGTATGTTTACTCTTCATATGACTAACATAATTCCTATTTTGTACAAAATGCTGCCGACAAATATAACATGTGTAATTTTTATTCATACAGGCTTTAGATGTTAGAGAGTTACTATCTGATTCTCTATTATCAACTAGTTTCGTTTCATTTTCAATATCATCCGTACTTGAAGGACAATCTACATTGCTGACATCGTGATCATCGGCTTCGCCACTGTCTTCTTCACTAATTTGTGTGCATTCTTGTGTAATCTGCTTGCGGTTGCCAAATGGGTCAGGAAATTCGATTTTGATTTCGGTCGTTTGTTCGGTTGAGTGTGTTATAAATTCAGTTTCATCTATTTCTTCATCCTTAACACTAGCATCAGATGCAATGGTATCAACAAATATTTCCTCTATAGCCGATGTTGAGCTGACAGAGTTTGAGCCGGGTAATGATTGCGGTACGAATACTTCACATTTCACTATACCAAATTTATCATATAAGTCTTTCAGGTCCATTTCATTAAGATATGCTGCATTTTGTAAATTGTCATACATTCTTTGCACTTTTTTAATGTGTTCAGCATAAGATTTTAGCGAATTGATTGTACTGCAGCAATCTGTACATACCAACAGTGCCAGCTCGGGGTTCTGTTCAATCTGTAAATGTTGAACAATATAGTGGAAGGATTTTATACTAGTCAATGATAATAATTTACATGGATATGGAAGTAGTCGTTGACTACAGCTCTGATATTTATGTACGTTGATTGTTGTCCAGATTTTACATTGAATACATCCAAAAATGGGCCATCACGTTTTGCACAAAGCCGACACCAGCTCCTCCAATCGTTGATTGTTTCAGCAGTTGTGCGACACTCACTCCTCTCCTGTCTGTGCATTCTAGTTATTTTTTGTTATTTAATTGCGCTATATCTATTTGTTTACGTTTTTATTGCTGCACTTGACCAGTTAACAATTCCAAACAATCACAGAAGAAACAATGACTCGATAAAACGATAAGATAAACTATACTCGATTGTCATACAATTCTTGTATATCGATAAGTTTGGACAGGCCCGTGTGGAATAAAAAATATAAGGCTGGACCCATTTTCATAAAGCTGGTGAACATTGTTCCCCGATTGGTTTGACTGCTTGTCGAACGATTTACGGTAATTACAGCCATGTTAGCTGGAGATTGTGAAAACGACAGTTCCAATGCGTCAAGCTGCTACCACCTCATATCCGAGTTCTTTTATGTATAACTTGTGTCAAAACAATCATATTAGAACTAAGTATTTTGAGGTTAGATGTTGCTACAACAACAGGTTAGATTATTGCTTATTTAAATTAATTTGTTTATGATTCATGCCAAAGAACGTACAAGTATGAAAAGAACAAAGCATTCGCTGCATATTTTTCCAGTGGTGAATTACGTACACGTACACATGCTATATTTATGGTTTGCTTGAAGTGAGTTCTCACCGGTAAAGGCTGAAATAGACAACGTAGTGATTGAGTTTAGTTGGTAATCCAACAAAAGCTGTCAAGCACGAATATGTGAGAAGTTTAGTTATCAATACTGAGCACCAAATTAGTTTATAGCAAGTGAAATATATTGAAGTCAATATGACTCAGTCAACCCATTCGTAACATCGTTATCGAGAGTTGAAAATAATTTTACTATGGCAATGATATTCGTACTAACAGCTGTTGACCGTGAAAAGTACGAAATTTCACCATGTTCACCATGAACAATTTAATTAAAAAGGATAATTGAACTAGAGGGTGGTTTATTACTTTTCTAGCAGGAAAAAGGATTTGTGAGTGCACAAAGGCAACGAATTACCCACCTGTTTCCATATCATACAAACTACTTTGGTATATAAATAAATTGGAAGACACAGCAGGCAATCATACTTCGATTTCTGAATAAAAATTTCATCAAAGAAAATCTAGAAACTCATCCGCAGAAGCAAAAGGAAAAGGCCTCACGTTGATACTTGACTGGATTAAGGAGTCGCTAAAGCACGCAGTAGTGACTTCGGTCACTGCTTTGAGTGTGGCCACAGCAACGCGTAATTGTTGATAATTCATAAACAAATCAATTACTAACATTTTTCAAGTGAGTTCTTATTAAACTGAATAGTGTGAAGATTGAAAAAATATAATTTTATTGCAGTACTGTTAAAGAATTGATTTAGCAAAATGGAGAATAGTCCGTCTAATGCAACTTTAAATACGAATGCTAGCAAGCGTCCACACCAATCGACAACGCAGCGCAAAAAATCTGGCCCCAAGTTCGAGCTATCTGAAGCACAAAAAGCTGATATTAAGGAAGCATTTGATTTGTTCGATACCGAATGTACCGGCTTCATAGAGGTCAAAGAGCTCAAGGTTGCCATACGTGCACTTGGCTTTGAACCGAAGAAAGAGGAAATCAAACGTATGATTGCCGAAATTGACAAGGATGGCACTGGTCGTATATCCTTCAACGACTTTTTACAATTGATGACCATGAAAATGGCTGAAAAGGATACGAAAGAGGAAATATTGAAAGCATTTCGTCTATTTGATGATGATGATACCGGTTCAATATCGTTTAAGAATTTGAAACGTGTAGCACGTGAATTAGGTGAGACACTTACCGATGAGGAGTTGCGTGAAATGATTGATGAAGCTGATTTAGATCATGATGGTGTTGTAAATCAAGATGAATTTTTACGTATTATGAAAAAGACAAGCCTTTATTAGATATGATACAGATGAATTTATTTATGTCTTGTTTTTGCTTTTTTTTTTTTTTAGATATTTAAGGTTTCCGATGTTCCAAAATTTAATAAGCTCTAGATTATTTCAATTTCTGCCATGATGTTTAGCTTTCATACTATTTATATCTATAATGGATGACACTCTTGTATCTCCTACATATTCCTTTTTACAATTGTATTCATTCTGGTTTTTATAAAACTTTACTTGATTACCTCTAATCTATAAACTTGTCTCATATATATGTTCTGGTACTTAATTCTTTAGGTACTTAAATCGTGTTCTGTAAACTTATTGTCTAATAATGGAAATACGATTCTGATTTTTTTTCGTTTTTAATTTTCTTGTTGATTTATTATTCTCTATTCAAATAAATGTTCATAATTTATAGTTTAATATGTATGCATTTAATTTGGCTTGAGTATACTGAAACTTTTACTTATAATTGTAAAATGCATGCATAATTAACCCAGCTAATTGGCTTTTCTGTAAATTATTTAATGGGTCGAAGTGCTCTAAAAGGGGTCTTCGGAATCACAATGAAATTTAATTTTTTCATTTTATGCTAAGTTTGAGCACATTTCCAAATTATATCCTATTCGTAAGCTATAAATGAAAAAGTTTATATGAGCCTCTGGGGGCAACCTAGTTTCGAAAAACTTATTTTTAATTGCTGTGTAATTATTTCCTAAAGTCAAGTTAAAGAAACTAAAACTCGCTGTATTGATGGTCTAAGAATTGATTTTTAAATGTATTTATGTTGCTATAACTACGATAAGCTATATAAGAAACGTGTACTACCAATGCAAAGTAACATCGACGGTGAAAATATGCACAAGAATCAATCAACATGTTGCTAGGAGAGCACGGTTTTATTTGCCGTTTTACTGAAATTGCTTTTTGTATTTGATTTGAGCGAGCTTGAAAAGAAATCTATTTATGCACATGAAGTTTTACAAAAAAAAAAAAAAAAAAAAAAAAAAAATGCTGCGTGCTTTATGCACTCTAAATGCTGTTCTGAAATAAATGTACAAATTATGTTTAAATAAAACTAAAATGCATTTTAATGAAACTCAGCTGGAATTGTATCGAATTTATGTATGTATGTATATATATTAAGATAAGGCGTTGTTTTGTAACTAATTTCTGAGATAAGGTAATGCGGAACTTCTTCTTTACCATTTATAATCGCATTTAATTTTAATACCGTCTTCTCCTTCCTTACGAAAACTGGGCTGACATGACCTAGAAGGTGGCACTGGTCATACTAAATTGTTGGCCAGGAGCTTCCAGCAGTGTTTTTGTTGCTACTCAAACCAAATATATGTATAATCGCTTAAAAAATGAAATGCGGTTATAACTCTTTGATCCAGAAGGACTACCTTATGGGGCGACCAGCTGATGGTTCTAGCGGGAGAGGCGAAATTGTTGTTGCTATTAACAATGCAGATTGGGTCCTAAGATTCATATGCGGCAAAGGACTCTTCCTACAACAATACTTACCAAAATTTTTGGCGCTATAGCTTAGAAAGATGGAAACGGATTAAAAGGTCTTTGGGGTGGGCATGAAACCCGCCCTCGCAGGGTTCTGTAAAGTTGCCGGGGGCTTGGAAGTGTTAATAAGCCAATAAGTTGGTATTTCTCCAGTGCCATAACAGACCTTCTAACCAAACAAGCAACCCCTTGCAGTACATTTCTTCAGAACCACAAGTCAATAGGATTTCCCTAGATTATTTTCCTGCTTTTTGATGCACCAAAAACCACATAAATATTTGTGTATAATTTAAAATTTGAGTTTTTTTAAATCTTTTATTTATTTGAAATTATTTAAAAACAAGAAACATTTATAAAACTAATTTGCTAAAAGCTTAAGATTTTACAATGAAATTTAAAACTCAAAAACTAAAAAAAAATCATTTAAATTTGAGAAAAACTAATTTTATAAAATGTTTTAATTAAAGTGCTTAAAGTTAAAACAATAGTTTTCTAAAAGAAAATAGTATACAAAATACTTAAAAATAATTTTAAACATTAAAATGAACGAGTGACAAAGCTTACATAAATTTAATTAAAAAAAAAAACGAATTAAAAATTATGAGAAAATTTACTTAAATTTAATGTCAAGTCAAAAACATAAAATAATAACACAAATAAATCGTATTTTTAGCACACCTATTAATTGTTGTAGTTACGCCGCGTCACCCACAATACCACGCTCTCCGCTCAAACAGCTGATTTCCACACTTGAGAGTAAAACGTTGTTAAGCGCGCACGCACATTTTCTCTCGCTCTCTCTCTCTACGCCTATCACACAAATGGTCCCGCAAAGTAGATTTTTCTTTTGCTCGGCAAAGGCTTCGTGCTCAAACCCGAACCTTCAATGAATTTCTCAAAATTTGCCAAATTATTTTTTATTTTCTTTGCCTTCGCATGATGTTGAGCAATCGCTGGCGCAGGCACTATCAATGGCGAACTCTCACTAAATATGGGAAAATTCACTGCTTCACAAATGGCAGCATTAAGCGCCGCTTCCGCTTCCATTTTCGTTTGCTCAGTCTTTTGTAACGTAGATTTCTGGTTTGTTGACGATTTGGCTGCGGGCACTACGCTAATGTCACTCTTCTCCTCAGCGCTTTCGTTGTCATGCTCACTACCAACACCACCACCACCAACACCATCACCGCCGGTAAGCACATCCGGTCTGTCGTTGGCTAAAGAAAATTCCTCATCCAAATTATATTCATCCGCTGTTGTGGCAATACTCTCACCATCCTCATGTATACCCGCCAGCATTGTGCCCGTACTGAGCGCTTCGTTCACTTTGAGTAGATCGGGTTGTTGTAGCGCCGTTCGACCATATTCGGCATCCAAATTGTACCAATCAAATTCGGCTTGCATTGGCATATTCGGTAACGCATTCAACTCGTGCTTCGTCTTGGCGGCACACGCCGACTTTGTGGTGGGTGTTGCGAATGTGATGCGTGCCGTGGGCGTGGTCGGTGAGTTTGGTAAGCTCATACGTTTATTAATTTCGGCGAGTATATTCGGCATGTGTTTGCGTTTGTATTGCATTGGACTGGGTGTATGCAGATGCAACTTGAGCGCATTCGTGTCCGCGCGATTCGTTGACTTAAGCGGCGTATTCAAATAGTCCGCGCTTGTTTGCTTAGTAGCTGAGGCAGTATTGAGTATGGTCGCATTACGCGCATTTTGTAATTTCATATTAGGCGTCTCGACCTTGGGTGACATGACCAAATAATCGCTTGTGGGTAAGGCACATTGTACCGCTGGCGTATGTGGTTTTTGTGGGTACTTGGCTTGCTTGGGCGCTATAATTGCGGCGACATTAGGTAACTTTGGTACATCAGCGAAAATCTCTTCGATTTCTTCAGTCTTTTGCGAGGCAGCGCATGTTTCGTCCGAGGCCACAGTAGACACTTCTACATCCAGTTCGGAGATGGGCGCTTCAAGCGCGCAATTCGATTCCAAGTCGGCTTCCGACTCGGGCGCTTTGTGTACATCGGCTACAGTTTGTACGCTCGTTATGCCGACATTCAACTCTGAAATTGAGCAATAGTCTGGTTCGCTTATTGCCGGTTGTCCATCCTGGTGCAAATGCTCATCGGGTAGTTCATCGAGTTGTTGTAATGATTTCTTAAACTTTAATAGGTTTGCGGGCTTTGGTGGCAATGCGGGCGGTGTTTTTGGTACTTTCGCAGCGGCGCTCGAGGATGCGCTTTTGGCATTAGCAGTCGTTGTCTTGCTTGTGGAATCCATATCCACATAGAGATTTGAGGAGTTATGCTCTGATCCAATCGGCTCGTATTCATTGCTATAGATACTCTCGTAATTCAGCGTCTCGAGACGTTCGTGTTCGGCTACTTCGGCAAGCATGCCACCACGCGAGATCGTGCCTGTCATACCAACTGCGGACTTGGACGTCAACGCTTGCTGCGCCGCCGCTTGTGGATAGTAACTCATTGTATGATATTGCGCAAGGCTTGAGATCATTGTATCGCTCGCATCAGCAGTCATGTCATGCGCTACATCGACCGCCGCGTCGGCATCTTCATCCTCTTCATCGTGTTCGTCATTGCGCGGCACATGCACCATGCTATTCTTGGTTGAGAAATGTACGCGCTTGCGTGTTAATGTGCCATTATGTGACGTTTGCCCATCACTGGAATGACTATTACTGCGCGAACTACGTCTGCCGCTTAACGAACTGCGTCGTGGCAAGTTGGCTGTGCTCACCACAGCCACATTGCTGTAACCCAGCGTAAGATTTTGTGTTGTTTTAACAGCAGCGGCGCGTTCCGTGACTGGCTCCTCCATAGCTTGTTGCAACAATATTTGATTGACGCACTCAAGCACTGGATTGACAGCGCCTTGAGCATACGCGCTATTTGCTACAACCGTGGTTGCATTCTCTTCCTGATCCGAAGCGCTTGCATACCAATCATCGGTGGAGGTTTCATAAACTTGTTTGGGTGATGCTTCTGAAAAATCGGTGGAACGTCGCACTACAATCTTAATACTGCCCGCATCATGCTCCTCGGCCTCTTCGAAATCGTCATCTTGCGTTGGTGAAAATATGCCATCGTCCTCCTCAATTTGTGGTGCTGCGGATTTGGCGCTACTACTACTCTTGCAGCTCAGTCTTGAGGCTGGACGCGCCGCACACTCCACGCCACTTTGCTCTGACTCGCGCTCACTCTCACCCTTAACGCCGTGCATACGTTCAATGGTGCGCGAATAGACGTTAAGCTGTTCGTAACTTGTTTGCGAATCATCACGACTAATCGTACTCGTATACTCCTCTGAGTTATTATCCAATGCGGGATCGTCAATGTTCATTGCACGTGAGCGCATATAATCGCGAAAAGTGCCAGAGGTGCGTTTGCTGGTATAGCGTACACTGCGTCGGGCTCCGTAAAACGACGATGAGACTGTATCATCACTCGATGAGCCGTGCTCAGTGGTGTGGTCAGCTGTTGAGGAGAAGTAGAAAGAGAGAAAAAGAAAAAAAGAAAAAAAGATGTTTTTTAGTACTCAATCTCTTTGCGCTTTGACGTTCAACACAAAAAACTTACCATTCTTTCTTGTACCATCTTTCGTCGCATTCTTTGTCCAGCTCTCATTCAAATCAATGTCATAGAATTGCTTCTTACAATTAATGCATTGCAATGCTTCGAGTACCAAACAGTCTTCCAATAATTCTTTTTCGTTGTACGTCGTCGTCGTTGTTGTTGGTGGTGGCGCAGTGTCTTGCTCCAACCCAGCTACTTTAGTCTTTTCGCTATGCACTTCGTCAGCTGCCTCAGCCTCGTCGGGGTCGCCATCTTCTACTACGCCTTCGTCGCGCGCATTTTCACCTTCCACTTCGCTCACTTTTGCAAGTCGCTTACGCAATGAACGATTCTGTTGCACCAAACGACAGATCTCGCTGTCCCGCTCTAACAGACGTTGGTTTACCGATTTCATATCCTTTTTCAGTTTTGATTCAAAACATATCAACGACTTGGCTACGCATGCAAGCTCTTCGTTACGCCGTCGCTGTTCCTTGGCTAATTCGCGTTGTAGCAATTTCGTTTGTTGCTCGTAATGTGAGATCATGGAGATGAGTTTACGGCGTTGTGCGCGCTCAGGTGTTATGGGCTGTGAGGTGTTTGGAGCGGCTTCATCGGGTGTAGCGTCGATGTTAGGTGTGGGCGTGTGCGCTACCGGTGAGCTTTTTCTACGTTCACGCAGCTGTTCACAATCGCCAGACGATGAGGCCGATGAAGTACGTTTCAAGTCAATGGATTTGAGTGCGATTGAAGTGATTTTCGATGAGAGTGTTGAGGATGCGGATGAGGAGGAGTTAGTCGATGAGGAGTAGTCGGAGACCTGTAGAGAGCGAGAACGAGAGAGAGATTAGTTTTCACAATAGAATTATTTGAGTGATTTGTTTGAGTGCACTTTAATGTGAGTTAGTTTCAATGAGAATTGAGTGGGAATTAATACTTAATATTTATTTTTGTTATCAGGGCATAATGTTGTGTAGCATTTAACGTTTAACTGCTTGTCAGCGAATATCAAAACAAATTGTTTATCACATCTGTTGTCGGTATTTTGAATCAATATCATATACCTAGGCCCGGCATAGGTCGATATGAGTACAAGTATATTTATGGTAAAACAGTGATGCATTAGGGAGCTGGTAGAGCTTAGCCTATACTTTCGGCGCACAGACTACAGTTCGGACAAATCTGATTGTCTGTAGATAAAACAAGTTTTTTAAGGTTCTCTCTCAGTCAGAAGTTGCGAGATTTAAGGTGTGTGTCAATAAAGAGAGAATGACATAAAACTCTCTTGCAACTCACTGCAAAAAGTAAAAAGTTTCCTCTAAACAAAAATTTGTAAAAACTTGCAAGCAAAACAGCTTTTGCTATTTTCATTGGTTAGTAACTCAAAGTTTGCAGTTTTTATTGTTGCTTTACTATGTCACAATCAGCTGTTTTTACTGAGTGAAATTCTCTCTTAATTAAATGTCAATGTGCGCTCTCTTCATAGAGCTTTGTTCGCGTACAAAACTTGCAAAAAGTGTAAGTAAAATGAGAATGACGTAAAACTCTCTCAAAACGCAAAAATTTTCAAGCGAACAGGAGGCAGTAGAAACTTGCAGCAAAAACAGCTGCTGCCATTTTGATTGGTTAAAAGTTCAAATTGAGAAATTTTTGTTGTTGCTTTCCCTTCTCACGATCAGCTGTTTTTAACTTCACGGAGTGGAATTCCCACAGTAAAAACTTGTAACTCTCCCTGTCAATGAAATGTCAAAATGCGCTCGCTCGCTGCAAGTGTTTTCGTTGTTGTTTTCCTATGTCACAATCAGCTGTTTTTCATTTGCAAATTTTATTGAAATTTCCTTAGCAGAAACATGCAACTTCGGCTCCCAATGAAATGTCAAATTACGCTCTCTTCATATTGCGTATGTCGCCGAACATTTATTAGAGAACATTTCTATAAAATTTTGTAAAACTTATGCTCGCCAAACAGAGTTTTAGTCAGAAAAATTGTTGCTGACTACTTGTGCTAAATCTGTCAAACGATCAGCTGTTAAAATGACAGCACTATCGCCCTCGTGCATCACTGTCATACATATGTGAATGTTATGTTCTTATAAACAATGCTGTTTGATTTTTTGTTGTTTTTTTTTGCCTACAATTTTTTTTCTTATCGGTAAAATCAAATTTATTCGCGCTGGTGGTGAAAGTAAGTAATTGATTCGTGTGGTGGCAGAGCTGTCAATCATTAATATCGTTCATCATCAGCGTTATTTACATACATACTACAACTATAAATATTTGTTGTTTCATATGTTGTCATTTTTTTTACTAAAAGCCTTATCATATGTACACGGCATGTAAAAGCTGTCAAGGTCTTTACCGGGAGGTGCTATTTCTTGTCACTTTTTTTTTTGCACATATCCGGTTTGACAGATGAACTTGTATACATATATGCAAAAGTAGAAGTTTCTAGCAAATTGAAAGTTGTATTGATAAATGTCAAGATAACGATGTAGACGTGGGTAAAAAAACTGGTTCCCCCCATAAATTCAGAAAACAAAAATTCAGAAACACATTTTTTTAAAAATGTTTTTTCAGGAATCTTTTTTCAGAAAGTCAAAATTCAGAAGTCAAAACTCAGAAAGTAATGAGACGGCAGAAAAAAATCAAATTTTGCGCAAAGAACCTTACACATTTGCTCTTTACAAATATTTATAGCAACTCCTAATTAAAGAATTTGAATTTGTTGAATTCTAAAGAAAAAAAATTGGTCACCAAAGGGTTAATGCATAATTACTTGTATTATAACGCTAAACATACCGGCAAAAAAAATTATTTTAGAATTAAAAAAAAAAATAAAGGCATTTAAGGGGTTAATACATGACCCAAATATGGGTTAATAATGTAAACATTTAATTTTGAAGTGTGCAGTAATAGATCTAACATAAAAAAGAATTTTAGAATTTATAAAATAATGAAATGCTACTCTGAGGTGAATTATTTTATTTCGTTATCAATAAAATAGTTGAGGTCGTCAATGGGTTAATGCATGCGTTTAAAGCTTTATATATTTACTATTGAAGTGTAGAGCAATTTATTCTTTCATATAAAAAATTATTTAGAAATTATAAAAATAAAAATTTAGCTCACCAATGGGTTAAGGCATGGCGTTTACTACTTACGCCTATGTCAAACTATTTTGATGTGAAAAATTTGATTTCAGAGTTAAAAGAAAATTGGGGTGGTCAATGGGTTAAGGCATGGCGTTTAAAACCTCAAATATTTACTATTGAAATGTAGAGCAATTTATTTTTTCATATAAAAAATTATTTAGAAATTATAAAAATTAAAATGTAGGTCACCAATGGGTTAAGGTATGGCGTTTAAAGGGTTAAAACGCTTAAAACCAACTACTTAAGCCTATGTCAAACTATTTTGATGTGAAAAATTTGATTTCAGAGTTAAAAGAAAATTGAGGTCATGAATGTGTTCTCGTATGACCGCTCATGGGTTATAATTTTAAATATTTACCAATTAAGTGCAGCACAACCCATTCAAACCTAACCAAAAAATTTTTCATAATATCGTTATAAAAATAAAAGTAGATAACGAGTGGGTTAAAAAAACTCGTTACTCTGTGTAATTACATAGATTTCTGTTTCAAAGTCATAGACTGGTTAGAATTTAAAGTGCTTCAGGCTGAAGAACAAAATCTAAGGAGACTCAAAATCGAAGTAAACTGACAGCTAGACACCCTGGGTACAATTCCATGGATCTCCTGATGACGGCATTTGATTTATCACATAATAGTCTTAAAGTTTAGGGGGGATCCCACTACCTGTCAGAAGTCATACATATGTATGTACATCTCGAATTATATACCAGCTGATATCAACATTCTACTATCCGTTGTTGGCTATTTCGCTTTCCTTTTATTTGCTACATGTCAGTTTTACTCGTATTTGCACAATCCATCATTAATTTTAATCTTATCAAAATGACTAAGTGGAATCTTTCTTTTAAACTTTCTATGTGGATATATTTGAACAAAGCAATTGACAGAGGAGAAATTGTTTGCTGGTCGATTCGTGTGTGCAATTAAATTTTGAGTGCTATTTAAATAGTAAAATTTGAAGAAAATGGTTTTGGCATGGTAGAGTAACAGCACGGCGGCCATATTGGAAATCGCTATTCTAAAACGTCAAAACAGCATAGCATATGTTAAAATATAAACAAATCGATTGACAGTTTAGAGAAAATTAAAATGAAAAAAAAAAAAACAACAATCGAATCAGCTGTTGAGTTTATACTACCTGTCATGGGACAAAATGCTTCTGCGAGTGTTTAAAGCAAACCGAAGCTTACTGAGCCGACATGTCAAATTTTCAAAACTTTGAAATTGACATTTGATATTGTAAAAGGTGAAATATTTCCTCTAATCAGAAATTTGTAGAAACTTGCGATGTGAACAGCTGCTACTGTTTGGATTGGTTTAAAACTCAAAGCTTCAAGCCGACTATAACAGGTCGACAAACATACAAACGCACAACAATTTTCCATGTATTTTGTTTTTGTAATTTGTGAGTTTATAGTCAAAATCGTACTGAAAAATATTTTGATTGTCAAAATTAGAGAAAAAAATAAAAATCAGCTGGCCTATCGACACGACCTGTATTATTGGATCATGGCTTTAAGCTTTTGTCGCTAATTTGCTCTGTCACGATCAGCTGTTTTCCACTTTCAAGTTTTATTGAAACAAATTTCCCCAGCACAAACTTGCAACTTCTTTTCCGATTAAAATGTTGCAAAAAGTTGAAGTAAAATGAGAATGACGTAAAACGCTCTCGAAACGCAAAAAGTAAAGTAAAAAAGTTTCAAGCGAAAACAAGTCAGTAAAAACTTGCAGCAAAAACAGCTGTTGACATTTTGATTGGCTAAATTCTTAAACCTTTGTTGTTGCTTTCCCTTGTTACGATCAGCTGTTTTTAACCTACCATTTTTCACGGAGTGGAATTCTCACAGTAAAAACTTGTAGCTAGCTCTCTCTGTCAATGAAATGTCAAAATGCGCTCTATAGCTGCAAGTGTTTTGTGTAAGCGAACACTTTAACAGTAAAAATTTGATAATGTACGCGAACAAAGGTAATGTTATAAAATTTCGGCCGCACTTTACAGGCCTTTCTTTGGAATATATAAAAGAATTAAGTACTCACATTTGTAAGCCAGTGTAACTTCATATTTTTTTTTTTAATACTCTTTTGTCAGTTAATTTGTTTTTTAAATTCGTATTTCGTTAAGATTAACGCGTGCCCTTAAACACTAAACAATAAAATCGTTAAAGAACAGAACTCATGGTCGATTGCAAGCTAAACGAACACTAAAAGCTTTCAAGTCCTAATATGCAATATAACTGCTGACGCTCTGAGCATGCAGAGTCAAAAGTTAGTAAGTACAACAACAAGAACTGATAAGACTTGCGCAATTAGCAAAATTCGTACATTAGAAAATGAATACTCAACTGTCATAAAAAAGTAAAAAAAAAAGTGATTGTGTGTGGTGAAATCTTATCAACTTTGCTACTAAACGTCAAAATATTTTGATAAGCAACAATGACACACACAAGATAAATAACTATTCTAAAACTATTATAATTATTTAACACAAATGCAGTGACGTCACAGCCGTATGAGCGACAAAAGTATTTTGTTACCCACACATCAAAGCACATTTTGTAAGCGTTCGATCAGCTGTGAGGTGTCAGCGCACAGCTGTTGTTGACATTAAAGTGCAAATAATTTATATGAATTTATGTAAACAAAAATTAAGTTGCTTGTTCTTCAATACATTGAATTGAAAATTAAATTTACAAAAAAAAAAAAAAATTATCACACACAAAGCCAGAAATGCAGGTGTCAAAACAAGAATACGCTTATTTGCAAACGCACTCAACAACAGACCTGCGTTGCTTGATACGGCACAAAAGCGCTTTGTATGATTTTTGCATTAACATGCCGTTAATGAAGTGATTATCACTCATTTGTGCAAAAAAGCAAACATAAATATTTTTTATTTGTTTGTTGTGCTGGCTACCAAATTTTTAGTGGATTTTGTTAGTTTTGGTGAATAAATATTAGTGCTATTGAGTTATTGTTAATATTATTGAATTATGAATATTAAATGGTAAATATTTGATGTTTTTTATATATTTCTTTTTATTAAATTTATGTTTTTTTTATTGTTATTTAATTTTGTTTTTATTTGCTAAAATTACTCAATTTTAATATTTTTAAGTTTTTAAATTTTTAAATTTTCAAATTCAAAACATAAAACTTCTAGATTTTTTTATAAGTAAGTAATAGTATAGCTTCAGAATTTTCAATTGGAATATTAAAGTTTTTTCGAGATTTTGTACTAAAACATTTTTTTAAACCTAAACCGATTTTTTTTTTTATATTTCATTTGAGGGGTTTCAGTTAATTTGAGTTGTAGCTAAAAAATAAATTTTTTCAGGATTTTACTTTTTTATTTTAAAATTTTGATAGTTAAAAAAAATTTATTCTGAATTTATTTTCATATTTAAGATTTTTCAATTTTAGAATTTTTAATAAAAAGCCCATATTTTTTTTAGCTTAAAATATTTTTATCGTAGGTGCAAATCATTTACATATATCTTTGTTGCTACTTTTTTATTTTTTTTCTTGAAAAAATGTGGAAATTTAAAAAAAAAAAAATTTTTTCCACTTTTATTTTTGTATATCCATTTTAGAATCAAAAGCTTCTATTTTTTGCAACAAAAATTTTTTTTTTTTAGTTTTAAAACTTAAGCTAAAAGTGTAAAGTACTTTTTAGATACATATCTATTTTTTGATTTCCTACTTTATGTTTTTTTACTGTAAAAGTTTTTGAAAAAAAATTTTTGTTTTTTTTTGTTTTTAAATTTAAAAAATTTATTTTTTTAATTTTCAGTCACAATTTTTTTAATTAATTTAATTTTTTGGTATTAAATTTTGCATTTCTTTACGTTTGAAATTTGTTTGTTACTTTTTTATATTTAAATTAAATTCGTTTTTATAACAAGGCGAAGTGAAAAAGTTTTTAGAAAATTAAAAATTAGTAAAAATATTTATAAATATTGAATTTAATATTCATACCATAATATTTTTGTCCAATAATTGTAATACTTACGAGTTTTAAAATCAAATAATAATAAGTTAATTTTGGTTAATAATTTTTAACTTTTTGTTTTAAATATTTACTGAATTTGAAATTTTTAGAAAGTTATATTTTTGCGTAATAGTTGTAATACTTGCGAGTTTTAATATCAAATACATAATGCTTAGTTAATTTTTTTTTTTATTATTTTTAACTTTTTTTAAATCATTTTTGAATTTTAAAATTTTTTTAATCAAGAAAAATGAAAATCTGAAAATTTGAAATTTGGTTTGGAACATTTTTAATTTAATTTCAAATATTCAAAATATTTTAGGTTTTTGGTTTTTATCGAAAAAAAATGTTCCGTTTTTAATTTTTTACTATTTTAATTTAGTTAACTCCAAATCTTCAAAATTTTTGGGGTTTTCAGTTTTCAGCATTTTTAAAAGTGATTTTTTTAATTTTTTACTGCTTAATTTAATTTTAATTTTTTTATATTGAAATTTTAAATATTTTTTTATGTATCAAATTATTATTTTTTTTTATTCAAATACATTCAATACTTACAACTTCATTTGTCGCTGACGCTCTCGTTGTCGCATCGTTCGCTCCACTCTTTGTGCCACGCCCCCCAAACGACAAACGCTTATACAAACTATTCACCGGCGTCTGTGTTTGACCGCTACTACCCGCATTTGCATCGCTATTAAATTCACCCGAACTAGCGCCACTCGACGGTGACAACAACAAATCCTGTTCACATTCCGACAACTTCTGATAATTTTGCAGCGTAGCGGGCGACTCTTCGTCTGGGGTGTTGGCGAGCAAGTTTTTCGAATACTTGATCGTCATATCCGCTTCCGTATTGCGTGAAGCTGTAAGCGTTATTGTTGGCTTTGTTGTTGTTGCTACTGCGCTAACCACTGTTTGCTTGTTGTTGCGCTGTAAACTAACATTCACTGGCTCATAGAATTCTTGATCATAATTCGTACTGCGATAGCTACCCTGCAGGCAATTGAAACTTGCTAGTAGACCTTCGGTGCTATTAGCCTTCAAATCGACGTCGTCACAATCACCAGCACCACCAACTGTTGTTGCTGCTGTTGTTGTTGGTGTTGTTGTTATTGTACTGGTGTTCGTGAAGAATGTGCTCTTGGAACCACTCGAGTTTGTTGTGTTTTGAAAGTTTTTATAATTTTTAATTGTATCGTAGCTATTAAGCAATTCGTTTTTTATAAATTTCTCAATAAAATTTGTTGGCGATTTAAAGCCTTGCATGGAATTAAGTGAGGCAAAGAATTTACTGCCACTTTCTGTGTGGCGTTGCTTATGATTGGCGTTGTGTGTGTTGTTGTTGTTGTGGCTGATATTTTTCGTTAGATCTTTGTGTTTGATGTTGGCATCGTTGTTGCTATATTCATGCGCTTGCTGCAGTCCATAGATTTGTGAGGAACCCAATAGGCCAAACATGCCGAGCTCCGCAAGTGTTGGATTTTGGTTTGGTTATGTATTCTCGAGACTGTGTAGACTTCTCTAGAGATAGTTTACATGTTGAAGGAAAGCTCGTTGGTATTATTGAGATAAAATGTCTGAAAAGAGAGAGATAGAAATAATATTTAGTAACTTAACAAATCTTTTTAGCAATACATATTTGAAATAGCAACCAAATCGGGCTGTAAATAGATCTTTTTTAAATATGACGATTCAAGCGACATCTAGCGAGTATTCTTTTACAGAAAAAAATTCTTTAACAGATACATACATACATGTATCTTTCTTACATGATGCATTTCACGTTAAAACATATAGAAAAAGCACTCTTGGAACCGGACCCTCCTATGTTTTCTAGAAATTGCATTTTCGAAAAATTGTGGGCGTGGCAAGATATTGAAATACATATCTGAAAAATTACAGTAATAGGTAATTTCTAAGAAAATCTAGAGGTGCACAAATTTTTTCCAAAAGAGCTTAAATGAGCTCTAAAAGGCACAAATCTGAAATAAGGAATGGGAGATTTAATTCGAGTAGACTTTGAAAAAGCTCAAGAAAGATCAAACTAGCACTGTTAGCCCTCAAAAAAGCTTAAATGAGCTCCAAAAGGCACAAATGGGAAATAAGAAAATGGGTGATTTAATTCGAAAAAGGGGTAAAGTTACTCCGAAAAGCTTAAATGAATTTCGAAAAAGCTCAAAAGGCACAAATGGGGAATTTGAGAATGGGAGATATAATTAAAAAATGGGGTAAAGGTTCTCCAAAAAGCTTAAATAAATTTTTAAACGGCTCAAAAAAGCTCAAATGAGTACTGTAAGCCCTCAAAAAATTATTAAATGAGTTTCAAAAAGCACAAAAGAGAAATAAGAGGATAGGAGATTTAATTCGAAAAAGAGTTAAGGTCTCTCCGAAAAGCTTAAATGGATTTGAAAAGCTCAAAAAATCTGAAATGAGTACTGTAAGCCCTCATAAAAGTTTAAATGACTTTCAAAAAGCACAAAAGAGAAATAAGAGGATAGAAGATTTAATTCAAAAGAGTTAAAGTTTCTCCAAAAACATAAATTGATTTTGAAAAGGCTCAAAAAAGCTCAACTGAGTACGGGAAAAGCTCAAATGTATCATAAAAAAAGCTCAAATGGGTTCTGAAAAAGCGCAAAATAGCCTAAAAGAATGCTTTAAAAACGCAAATGAATTCCAAAAAAGCTCTAATTAGTCCCAAAAAAAATTGTCATATACATATTTCATAAGCGCTAATATTACTACAGAAAAGCTTTAAGGTACAATACCAAGTACTAAAATACATTTCAATTTTTATGGATCACCTTTCATTTAGAAAAATAAGTTAAATAGCTTACAGTCCTTCTAGAAATTTACAAACTTAAGAAATGCTTTGATTGAAAGAAGCAAATTGTTTTTCAAACCAGGGCTGCAGCTTTAAAAGCTCTTGCAATCTAAATCTATTAACATAGCGAGTGTTATAATTACATAAATATATATGTACATAACATATAATTAACACCATGCGGTTAGTATTAATAACAATTACACTGATGGCTTACAAACAACAAATTTATAAAAAGGCAAGAAAAAAAAATTTGCTTGTAAGCGTGTGTGTGTGTATGTTTGTATATAAAAACCGCAGCATCCACGCGTTTGCTACATCACTCAAGCATCGATTTCCTCAATAATGATAACATTGATTGACATGTACAAATTGTAAATAGATAGTTATGTACATATGTATATATGTATGTATGTGGTTGAATGTTTATAAATGAATATCTCTGTAATATAAACCACAAAAATGCAGTTGCATTGATATGTAATTGATATGTACTGGTCGTTATGCTATTTGTGTCTTTATTTTAAAACATATCTACATACATACATACGTAATTAGCACAGTATTACGCAATTTTCAATAAGCAGTGTCAATAGAAATATTTACAATACATATTCATGGATTAAGGCGACTATACCAAATGTTTTGTTTATTTGTTGTTATGTGATAAGTTGGCATGTGTAGTATATTGTTACAAAATAACATATCTATATTACATAATAAAAAATTATGCTGTTACAGATCTGTAGACAAATTTTTTTCAAGTGTCCGATCTTTACTTGCAATTGGTACAAACTCTTCAAAACTGTTAATTTAAAGAAAAGCTTAAATGGATTTTGAAAAAGCTCAAAAAAGCTTAAATGTGTACGGAAAGCCCTCAATAAGCTTAAATGAGTTCCAAAAAGCACAAATGGGAAAACCAAGAATGCGAGATTTAATTTAAGAAACTGTTAAAGGTTCTCCGAAGCTTAAATTGATTTTGAAAAAGCTCAAATGAGTACTGGAGAAGCTCAGAAAAGCTTAATTGGGTTTCAAAGAGGACAAATGGGAAATTAGACAATGGGGTAAATCCCATAAAGGGTTAAAGTTTCTCCGAAAAGCTTAAATGTATTTTGAAAAAGCTCAAAAAGCTTAAATGAGTACTGAAAGCCCTCAAAAAAGCTTAAAAGAGTTCCAAAAAGGGAAATTAGAGAATGGGAGATTTAATTTAAGAAAGGGTTAAAGTTTCTCCGAAAAGCTTAAATGGATTGTGGAAAAGCTTAAAAAAGCTTAAATGAGTACTGAAAGCCCTCAAAAAAAGCTTAAATGAGTTCCAAAAAGCACAAATGGGAAATTAGAGAATGGATTTTGAAAAAGCTCAAATGAGTACTGAAAGCTCTAAAAAAATTATCAAATTAGTTCTGAAAAGCACAAACTGATTTTGAAATAGCTCAAATGAATTTTGAAAAAGCTCAAAAAAGCTCAAATGAGTACTATTTAGTTAACTTTTAAATTGCAAGAGTGACAGGCCGAAACAGCTTTGATGACAATGTATTACAAAAACAACAACAAATATACACACAACAACATATTTCTGCTTTCCATTAATATTGTGGAACAGGTTCGCGTCTTAAGTCTTTTATATTCCGGGTCATATATTCTGTATTGCAGTAGCTAAACAATAAGTGATTATTTGTCATAAAAATAACATAACAAAGCATTTTTAATTGATATACATATATACATATGTATATATGTATGTGTATTGGATCACTTTGGAAAAAAATAAAAATTTATAAATACCAACACACAAGAATATCATAAAATTTAATAAGCTTCTAGGCAAATAATATTGTGCTAATATTATGTTCAATAAACCAAATAAATTTGTTTTTTTCAGTTCATTATATTTATATTTTTCTAACGACAGAATTTACAAAATTCTATTAAAATATTAATATCTACGTACAAAACTACTAAACTTGCTGCTCAATCAGCTAAGCAAAAAACCCAGTCGCATCATTGAACCTCTATTAACTAGGTCGAGTGCGTACCACTACCAGTACTACATATATATTGTAAGTGAAATGCTGAGTTGCGTGCTTCTAATTTTTTATACATACTTCATAATTAGCATAGAAACTTTTCGTTTTAACTACTTTTTGACCTACAAACACAATAAATTTCGAATTAGACATGTTTAAGCACAAACGGAAATACTGAAAGCTACTTTGGGAGTTGGAAGTGCGCGTGTTGTTGTTGTTTCTATGAGTAATTTGTATATTATTTTTTCTTAAAAAAAAACTGTAGAATTGTTATAACGCAATTGAGCACAGGAAGTGTGGGTTTATACATTTGATTTCCCTTTTGCTTAATTTCGTTATTAATTTGTGAGAAAATTTGTTTTGATTTTCATATTTAGTATGCTGAGTCAGTGTCACTTTCAGTGGCTTCATGGAGTTAATTTCGCTGCAAAACATTGTGTTAGTTATCTATTAAGATAGTGGCCTGTGATTAATAACTCTAGTCTACAGTGGGCTATAATTGATTGCAACTAATCTCTTAGGAGGAATCAATTTTAATTTTAGTAGAATATTCATGAGATAGAAAGTGGTGCTTTGCACTCTAAAATTGCAGCTCCACCACAATTAATATGTGAGTAATTTAAGTTAAAACCACTTTAGAAGTAATAAGGAACTCCCAAATTGATTTAAAAGTTAACATTGGCGAATTCAATCAAAAGACTTAAGCAACGAACTTGCATCCTTCTAGTGCTATGCATTGAAGTGAGGGCGAACAAAAGGTTCCTTTATTGTTTCATTTATCTGCAATATCACAAAAAAAAAACAACAACAACAAATATAACCATGATGTTTATGTTATTTCATTGTATTTGAAAAAACTAATCAATTTCATTCAACATAAATCAAACCTAGAACAAAGAGCTCAATTATCTAAGTCAAATATTACTTTATATGCTTAAATTGTTAAAAAAATAAAAAAGGCAACCACTTAGACATTTAATTAGATTCACGCAAAGCAAAGTAATTATTTAGATTTTTTTTTAAAGCGCAACAAATAAAGTTCGGCATTGTTCTCGATTGATTTGATCGAAATTTTGGTAAAAGAAAAATATCTTTCATGTAAATCAAAAACTAATTCTAGCAATAATTCGTGATAACCTTCAAAATCATAACAAAATCACACCTTAAAACCACAATTGAGCAATAATTAGTAGAGTTAAAAAGTTCAAATTTGACATGCCGTCAATAAAAACCTTGGCTTTGATTTACTTTATGAGCGCGTAGTGCAGTTAAAATACCAACAAATGATTGAAGACTAATTTGTTTTTTCCGCTTTTGATAGGCAATTATGTTGTGCTTATTGATTGTCGTTTATACAAATAGAAGTTTAATTGTCAGCTTTACAACTTGCAAGCTTTATCGCAACTTGAATGTTGTTTTTTCAGTGGTAATTGCTTTTGGTATCTTAACAAACGCCTACTCATTGTCAAAGACAATTTTGTTGATAACTTGGAGGAGGTAGATAAGATTGCGTGTATGGAAAATGCTTTGAAGGCAATGAAAACTCGATAAGCTGTAGGCTAACGTTGTTGCTACCAGCAGTGTTTTACCACTGCTGCCCTGACCACCGCTCAACTCATTGCATGCTATGTATAATGTTTACTGTTGAATTTTTTTTTTTTTAATTTATAGCATGCTTTAATATTAGCGATTTCTTTTAATTGCACTTAACATATCATTAATTACGCATATGTATGAATACATAAAAATATTGAGAAAAAAAAAAAAAATAAACTGCGCTTTTGCGTGTAAGCAAATGATCATTAAAACAAGTTTCAACAGTTAAAAAGTTTTAAAATGCAATTTTAAAATATTTTTTTTAATAATGATAGTCTGCATCGAAATATCATGACTATTAAAACGCCACTGCGTGATTTTAAATAATTTTAAATTTTGTATTTAATATTTGTTTATACACTTAAATTGCTTAAACTGAGTGGATTAAATGAAAGCTATTATGAATACATCAAAAGAAATTTATATTTTTGCATAAAAAATCTAAAATTTTAAACTTTTCCAAATCGAGATTTCTCTGCAAAAAATCGTGTGACTGATTTCTAAAGAGGAGGATGGGTCCGCGTGTAGAAGTCCACGTAAGTGGGGAAAGTTTCTGATCGCCATTCACTTGGGAATGGCCAGAGCGATTCTTTTGCATGCGGTCCAAGCAGCTCACTACTTCCGGGCGCTTGCGTCCAAGTATCCTCTGGGTAGCCACCGAACACCCGTTTGGTGGTGAGCTAAACGTGAGAAGGCGACAACCTGGCAAGGCCACTCCGACATAATCGGTTTAAGGGCTTATCAGGGGTTTACAAGCAGCGTCTGATCACCTAGTGGTGCGGCTGTAAGCGGGCGTCTGTCTTGGATCAAGCGGCTCGCTATATAAACGTGCACTTAAATTACAACCTCCCGTGGAACGGGTTGTGCGTTGGGTTTGGGACCCACCACATAAAACAACGTACCAATGAAATTCAAAAAAGCCTCGGATATGAGAACCCCCTTTTTAGATGACGACACACGCAAACGAAACAAGGACTACGATTTAAGGGCATGCACCTGGAATGTCCGGTCCCTCAATGGGGAAGGTGCCGCTGCCCGGTTGGTTGAGGCCCTGAGGAAGGCTAAAGCTGACATCACCGCCATACAGGAGATGCGATGGACGGGGCAAGGTAATATGAACAAACCACCTTGCAACATTTACTGGAGTGGGCATGTCGACAAGCGCAGATTTGGCGTGGGATTTGTGGTGGGAGAGAGACTCCGTAATCGAGTACTGTCGTTCACACCCGTGAATGAGCGTCTCGCTACAATCCGCGTAAAAGTACGATTCTTTAACATCTCGTTTATCTGCGCCCACGCTCCGACGGAAGAGAAAGACGACGTGGAAAAGGATGCATTCTACGAGCGCCTGGAGGAAACTTACGAGCGCTGCCCCCGTCATGACATCAAAGTCGTGCTTGGTGACTTTAACGCCAGGGTGGGCAAAGAGGGTGTATTTGGACCCACAGTCGGGAAGTTCAGCCTGCACGACCAGACTTCGCCAAATGGATACAGGCTGATCGACTTCGCCGGTGCCCGAAACATGGTCATTGCCAGCACCAGGTTTATGCACAAGAAGATCCATCAGGCTACATGGCTGTCTCCCGATCGAAGAACGCGAAACCAGATCGACCACATTGTGATAGACGGACGGCATGCTTCTAGCGTTTTAGATGTTTGCACAATAAGAGGTCCAAACATCGACTCCGATCACTACCTAGTAGCAGCTAAGATTCGTACCCGCCTCTGTACGACAAAACAGGTGCAACAGAAAACGCAAGGAAAGCTGGACGTCGAAAAGCTGCAATCGCAACATACCGCCAATGATTTTGCAGACCGACTCTCACACCTGCTCTCTGAGAGCACAATTCAACCCAGTGGAATGCATGAGCAGTGGGAGCACATCACAGGAGCACTCCGTACCGCAGCCGAAGAAGTAATTGGATTCCGGCGAACGAGAAGAAACAACTGGTACGATGATGAAGAGTGCCGAGCTGCAACGAAAAGAAAGAACGAAGCCTACAAGGCAACGCTAAGATCGAGTGCAACAAGGAGTGTGTGTGAACACTACCGCGAGTTGAAAAGGGAAGCGAGGCGACTTTTCCGGGCAAAAAAAAGAGAGGCAGAAAAGCGTGAAATCAATGAGCTTGAGATGCTAGCCAATGGGAATAATGCCCGAAAATTCTATCAAAAAATTCGACGAATGACGGAAGGTTTCAAGCCCGGGGCAAATTCCTGTAAGAACGAGAACGGCGACCTGGTGACTGATGTTCAGAGAATACTAGAGATATGGAGGGATCACTTCTCTGCCCTTTTAAATGGAGAAATTGAGCAAGAAACCAGAGAAGAGCTCGAACCCGAACCCACAATCGAAGACGACGAAATTGACGTCCCAGAACCCGACTATAATGAGGTGCGAATAGCAATATCCCGGTTAAAAAACAATAAAGCAGCTGGCGCTGATGGTTTGCCTGCTGAGCTATTCAAGCATGGCGGCGAGGAGCTGGTAAGGCGTATGCACCAGCTTCTGTGCAGAATATGGTCGGATGAATGCATGCCCGAAGATTGGAATCTAAGTGTTCTTTGCCCAATCCACAAAAAAGGTGATCCTGCAAACTGCACCAACTACCGCGGAATCAGCCTTTTGAATATCGCATATAAGGTCTTGTCAAGCGTATTGTGCGAACGATTGAAGCCTGACGTGAACAGACTGATTGGACCTTATCAGTGTGGCTTCAGACCTGGAAAATCTACCATCGACCAGATTTTTACAATACGTCAAATCCTGGAGAAAACCCGTGAGAAAAGAATCGACACACACCACCTCTTTGTTGATTTTAAAGCCGCTTTCGATAGCACGAAAAGGAGCTGCCTATATGCCGCTATGTCTGAATTTGGTTTCCCCGCAAAACTTATACGGCTTTGCAAAATGACATTGAGCAACACCACCAGCTCAGTCAGAATTGGGAAGGACCTCTCCGAGCCGTTTGAAACTAAACGAGGTTTCAGACAAGGTGACCCCCTATCGTGCGATTTCTTTAATTTGATGTTGGAGAAAATAATACAATCTGCAGAACTCAACCGCGCTGGAACAATATTCTATAAAAGCGTGCAACTGTTAGCATATGCTGACGACATTGACATTATCGGCCTTAACAACCGTGCCGTAACCTCTGCGTACTCCAAACTAGAAAAAGAAGCGGAAAAAATGGGTTTGGTGGTGAACGAAGGCAAAACGAAGTACATGCTGTCATCAAGCAAAGAGTCAGCGCATTCGCGCCTTGGCACCCACGCCACTGCTGGCACCAAAAAGTTCGAAATAGTGAAGGACTTCGTTTACCTTGGATCCAGCATAAACTCCAACAATAATGCCAGCCTAGAAATCCAACGAAGAATTGCTCTTGCAAATAAATGCTACTTTGGACTGAGTAGGCAATTGAAAAGTAAAGTCCTCTCTCGACGCACGAAAATCACACTCTACAAGTCACTCATCGCTCCCGTCCTGCTATATGGTGCAGAGGCGTGGACACTAACAACATCTGACGAGGCTGCATTGGGAGTATTCGAGAGAAAAGTTCTGCGAAAGATTTATGGGCCTCTACGCGTTGGCGACGGCGAGTACCGAAGAAGATTTAATGATGAGTTGTATGAGCTTTACGCAGACGTCGACATAGTACAGCGCATTAAAACACAGCGGCTTCGCTGGCTAGGCCACGTCGTGCGAATGAACGAAGACGCTCCAGCCCAGAAGGTATACTTATCGGCACCCGCCGGTGGAAGCAGAGGAAGAGGAAGACCACCACTCCGATGGAAGGACCAAGTGGAGACCGACCTGCGATCTCGTGGGGTCTCCAATTGGCGCCAGTTGGCGCAAAGAAGAAATGACTGGCGAGCTATGTTGGACGGTCAAAATCGCTCAGGCGGTTAGATGGCCATTTAAAGAAGAAGAAGATTTCTAAAGAGCGTGATCTGGGTTCAATACCTTTCGTCTACATCGGACTTAAATTGATTCAACTATTTCGATTTTTGTTGCATACTTTTAGGTGTTGAAGTTAAACACTAAACTTCCTCTAATTTAGAAGATATTGATGTCAACACCAGATAAGCAAAGTGACGACTAGACAGGTCTAAACATTGCAACAACAACAGCCTTCGTGTAAATTAAATAACGAATTTTCCCTTACAAGTTCACTTCGGAAAGAGCTCTTAAAATTTTACTTTTGTTGTCATTTTTTGTTAGCACGTTGGATTATTAAATATCTCGAAACAACCAGCCAGGATATGAAGCTCGAGAATGTTTCCGCTGGAATTTTCTACTGAAGCCCGTCCAAGCCCTAAGCCGATTTAAATGCAAATTCATGCGCCTAAAAATATGTTACTTTTGTAAGTTTTTGCAGGGGCAGTTTAAAATTTTTGCTAGGGTGTCGAAAAGTGCAGTAGTCAGTGGCAGTTTTAAATTTTTTCTATGGTGTCGAAAAGTGCAGTAGGGTGTTTGGTGAATGTTTGGTTTAGCATTTCGTCAAGCGGGGTTAGGCCCAAAAATGTCCCTATCGTAAAATCGCCTTTAACTTTATTTATAAATTTTTATTATTTAGGCGTTTATATCCAGCTCATGTAAAAATGAAATTTGCTACACGGAATAATTACTTTATTATCACTTTAAATGTCAACAACCCGGCACATGGCAACAATGGCAACTTTCGTTTTCGATAATTTTCTGATTCTGCAAACGTGATTTCATAATTAAGATAATTATCTTCATACACAAATGATGTTTTAAATCTTTAATATGCATCTTACGTCTGTTGGCGTCACATTTGTGCTTTAATTATATATTTGCCAACAATAAAAAAAAATGTCTGCAAAACATTTAAATATTCAGCATAATAGCTGGCTAATTATTGTTTCATTGTTTTTCCGCGTTGCTTGACATATTCGCATTGAACACACAACGGTGAGCGAGCGACAAGTTGATTATTAATAATATTTTTGTTTGACTTAAGAAAACTGGTTTAATATTAATTTGTTTAATTTATTTAAGCGCTTTTAGCTGTCAATAATTGCTAAGATTCTGTGTTTTTGTTTTTAATTTATGCGTATTTTTTCACTTTCGTTTAATATTTTACTAATAATGTATAAAAATAGAAATATTGCTACAAATTATTTTTTTTTTGTAGTAATAAGCTATAATTTTCTTAATTATATTGTAGAATACAAAAATATAAAAATATTTTTTTTTTGATTAATTTAATTATAATTATATGATATACTAAACAATATTTCCTTCCGGTTTTCAAGGTGCGAATGCGAAATGGTTAAATTTCATTCATTTTCTGTCAAGTTGATTGGAACCAAACCTATTAAATTAGTAATTAAGTAGTAATTAGTAATCAATTGATTAGACGGATTCTATAATTGGTAATGATTGTTTTAATTGTTTTCAAGAAAGGGCAATTATAAATTGATTAAAAAAATCAATAAAAATTAAAATTAAAAAAAAAAATATAAAAATAAAAAAAATTAAAAATTAAAAATTTAAAATACTTAAAATTTAAAAAAATCTTATTTTGGTTTTCATGATTTGTTTTGAGCATAATTTTTTCGATTAAAAAAAAAAAAATGAAAAAAAAAAAAAATAAAAAAAAATTGAAAATAAGAAAAATTAAAAAAAAATCTGGTTTTGATTATTTTTAATGATAGTATAAAATCATGATTTGTTTTGAGCATAATTTTTTCGATTTAAAAAAAAAATTAATTGAAAAAAATAAAAAATAACAAATAAAAAAAAAATATAAGAAATGAAAATAAGTAAAATTTAAAAAAAATATTGTTTTGATTAATCATGATTTGTTTTGAGCATAACTTTTTCGGTTTAAAAAAAAATTAATTAAAAAAAATAAAAAATAACAAATAAAAAAAATGAAAAAATCTAAAAAATTGAAAATAAGTAAAATTTTAAACAAATCTTATTTTGGTTATTTTTAATGATCGTGTGAAATTATAATTTTTTAATCAATTGGAAAGTATCTAATCATTAAAAATGTAAAGTAGTGGTAATCAAATATTAAATCGGTTCTAAGAAAAATAAAGAACAAAGCCGGTAATCATTACAATTAATTATTATTATTTAACAGGTCTGATTGGAACAATAATTTCTTCTTAATAAAAAACAACCCAAATTTTAATTTCTTAAAAAAAATTATTTTTTCAAATTTTTTTATGTGCAACAACTAGATTACATATGTATAATTGAAAGCTGACTTGTTTTTTTTTCGCAAGCATTAAGGGAGTTATGAATAAAAAATTAAATACAAATTTTTGAATATTTAAAATTTTTTTTAACGCTTTTAATTTTGTCTACTTGCTTGCTTTTTTTGTTGTTCTCAATGTAAAATTTTGAAAAAAAAGTGAGCTGAACAAAGCTTCTCTACTTTCACTTGAATTATTTCCTGTATTACAATTTAAGCAAAAAAAAAACTTTTCGAATTCTCATTAAAATCCAGCAAAATAAAAGTTTCTAGCAAAATTTCCCTCCACTGCAATTAAACATTCATATAATTTTGTAAAAAAAAGAAAATACAATTATTCAAACTAACCTCATTCACACGCGCATGCGTAGTTGATGAGCGTGGTTGGAAGATTTTAACTAAAACGTTTAGATTAAAAGATTATGCGCGCAAAGCGAAAGAAAGAGCAACTGGTTGCGTAAGTAAACAAATGAAAGTTAAAATAAATTTTAAATAACAATTAAATGGTGATCAAATGCACTAACATAACATAAAAATCTAAATTTTTTTAAAATTATTTTTAAATTTACTTTCAATATTTTTTATACATTTTTTTAAATTTAAAAAAAAATTGAAAAACTTTTTTATTCAAACCTAAAATAAAAGTCGCATGGGAGCAATTTTTTCCATATACAAATTTATTTTTTAATTTATTTAAATTGAAAAAAAATTGTATATTAAATTTTTTTTTCGAATTTGTTTGTATGAAATTTTTTTTTTCAAATTTGTGTACTAAATATTTGAAATTTTTCTCTTTGTTTTTATTATTATTTCTGAACAGTTTGCATGCTGAGCGCACACTTTGCCGAAAATACCCTTCCTCTGGCCACACCTACAAAAATTGTATTATTTAAAATTAAAATCCACCTTCGACTTTGCATTTTGGTCGTTTCTGTTTGGTATTTTAAAACAAAAGCGTAACCCTTAATCTCTTTAGCTATTTTACATACAACATTTTTATACTAAATAAATAACAAAAACTCCAAAAGGCAGTACGCTTGGCTGCGCCTACTTTTAGTGCAAAAATATTTTAAGTACTTTTCTTATTGTTGTTGAGTAGCTGTATATCCTTTGTTTTTGCTTGCTACCTGTTGACTGCGTTCTAATGAAAAAATTAGACTTTCTGGAATTTTTGCCACACAAGTGGTAGCATGCCGAATTGTTGTTGCAATTTTTGCGCCATTACTATGTGCCCTTCTAGTGACTTATGGCCTACCTGCTTGCAGAGTTTTTTTCTTTCTAGTTGGGATTTTACATGCAGCGTGAAATTGGAAATGAGTACCTACGGTCACGGAGAAATAATAGACAATGCAGCTATGACATTCAAAGTATTTTCTTGGGTGTAATGGATTTGAATTGAAATCACTTGCAGCTTAAGCAACCTGCTTAGTTTGTAGTACTTGATAGTTTCGCCGTATAATATATCTGAAAAATATTAAGATAATTACTAAGTTTGTATCACACTACCCTTTATCATATCCTCGTTTACCCTATATTGAAAACCTGGTTGCCATCACCTTAACGATTTTTTCTGGAAGTGCCTAAAAGTATGCAGCCTTTCAAACCTCACACCTACAAGGAAATTATTTGTTTAAAAAGTGAACTTCTTTGAACAAAATTATCCACTTTTTTATAAACATATTTCAATGATTTTAGCATTTGTCGGGAAAATCACAAATAAAATACAAACAGATTCACTAACCTTTTCCGAGTAGGTTGCATATTTTTAGGCGTAAGTACATTTATTACTTGAATTCTCTTATGTTAGCGTCAGAGCGAGTATGTTGTTGTTGATGATTTTTCTATGCTTTGGTTAGTTGTAAATGCGATTTGGTTTAGTAAGCGTGAGCGGCGGATTCACGGGGGAGTTTTTGGGTCCAAACTCCCCACTTCAGAATCCAAAATGCCGTATTTTTTAGGAGCTGTAGATAAAAGATGTCCTCGATATTTCATAAAAAAAAAATAATTGGATCCCCGTTTCCAAAATCCTGGAACCGCCACTGGTATGCATATATGGAAATTCTTGATTGACTGCTTGCTGACATGTGGCGTTCTGCTCATGTGTGTGTATACATGAGCTTTGCTGAAGTTTATTGTCTATACATTGTTTGGGTTGTTATTTTTTTGATTTTATTACTAGGTAATCGTGCGTAAACACGATCAATGCTTTCAATAGGCAAGCAAACGAGAAAAATAAATATACGCTGTATTTACAAAAAAATTAATAAAGTCAAATGAAATAAAACTAAATGAAATAAATTATAATGAATAACCAGTTTGTTTTTTATAGGGCTGCAGATAGAAAACCATAGTAGTTTGCCCACCACTGAAGTGAAAGTGGCAATTCCATATTGGTCTTATAAAATCTCATATACATACATAAATACAAACTATATGCCAGGAAAGCATGGTAAATCCTTTAATTGCAATCTCAGGCACAAATGTATACTCCAAGAGCACGCCGCTGGAAGTCATTAAGAGATAACGTTTTTTTTTCCTCGTTTCAAAAAAAAAAATAGAACATCCCGCTGTCCCCAACCAAACTCGACAATAGCATACCAACAGCTGCATAAATTTAGAACATTTTTCATTGATAAAAGAAAAGAAGAAGCAGTGAAGAATGAAACAAAAAAATTTTAACAATTTACAGAGACCAAATCAAAAAAAAAAAAGTCTACTTAAAATAGATCAAAACGTGTTTGAAACAAAAAAGAAATGCGACACTAAACTAATTACAAGCTGAGAGCTACAAAGAACACAAATGTGAACGTGGCTGGTATGAATGGCGGAGTTCCAAAAGCAAAAAGAAACAGCAAACAGTGGGTGTTGTAATAAAAGCAAAGGAAGTATAAAAAGAAATATAAATTTCAAAATGCAAAACTGAAATTTGAGCGTAGGAAAACGCCGACGCAAATG
Organism: Sphenella marginata; assembly: GCA_951509765.1. NCBI lineage: Eukaryota > Metazoa > Arthropoda > Insecta > Diptera > Tephritidae > Sphenella > Sphenella marginata. The sequence continues at coordinate 98,118,601 of OX608080.1, read as the reverse complement.
CAACACGCGCTGGGTGGGCAAATTAGGAAGAAACGAAATAAACAAACATGGCGTAGGAGAAAATTGGGCAAACAAACAAGGAAATCACAGGAACAATAACAACAAAATGTATAACTATTGACAGCATGAAACATTGAGCGTATAAACATATGTTTGGTTGTGTTTCTCTGCTTCAGAGCTATTAAGTTGGGTTCATGAGCGCAGGTTAACTCAGTTCATTGACAAACAAATCGTCGGTGTGAGATCCTGAAAAGTATAGAGCAAGCGAGTGTACCTGTTCTTGTTTGGATCTTACACATTCATGCGGCTTAGCACTAGATTTATGTAGTTACTTATCTTCTCTCTATTTTTTTTTGTGTGTGTATGACCTTTGCGTGCTCAAAGTGCCGACAGTGTACTTAGCGCTGTCGCATTATCATCACATAGCAAGTATGTATTTTTGAGAATTTCTGAAACTCAAAATAGCTAAAACCTATTAAATGAAGGAAATAAATCAAGTATAATTAAAATACTTTGACATACTGACATAGATAAAATAGTGAAAAAGTAGAGGATACACAATTTATGAGCACAGGATAACAATAAAATAGATTTTTCCGCTTTGATTAAAAAATTATTGTAGGTTTGCTTTTATAAGGATTTGATGTGAAAAATTGTCAATTTACGCTAGTGAAAATATACGTTAGGGGGGAACAATTTTATTTTATTGTATTTTATTTTATTTCATTTTATTTTATTTTATTTTATTTTATGTTATCTTATTTTATTTTATTTCATTTTATTTTATTTTATTTTATTTTATTTGATTTTATTTTATTTTATTTTATTTTGTTTTATTTTATTTTATTTTATTTTATTTTATTTTATTTTATTTTATTTTATTTTATTTTATTTTATTTTATTTTATTTTATTTTATTTTATTTTATTTTATTTTATTTTATTTTATTTTATTTTATTTTATTTTATTTTATTTTATTTTATTTTATTTTATTTTATTTTATTTTATTTCATACTGTTTTGCATTTTATTTAATTTTTGAAATTATCAAATGAACATGTATCTGTAGGCTGTCCCCGTCAAATTCAATGGAACGCTAGAAGCTGACTAAATAATTTTAGTATTATATTTGTCCAGTAAAAAATGAGAAATCAGATTAAATGCGCGTTTTTGTGGTATAAGAATCAAGAAGTTTTGAAAAATAACTTTGTACAAAAAAGAATTTCTAGATATATAACCTTTTCAAGCCCACCCTAATGCACCTTACATTTTCTCTCATAATCTTCAAAGAGCTCTGAGTTGCAACATTCGATGTTGCCCAACAGTTCCATTCCTTATCCCAAAGAAAAGGCGCTGTAACTCTGAAACAGCACTAAATTTTTAAATCAACAGTGTGTGCGACAAGAATAATGCCCAATGGTAGGTTTGCCTAGGTATCAAGTGTTTTCAAATAACCAAACTTATTTTGATTATTTGTTTTTGTATGCCTATAACAGGTAAAATGGAAATATTCTATATCCGTCGCAAGAAGATTTTACTTTACCTTTGTTTAAATCGAGTGAGATAAGAATCTTTCATACATAAATACTTACTAGCGCTTGTGGAATTCCGAAAATAAATAATAAAATACAAACAAAAAAACGAAATATTTACACATGAATTACAACTGGAAAAGTTACTTAGGAAGAATTTCAATGTATGGAAAACTAATTAAAATATTGTGAAAATATTACGGAGAGTTAGTATCAAAAAAATATTCCGGATGGTTTGCCACAAGAACTTTCTGTGTGCAGAATTAAAAGAAAACTTCAAACCATCACAGAAATTCTTCAAAAATAAATTGAATTCAATGTTACAAACTTTTCCAAGCATTACCTAAATTAACAAGGTCATTAGGTTTAATGAAGTTTTCTTAACTATGCTGCAGTCAAATGGAGCCTTATCATGAAATCAGACACAACATAGCATCAAACATAACATATACTTAAAAAATCATAGTTATTACTTGTCCAATTACTTAATACACTATAAAAATATGGTTTAGTAAAATTTATAAAATATAACAAATAAATTTAAGGATAATATTTTTTTTTTGTTATGCAAACAAACAATATTCGCTCCCACGACTTGCACCCACCGTGGCGCTCATAAAATCAGCAACATAAAAGCGTGTGCTGTGCGGTGTGTTGTAACAATGATCGTAAAAGTTTCTATGACAAGATCGTAAAAATTTTGAGTGCAATACAAACAAAAAAAAAAAGACGAAGATAATAGGCGAAAGGGCAAACAATTAAACGCTTTTTTACTATTTACTTGAATTGAAATATAAAAGTGGAGTTTGAATTGCCTACGAAAAAGTTATGAACTCTTAAACACCTTTCGATGTAAAAATGTCTGCGCACCTCCATGCAAGTGTAGGGATTCAATAGAAAACCTATTTCAGTTGAATAGAAAACTTAATAAACAGCATTTAAGTGTCTTTAAAGTCAAACAAAGAAAATGACAAAACGAGTCAAGTTGTTAAACAGCGGGATGTGGCTTGAGGAGAACGTTGATTAATAATGAAAATTAATATAAATATTTTTATTATTATCATTGTCAAAACAATTTGAGTTTGTAATATTAGGAATACAATTTTGGTGAGTTCTTAAAGGCATTTCGAAGGAGGTTGTCAAAATATTCACTCCTATTTTTTGGTTTCTGATTTACAATTATTTCTTCTGAAAATTATTTTACGACGTCTGAAGTGCAATTTAAAATCCCGGAATTTTAATTTACGTTTTCTAACTACGCTTAAGTAATTTCTACATTTTCTGAAGTTCATGAGATTATTCAAAAAGATCTCTTGAGACAATCCTGAAAAATATTTGTTAAGTTCTGAATTTCATCTGACTATTCTGAAAAACATTTGATGAGTTCTGCAGTTCATCTGGCTATTCTGAAAAACATTTGATGATTTCTGCAGTTCAACTGAGAATTTTCAAAAATATTTGATAAGTTCTGAAGTTTATTCGACTATTCTGAAATACTTTTGATAAGCTATACATTTTATCTGACTATTCTCAAAAACATTGAATGAGTTCTGAAATTCCTTTGACTATTCAGAAAAACATTTGATGAGTTCTAAAGTTCTGAAGTTCATCTGACTATTTTGAAAACCATTTTCTGAGTTCTGAAATTCATCTGACTATTCTGAAATACATTTGATGAATTCTGAAGTTCAGCTGACTATTTTGAAAACCATTTTCTGAGTTCTGAAATTTATCTGATTATTCTGTAATACATTTGATGAGTTCTAAATTCTATTCTGAAAAGCATTTGATGAGTTCTGAAGTTCAGCTGACGTTTCTGAAATATTTTTGATGGATTCTGAAGTTCAGCTGACTATTTTGAAAACCATTTTTGGAGTTCTGAAATTTATCTGACTTTTCTGAAATACATATGCTGAATTTTAAAACTTATTTGTCTATTCTTAAACACTTTTTTTTTACTTCTGAAATTCATTTGTTTATTCTGAAAAATATTTAATGAGCTATGAAGGAACTCTGTGTGATTAAATATATCGTTATGTGCGTACCTAGTATGTATACATATATTATTACTTAATGAGCCTACATACATATACTCGTATACATGTAAAAGTATATATCCATTGCATATTAACCATTCCGCTGTATATCTCTATAACAATAAGGACAATGACCCTTTTATTGTATTTATTTGCTTGCTTGGCACTTAACGTGTTAAGCCTAGTGTAATCAACAAGCCGCACCACACAGCGCCACATAGTCGCTGCCACTGAACGTGTTACGTTTGTACAGACTTATAATGTTTTATTAAGTTAAATGTAGAAATAAATGTGCTGATACGTACAATTGTTGAAGTAATATTGTTTTGTTTTTGTTAATGTTATTGTTGTTGCACTAGCATTGTGATATTTTTACCTGTTCGGTGTGGTGTTGGTATTCCACGCTTTTGTGTTTTTATAATCTAATTAAATGTGCGAAACCCTGCTAAGCAATTAAAAGCAAGAAACATTTTGAGATATTTATAAATCTAGGCAGGAATTTTTTTTTTACTCTCTCTCGGTTTATGCGAACTAAATGACTCGTTGAAAGATGCTGGCAACAAAGATGTACTCGCATCCGAATTCTTTTCCGTTTAACACTAAAACTCGCATTAGCAAAAGTAACGGCATGCAAAAAAAAAAAAAAAAAAAAAAAAGCAATGTCATCCAGGAACTGACGTTGCAAAAAGTCCAAATGAAGTATTTACTTATTGCAGAAAAGGGCCATAGACTGTTCTTAAAACTCTTAAAAGAAGGCAATAAACCTGCTTCGTTACTTTGTTTATTATTACTCTTGCATTCTGTACGTCAATAACGGTGAATTATCCAAGTGTCATTCAACAAACAGCTGTTCCAACTTAAACTCGCAGCCATCACTCATGAACTTGCTGCTTTACATCGCTTGGTAGAGCAAAAACCACAGTCTAAACGGCACTTGAAAATGACTGTCAACTTAAGAATATTTTCTCAAGTCAATAAAGAATGAATATCAACAAAAGTTACACTAGAAGTCACAATAAAAACAATAAAAGCAGCAAGAGCAATAAATAAGAAAACTATAAATTTTTTCAAGACTGCGTTTTTGTATTTATAAATAGTCTCGCTAATCAATCGGTACTTTTTATTCTTCTACAACTTCCAGCTCACTAATGATATAAGACTCGTTCTGAAGTTGTTTTTGTAATCTTCATCAGTTTTATTGCATTATTTCCGCTGCTGTTTCTACTTGCAAATAATTGTGCAATACAAGTTCCGGACGATTCAAGAAAAAATATTTGTCAGGAAGTTACGAACGACTGTACCTACACTCGGTTATAGAAATAGGCTTAAAAGTATTGGGTTCTTAAATGATCTTTTTTAAAAAGAAATTTGTGTACTAAAATTTGTAACTAAAATTAAATGTAACAGAGTCCCCTTATGAAAAAAAAAAATTAAATAATTTGGTGGCATGAAGAAATTTTTTATGTTTTGCAAAATCACCCTGTGTCAAATATTTTATACATAAACCAAAGCATAGCTGTGGCAATAGGCGAAAAAAGCTAAACTCAAGTTTGCAGTAAACACTGTGACTTCGCAAACCATAGGCACAAACCGTGATTTCAAAACGCTAAAATAACATTTTTGCGATTTTAAAATTAAAACTCCATTTTAGATATAACAAATATTTTAAGTTAAAATGGTGTTTTTATTAAAATCATGTTTAAGTTTAATTATGGGCCCTTATCTCAACTCTCAATTGAATTAGTTTTAAGCTAAGATAGGAAGTTATGGAAAAATTTTATAAGTTGAGGTGTTCTTCAAAAATATTCTACCAAATGCAACACAATTTGTGTCCCATCTCTTAAAAAAGTATCTTCAAGTGACTCGCTTAATTTTTTGATGATGACTAGTGTTTTCGAAAGACGGAAATGATCAGATTAATAGGACTATATGAATTGATTCTAGAACATCTATATTTTTCTGTATCTAATTTTCAAATATGAGTCGAACTGGCATATAAAGAGATGAGACAACGATGGCTACACTAATAGACTTGAGGGCTAGTTATGAAAATTTCTACAACTTGAAGAAAGTTGCTTAAGTCTAAACTAAATGTTAGTTACTCAAGTGAGCGCCCTGTTTTTATAAGAAGTTTGTTTTACACGAGCAGGAACGAGTTGTTGCTGAGCGACGCATTTTACATAATACACCCCTAAATATGGATTCTACTTTTACTTTTAAGAAACTTCTACAGCACATGAAAAATCACCCAAAATGTGTAGTTGAAATCGATAGTAAACTTTTTCATAAGAAATAATATACCTAGAACCTACTTTAAATATAGATTTTTGTAAATTATTTTTTAGATTCTTTATATATTTTTTTTTTATTATTTATATTCTTCTATTATGATCCAATAATACAGGTCGTGCTGATGGACCAGCTAATTTTTATTTTATTTTTTTCGAATTTCGACAATCCAAACATTTTTTAGTGCGATTTTGGCTATTAACTCACAAATTACAAACACAAAGTACATGGAAAATTGTTCTGTGTGTGTATGTTTGTCGAGCTGCTAGGACCTGCTATAGTTGGATCATGTCTTCTTTTTTCTGGGTTGTAGTACTATTTGTATAAAAAACTACTCAACCGATTTATGTTCCGCGTAATTGCGAACCTAAGCAGTAATCGGATATTTCCTTAAATTGTCATAACAGCAAATGTCACGAGCGCGTGTCAAACTCAAAGTGACATTTTACAATTATTTTTCGTTGGAAGTGAGTAGTAATAATTTTTTCTTATTTTTTTCAAATTTTTTTGTTAGCTCGAATTTCTATTTCCCTCCAAAATCCCTTTGAAATTATTACAAAATCATGCATAATTAAAGTGGTCAATAAATAATATTTCAAAGCGCTGCATGTGACAAGTTCCAGGTAGTCGAGTTGTCATAAAAAGGGAAAAAAAACAAGAGATAAAACAGTAAAAAAAACAGAAATGCCGCAACTTGACTTTTCAAAAGAAAAACCGTTAATTCTACTGGGTTTAGATAAAAAAAACTGCATAATTTCTTTGACCTTTCTCTAATGCGATAACAATAGCAATTGAGCAACTTCAAGCAGAGAGATAAACAGCTCGACACACCGCATGCAACACTGCGGGCGTTCATTGAATATTCGTTTGTGAGTGTCAAGTGCGTTGAAATTTACAGTTATATGCGTAATGTGCAACAACTATTATGTATTTGTATGTATGTGTGTATGTGAGATAGCTCGGTGGACTATTCTGCCTTCCACGAAATACCTGTGGCGTAATAAATCAAAATTGTTCTAAAACTTATTACTTGATTATGTTGAAATTTTCTTTCATTTCTTAAATTGGGCGTAGCGCATTTTTTGTGCAGTCAAAAGTAATACATACACACACCTACATACATACATACGAGTATGAACAGTGACGGACTAAAGTGTACATACAGTGGCGATTTTGACATATTTTGGCTTTAATAAAATAATTTTCACAAAGCCTATGTAAAAACATGTGACAAGCGCTATTAGTAAAACTACAAAAGTTTTCTTAAAAATGCACAGAAAATTCGCCAAAATTCAAAGAAAAGTTATCAAAATTTAGAATTTTTTTTACAGAATTTTTAAAATTTTTAAAAATTTTGTCAGTACACAAAGCAGCCTTAAATTTGTGACACATTTTGCTGCTTTTTCGCAATTTTTTTTGTTGGTGCCTGCTATGTTTTCCGGCATACAAGTTAATGAAAACAAGTAAGGAAGTCTAAGTTCGGGTGAACCGAACATTTAATACCCAGCGTTAGTTTCCAGAAAAAGGGGGCGGGGCTTTCATCCGATTTCGCCCATTTTAAAAACCAATCTATTCCCAGCCTAAACAATAGCGAATTTGGTGGGCGCGGCCACGGCCCTTGCTTATAAAGCATTAACCGCTTACATGAGCCAAAAGTACTCAATCAATCTTTTCAATGGTGATACCATGTCCTATATATAGCTTTGGAAAAGAAGGCGTGCCATGCCCATAACTTTTAACGTATTTTGTGAAATTTTTGATATACGGATATATGTGTCCATTAAGCAATATTTACATAATTTAAAAAAAGTGGGTGGTGGCACGCCCACGGATTTTATTATGTTGTTTGTCCCTATTTGAAGATCAGTTTTCATTGCAGATCTTTATGATACTTTCACAGTGGCTTGTTAATAGTGAAATGTTGATATTTTGTTTATTCACTTGTAGGCGGTGCCACGCCCATTTTCCAAAATATTACCAAAAAACCTTTAAACAACACTAATAACATCATCAAGTGAATGAGTGTACTAAATTTTAGCATTATATCTTTATCAGTTAAACAGATATTGCATATTCCGGTTTCCTAACTCTCGTTTAGAGAACTTTAGTCCAAAAGTGGGCGTGGTCGTTCACCGATTTTTCTTATTTTCTATGGTAGTACTCTACATAAACATAACATGCCTGGAACCTAGTTTCGTAAACCTATCTCACACCGTTCTGAAGTTATTAGCAGTCGAATTTGAAAATTGCGTGACTCATAAGTGGGCGGTGGCACGCCCACTTTCCAAAATTTTGCAAAAATAATGTAAAGAATATGAAAATTGATTTATCTACCAAATTATATTATTATAGCGGTATCAGTTAATTAGATATGGACTTTTCAATATTTCCACCTCCTTTCAATATAACTTTTATGAAAAAGTAGGCGTGGTCGCTAAGCGATTTTGTTTATTTTCTATATCTGAATTTAACACAACAATAGTATGCCCTCTACAAAATTTCGTTGTACTAGCATAAACTGTGCTGAAGTTATTGAGAGTCAAAATTTGAAAATTTCTTCAAATATATGTGGGCGGTGCCACTCCCCTTTTAAAAAAATTTGATTAAATCGGCCTTAGAACATCTAAATCAATATATATTGCAAATTTTATCATTGTAGCTGCTTCTGATATTGAATTAACCCGTTTTATACGTTTTTCGAAATTTTCGATATCGAAAAAGGGGCGTGGTTATGGTCCGATTTTACCCATTTTCAATAGCAATCTATTCTGAACCCAAATAAGTACGCATGCCGAATTTGGTGAAGATATCTCATTATTTGCTCAAGTTATCGTGTTAACGGACAGACGGACAGACGGACGGACAGACGGACGGACAGACGGACGGACGGACATGGCTCAATCAAATTTTTTTTCGACCCTGATGATATTGATATATGGAAGTCTATATCTATCTCGATTCCTTTATACCTGTACAACCAACCGTTATCCCAACAAAGTTATAATACCCTTGTACTAGTACTAGTACGCTGGGTATAAAAATTGCTTTTATATGAATTCGCTCGTCGAAAATAAATTTTTTAAAAAATTTGAAAAATTTGTCCCAAACTTAAGATTAATAACTTATCATAGTAAAATTAAATGGACTACAAAACTGCATACTCAAAAAAATTCTAGAAATTCTGTAAAAAAATTCAAATTTTTGATCAAATTTTTTTGAATTTTCTCGAATTTTCTGTACATTTAAAAAAAAAATCATAATAATTCCATTTAGCTCAAAATATATGAAAATCGCCGAAAACGACTGTAGGTATTTACATTTATGTCCACCACTGTAAGTATTTTTGTGTTCTTAGAACTTAATGCTATTTCTCCATTGTAGTTCAAAATGCATTCGCTTGTTAGAATGCGGTCAATTTGTTTTTGTAAAATTTACACACACAATACATTGTCATCAATCTTACGTACAAAGGGCGCATGCGCGTAGCTTTGGGTGCAATTGAATCGTAGTGTTTGAAATCTTTTGAAAGCTCGTTGGCATTCAAATGCACATATGGTTTTAATTTATCAATGCAATATATGCTTTTGTGTTCTTTTTAAACATTTATTGAGGTCAAAAGTGTTGGATATCTTTGCTTGGAAATCGAAATTGAGCAGTAAATATAGTTTGAAGTTCTTTACCCAGTAAACGTAGCGAAATTCATTGGAGGTTAGTATAATATCTGGTGCAGTGAAATAACGCCCAAGGAAATAACGCCCATCTGCAAAAAGAAATAAAGCCCATGGCTCTTATTTCCTTTTTAAAAGAGAAATAACGCCCATAGGATTTTACGCGAGCAACACGAACTATTGATTAGCATTTTTTTCACAAATTACCCTGTGAGAAAAGAGTGGGAAACGTGGCACGCGGAAAGACATCACCGTGGCGGTAGCCACGGCTATGGCACACACCCGGAGTTGGAATGGCGTAGCCCAGGGTTATTTTTTGAAGCGCGGCCGAAGGCCGCCTACGCGGAAAGGTGTCCTGCACATAAAAAACGTGGATGGGGCCCCGAATTGGGGATCTGACCCCGGACAATTTTCGACTTTTCCCTAATAACTTTTCACAGAAAAAAAATATTGCTTTTCCCCCTTCGGATTATAGTTACGGAGGCCCGATCCACGATTTTTAGGTGCAGAACACCTTTCCGCGTAGAAAATAACCCTGGGCTACGCCATTCCAACTCCGGGTGTGTGCCATAGCCGTGGCTACCGCCACGGTGATGTCCTTCCGCGTGCCACGTTTCCCACTTTGGTTAACGTGAAATTTGTGTGTAACTATTCAATAAAATACAAAAAGAATTAGAATATTCTTGTTTCATTAAAAAAAATGAAAGAGCAATAAGGCCTTTAAGACTTTATTTCTCTTTCGAAGTGTAATAAAGCCTTTTTTGAAATAAAGGCCTTATTTCACTTTCAATAGTGTAATAAGGCCTTAAAGGGCTTATTTCACAAGACGATATTGCACCCCGCCTTATAAAAACATAACAAATATGTTCAAATTTATTGAAATAAAGAAAACCATATACTTAATTCTTCAATCAGCTTGTTTTAATTCGTTTTTAACGTCCGTGGGCTTTATTTCTCTTCGAAAAAGGAAATAACACCCATCAGCAAAAGGTGATAACACCCATGGGCTTTATTTCCTTTTTAAAAAGGAAATAAGGCCCATGGGCGTAATTTCCTTTTTGAGTGGGAAATAACGCCCATGGGCGTTATTTCCTTGGGCGTTATTTCACTGCACCATAATATCTGTTGGTTTATATAATAGTTTTATAAATTGTTTTTTTTTTTTAATTAAAATCCTCACGACAAGCTTTGTTGTTATTGTACTGCATAGAATGCGAAAAGTATTAATTTAAGGTTTCAACACGAAATAAGAAAGTGAACAATGAACAGCTGTTCCACTGTTGTAATGAGTTCAATGCCCTCAGTGACTTTATTGCACTTTATTAAATGAACTTCTTTTATTTGTAGAACAATTTTTATTAAATGCTACTTTGTGTTATTAAGAATCAGAATTTTTGTAAAATTTTTTTTTACGCCATTAACTCTTAACTAAAAATATAATATGAAGTGAAATTAAATTTTGTACTAAATTATTTTTTTGAAATTTAAAAAAAAAATTGCTCTAACTGCGCCTTTCTATAAACTTTTTTATTACTTCCTACCCAGTTCTTTTACATTTTTAACTTTAACCACTTTTGTTCAAGCATATTTCGTTCTATTTTCCAACAAGTTTATTTTACTGCCTTTTCAAAGTAAAAAAAATACAAGAAAAAAACTAAAAACAACACTCGCATGACAGCAATAAAATCGCAGCTTGACAACTTTCAATTTACCAAAAAACGTGAGGTAATACAGTGACAACAATTTCTGCGACAAACACTATTTCGTGTTAGTTTAATTACTTGAATTTCTCAGTTTATAGCGAACAATTGACAGACGCGATTTTATTAGTTTTGTACTCGCTTGAAAATGTGGTTACGTTTCGTTAGAATTTCAACTTTTATTTTTATTATTAATTCTACACTTTTGTGGGTGTTGAAAGTGAAATTTTCTGAGATAGTTTTTATAACTTAACGATTGCTAATAGAAAGCAATACATACATAGATACCAAATATTTTTTTTCTAAAGAAAAATAAAAGTTTAAAAAAATTTCGAAAAGAAAATAGACAGTTTTACGAAGGAAATTTAAACAAAAAATTTGTTTTTTACTAAAATTTTATATAAATTCTGACAGCGAGAAAAATTACATTTCACATAAATTGTTTCATAAAACTGGCGAATAGACAGTAAAATCACTGCCTTTGTTATAACAAAGCAACAAAAAATTTGTTTCTCTGCAGCTAGCGGTCCGCGATTAGGCCCTTTATTTATTTGTTTATAATTTTATATAATTCATAACTACTTTTTCATTTTTGTAGCATACTCATAGGGGCGCAAGTCAAATTCAGTTTTGTAGCATACTTATAGGAGTTAAAAGTAGCCGTTTCGATAGCAAGTGGATTAGTACTTTCGTACCCGTTCGATTATAAATGAGTAAAATTGATCTCTCTTGGCATATTCGAGAGAAAAGTGCTTCCAAAAGCTTATGACCATTCCATTGAATTTAATTTTGAAAAGAGTGCAGTCATATCATGAAATCCTTTGGGAGCCCCTTTTTGGGGAGCTTGGATCGTATATCCGAGATTGGGATCCCAAATATCCTCGAGTTTATCAACAACTCTGGTTGGTTGTAACAGATATCCATACTACATAAGTAGGTTTAAACGAGTATTTTATGGCATCAAAACGGCTTCTAAAAGCTACTTGGGCGACCTGGGTCGCAGCCATTCCACCTAACTACCTACCTGCAGTCATATTTTCAAACCAATCTCTAGAACTTGATCTTGATTTTTGAAAACTTTGAGCTAAAGGGAATAGCCTTTTCATGATCCACAACTTCCTCAGATCACGACAAAGCTATGTATTTGCATTTAAACTCACCTGGTAGTTGAAGCAACCTCAGAAAAAATGTATTGTTTTAGTTGTAAGTTAATACCAACCTGCAATAAAAGACAATAAAAATATAAAAATTATTTTTATTGTTTAAGTATGGGTTTTAAGGACTTGTCTTTAAAAATAAAAAAATATATATTTCATTTTATCAAAATACTAGATATAATCAATTATCAATAAGAAATTAGTTATTTTCGTAATACAAAAACAAGAAATTTATTGCTCCAAATCAGTGAGCGGCAATTACTTTCCTGAAAATCGAACTATGCTCGGCTTCCACATATACACAATCGTCTATATCCCTGTAAAAATGGAAATATTCCGTTTCATCATGCAAAGAATACTCTTTCAGGTGTATCAAAGAACTCCGACACTTACGAGTATCCTCATTCCTGTAAAATAATGTGGTCCAATTTACATGGCGATGTTCGGTGATTGGATCATCTAATCCATCTTGGAGTACTTCATTTCATATCCCGTGAACCACCTAAGTCAGAGTCTTTGAAATTATCCTAAATGATCACTCTACGGAGTATTCCCAACAAAGCAAGAAAGGAGGGTAGTAGGTGATCCTCAAATTGAAAAAAAAAAAAAACATAAAAAATTTAAAATTTTTCAAAGTTTCGTTTTGTTTTTTATTCATAAGTCGCTAAATACGTACAAAAAAAAAGAACGTCTAATAAATATTTTTTTCCAAACAAAAGCTTACAACTGCATGAAAAGCGGTAAAGGCAGTGAGGCCCATAAGCTATACCCCGAAGATGGTGTTACGAGTCTTCTACAGACAAAATTCTTTGGCATACAAGCAAAAGCGAGTTTAGGACCGCAACTCGAAAGCGTTAAATTAGAACTACAAACATGCAGACTGTATATCTATTCTAAGCAAAGTGGGTACTTTGTCTACACTTAACGAGGCTATATGAAATATTACCAATTAACATATGAAACAAATGCAAAAGTACATAATAATAAAAAATGCAGTGGAAATGTTGCTGTCAAATATGGCCACCAGAGCAACGTGTGAGACCATACAAACAGCACAAAACAGACGAGCGGACGCATGCGCAGTGACAAGTACGTCACTACCGATTGCTGTTGATTGGCGTTCTAATGGGTTATGCAAACATTTTTATACGCCCCAAGTTACAAACATATAACTAAATGTATAATTTACTTTCTTACTTATGCATAGCGGAAGCATTAGGGAAGTGCCAACTCAATATGGTAAATTCGTTTGCAGTTGAAATGTGAGACGTTCGACAAGTCAACGCGACCAAGTAAGTGTCCAGCAGTTTTGTTATTGGAGTGTGGTGTGCATTTGATAGCTGAGTTCGCGGAAAACGCTAACGACGACCTGAATTTACTATATAAAATGCATTTTTATTATACAATAACAACAAAAACAACAACACTTTGTAGATAGAATTGTGTTAGTTTTGCCTGGTAATCGGTGAATAGTTACTTCCTCCTCCTACTTTGTTGTACCCTAAACAGGTGTTTGAAAAGAAGAGGAAGAAATAGGGACAATTGTGAAATACATATTTCTCAAGTTATTTAGTACAAATAACAGCATGGGTGCATTTTTGTGTTAGTATTAGTGACCGCATTTCTCTTGCTTATGGAAAGAATGTTTGGCTTCCATTGGGAATGACTTCGAAATGGGTGGTGAAAATAAAATTTCCAATGTCCAAAATGGTTTCCAATGCTAATTAACAAATAGTGTTGAGTTGGTGCGGTGTGCATGGCAAAATTTTTGAATAGCAACCAAAGAAGCGTAGAATTTTGAAGTTGTGAAAGCTATTTCGAAAGAGCGGAAAAAGGCTTGCAGATACTTAGCGAAAGAGAGCGCAAGTTATAGTTCTTGTGGAAAATCAAATTTCAAATTGTTTAATTAAAATGTTGACTTAACTTAAAAGAGGCATTTAAAATGTTGTTCAATCATAGTCATATTAAACAAAGATTTTAGTTGAAAGAAAATGTAAGAGGTACCCCTTATGAAAAAAAATTTAGATGGTTTCTCTTTTTTGTGTTGCAAGGTCACCCTGTGTCAACTATTTTATTTAAAAACCATAGCATAGCTGTGACAATAAGCGAAAAAAAACCAAACTCAAGCGTTGTGACTTCGGAAATCATAGACACAAACCATGGTTTCAAAATTTAAACTCCTTATGTCTAAAAAATTTTGATTTTGTTTCAGCAATTTTGCGACAAGGTCGACGTATATACATATATATTTGGTTTACAGACCAAGCGGTTTGGGCATTGTGCCATCTTCAGTGACAATTGTGTTCTCCATACATTGTTTTTACTTCGAGTTTTGCAAGTAATTGAGGATGTAATGCGGACATGTGTCTTGTTTGATTTCGACCTACCTCAGCGAATTACTGAAGTCAAAGAGCGAAATAGCTTTGAACGAAAAAAGACGCTGAAGATGGCGCAACGATGAAAGTGAATCTAAACTAAATGTTCCAAATTTTGGTTGACTTTTTGTAGACAACAAAGAAATCTTTTTCGCCAATCTGAGTGCTTCATTAAAATTATAATTCAAAATGCTTGCAAGTCAGTGGTGGGCAGCTTTACGATGCAAAATTCTTCATTAGTCAGCTCAAAAAATTTTTTTTACCTTAACCCCTTTCAATTTCTTTCACCAGCAACTTTTCATAGTCATTCAACTTTTTTTACAACTCCATCTTGAAGTCAACTTAAATTTCCTAAAAAAAACTGTCTTCTTCCACATCCCAACGCTTCACACTTAATTTAATTTTTTAATCGACTTACTCATCATCACATTTCCCCATTAAGGCATTCAAATTGTCATTTTGTTTTCATATTAATTTTTTAATTTTATTTGCGTTTTTTAAATTAATTGGTTTTTATTCGAAATACGTCGTTTACCATGCATTTCTACTGCTTCTGCTGCGTGGGTCTCAACATTGTAAAGACATAAATAAAAACCGGCTGGCGAAATGCTTCCGCAATGGTTAATTGCATGCTGTGTTGTACGAGTAGGTACTTTTTGTTTTTGCTTTCTTGGAATATGGTGGTCTACTGACATTTTTGTTGCACCAAAAAAGGTTATTTCAAGTGTAATTTATTTAATGCAGTGCATTTGAATGCATAAATATAGACATAATAATAAAAAAAATAATCAAAAATAATAATGATTACAACTGTCAATAAATGAAAAAATAATTTGAAAATAAAAAATTTACTAAATTAATCAATAAGTTAATAACAATTACAAAATGTAGTAACTACCTCACTCAATTTTTTTTTGTAAATTTAAATATTTGAACTAAAAATTGAAAATACTTTAATAGAAATAATTTAATAAGAATTTTGAAATTAAAAATTGTATTTATTGAACAAAGTATTAATGAATTAAGTGACTATTTTTGTGAAGAAATAAAAATAGCTTTTAATAAATAAACATTAAGAATTGATTTAAAGTTACTATTCCGTGTAAACTCAAATCTAAAGCTTGATTTTGTTAAATAATATCGCATGAATTGACTTAAATTGAAAAAACAAACACTTTTGATACATCAACGATTATTCAAATAACGACTGAATTAATTGATTAATAGACTGAATTAATTGATTAATAGAAGAATAATTATAATTGCTTAATCCAAACTACTTATTTCCCGATTAAGCATATCTTAACTATTTGTAATCTATTACTTTATTTAATTCAGTGAACCTAATCCTCGTTTATGAAAAACTAGATTTATTTAGTCATTAAAATTAACAAATTCCCCACTCCACCAAATTATTAAGGTTTGAAATCAACTGACTTTATTTATTTTTGATTTGACTTAAATTGGAAAAAAATTCACCAATGATATCTTTACGATTATTCAAATAACTACTGAATTAATCGATTAAAAGAAGAATAATTATAACTGATTAATGCAAACCCTCGACTAATCATATCTTAACTAATTGTAAAATAGATTTATTTAGACACTATCCCAACTAACAATCTCACTAATCTACCAAAATATCAAGGTTTGAAATCAACTTACTTTATTTATTTTTTTTGTAGAAAAAACTTTAGTTAATTTTGAAATAAGCGTGAAAAAAATCCAAAAAACTCACTCAGATCTCACCCTACCCCCCAAACAAACAAGTCCGATCGTTGATTAATCGAAAACTAATTAATCAGATAATAAATTATAAACTTCGAAAATCAATAAATCACACATCCCTATATAAACTGCAAACTGCAAAAAAAAAAAAATAAAAAAAAAAACTGAAAATATGCGCCATCTAAAGTTCTCACCATTAAAACGTGTTTGAACTACAGAAATGTCTGTAACTTTGAATAATACAAGGTGTGTTTACATAACTAAAAAAAAAAAAAATTGTATTGAACGTGCAGACAAGAACAGCAAAGACAATAAACACTTTGCATATCACAAGAAAATGAAATAAGAGTAACAAATGCATGCAAAAATATCTTAGAAGAAATCGAAGAAGTATCAAAAAAAAAAAAAAAAAATAATAATATATAAAAAAAAATTGTGCAAAAAAGCAGTGTTGCCAATAGAAAATTTTTTACTAGCTAATAATGCTACCAGATTAATTTTTAAATTACTAAAGTTTTGATGAGTTAATAATTGGGACAGGACTTGCTTTTTGGTTTATCGAAGGAATAGACTATTCTAACACTAACTTTCTTCTAGGTAAAATTAAGTAGGTGCATTCTTTTGGCCGCCCGTTATTACCCAAATTTGCCCAAAACAGCGCCAATACGCCCTTTGTCATACAAAAGCTGTATAAATGCATGTAAATCAAAATTCTTGAAATAATTTTGCCACCCAAATATTTTAAATAAAGTAAGATTTGGCTACAAATTTGTTGAAATTGTTCCAATACGCAAAACCGATATAAATTCGATAAATAAGTATCAATGACAAGCTACCTAAATATATGTTTATCTATATAACTAGTCGAACATGAAAATAAGATATTTAAATACGAATATTGAGTGTGTGAGAATGTATTGAGTATCTAGCTAATGAATGGTGTTGACTAAGACACATTTTTTTTTTAATAGTTTTAATTTTTTTTATTGAGACACATGAAACTGCTACTGTCACTAGTGATATTAGATAACGTTTTAAAAATGTTTCTGGTAATTTAAAAAGAAAATAAAATAAGCTTTTAAAATACTTGAAAGAATTTAGCAAAAAATATTAAAGTTTTGTAGTTAACTCATTATTTTTTTAAAAATATGTTTCAAAGGAATTTTTGTTTATGCTTTCATAACATATGTATAAACATCAGACTGGTCCAAATAAAAATTTATTTTTACTAAAGATATCCCCGAAAAGAATTTTTGTCATAATTAAAAAAATATGGAGCGCTCTTACTTATTTAATTTAAAAAAATCAATTAATGCTATTATACTTAAATATCCACGCATATGAACATTAGACTGGCCCAAAAAAACTTTTTTTTTGTTAAAAATATGCTTCGCGCTATAACTTATTTTATTTTAAGAAATCAGTCAATGCTATTGCCCTTATACGCTAAAATAAACATTAGACCGTTCCAGTTTTTTTTTGTTCAAAATATTTTATTTTGATTTAGTTATTTTATTTTGAAAATTCAGTCGATGCTATTATACTTTTACACCCATATAAACATTAGAGTGGTCAAATAAAAATTAATTTTTGTTGAAAATATGACGCAAAAAAAAACTGTTGCACCATCACTATTTTGTTTTAAAAAATCAGTCAATGCAGTTTAGCTTATACAAACATTAGACTCATCCAAATAAAAAATAATTTTTGTTAAAAATGTGCTTCAAAAGAATTTTGTTTTTACCTTGATAACTACAAAACATTCCGCCTTTGCTATTATACTTGAAGACGTTAGTGGAAGAAGGGGCTATGTCGCACTTTGAGTGAAACGAGAAAATCGACTTTAAAGTTTAGCAAAAACATTTGAAGTTCTATCAAATCTGTTGAAATAAACTTGCATGAAAATTATGTAAATCAGTGTAAGACGTTGTATATTTTCATATCAGGGGAGAAATAAAACACATAAATTTACACATAAAAATGTTACATAGCACCTTCTTCCACAATTCGTATTGAAAACTTGTGTACATAGCCCCTTCATCCATGATTTATTTTCTTGAATTTTCATGATGGCGGTTATCTGATAAGCCAGAAATCTTTATATACATAAAGACTATCCACCAATGCAAGAAATAGAGTTTGAGTGGTTTTGCGACATAGCCCCTTCTTCCACTAACGTCTTCACTTATACACTTACATAAACATTAGACTGGACCAAACAAGTTTTAGTTTTTTAGAAAATATACTCGAAAAGAATTTTGTTTATGACTTGACAACAACAACAAAATTGTTGCGCTGTTACTTATATAGATTTTAGTCACCGAATTCTCCAAAAAAAAAAAAATTTGAATAACAATTTTCGTCAACTGGGCATATGCTTTAAACAGGCCTTCACTGACTTAATAGCCAACGCTGCGCATAACTGATCTTTACAAATGCTTAAACAATATTTATATGCCTTTGTTTGTGTAAAATATTCCATTAAAAATGCACGTTTTAATATCGCTTTTAAATTCTTCCATACGTTTAGTTTAAACAGCTGTTCCGTCAATAAAACTCATTGCAATAATATTTACGAATGTCGTAGAATTGCCTTCATTTATTTTTATGACACTTTCAAGCACTACATTTTCGAGACGTTTCTCATCTACCGACTTCTAAATTTGCATGCGAGCATAAATAAAAATAAGTAAAACGATTATGTTCACGAAAATATTTGTGAATTAAAAAATGTGTAAAACTTGCCATAAAAATATTTCACTGCAAGGCCGTTTTGACGTAATTTTTATGCACCATTTCACCGCTATGGGCTATAATTTTTCCATTATTTTTACTTGTTATTGCAATCTTGTTTTGTTGTTGTTTTTGCGGAAAAAATATTTACGGAATTTTGCTAATTTCGCTGACGCATGAAAGCATGACTGAGACGTTTGAGAAATGTGCGGCAATTGGACTAACACAAAATAATTTTTTTTTTAATGAAATGTGAAGAAGAAGGAGAAAAAAGCTTAACTAGGGTGTAGGGCTGAAAGCGCTTAGGAAAATGCTTTCACAAGAATTTAGTGATGCCAGAGAAAATATCTTTTTATGAATGCCGCACGTTCGACCTGAGATTTTTTTTTTTAAAAACTTCGTGTAACATAATTTCGAAAGCTCTTTTGTCTTACTACCAAGAGCTTTTTGTAAACTATGAAGGCTCACAAATTAGCGAAAAAGCTAAAATAAAATAATTAGAGCATACAAATCTACACGCAATTAAACTCCCGACAGCTCAAGTACCTATGTACATATTCAACAACAAACCGAGCAATTCACATAATCTATCAAAAAATTTTCAAAAGTGAAACCTGAGCACTTGAAAACAATAGCCTTAATGTTGTTGTTTTGTCTGTAAATTCTTTTTTTTTTTTTGGTTTTATTTTGAATTCATTCATATCCGCTTATGAAGGCTCAATTTGCCGAGAACACTCACACACACAAATATACGAGTACATATGTACATATGTATGTGCATAAAATAAATTTGTTAAGCTTATTCTGCATTTTTTGGCATTTATAAATGGACATTTGAGAAGGCGAAGAAATCAAGTGAAAGCTTTAAAAATATTCAAGAAGAAAAAAAAATGTGCTGAAAATCAAAAGTTTACCAAATAACAACAATTTTGGCTTGTTTTACAATTTAATTGCACGGAACAGTGAAAGTAAGCACTTTTGCGAGATTTATTTCTTTATTTCCACTCAACTATTTTTTAATGCGTTGGTCACTTTTATTCACAAAAAAAAAACAAAAAAAAAAAAAATTAACAAAAAAAAAATTTAAAAAACAGCAAAAGAGAAAAAGCACGCCAGCAGTTTTTTGTTGGAAAATTTTAAACTCAAATGAATTCTTGCATAGAAAAAAAAATACGAAAACAATAATAATGAAATAAACAATTTTTTTGGTTACCAAGTAACATTGACTCCCTTTTTTTATGAAATTTATTGTTTGGTCAGCATGCGTGCCATTGAATTACGCCCTCCGAAAGGTCAATGAAAAGTGTAGTTGTCATAAATAATCGTTTTTTTTGGAAGGGAGAATTTCTGTTTAATTGAAATATGTATGTATGTATTCAAAACTTTTTATTTTAAAATTTTTTTTTTAGATTTGCCTCAAAAATTTGTGGAATTTTAATTTTTTTTTGGTTTAATGAGATGTAAAGTAATTTAATTGAACCATAATTAAACATTTTTTTTTCAAAATTTTTTATATTTTTTTTTTAATTTTCTTAAAAATTTTGGGGAGTCTTCAGAAATAATTCCTTTCACTTTCTTAAAAACTTGTTTATTTGTTATTTTTTTTCATAGTTTTTTGCTTGTTTAATTTTCTTAAATATTTGCGAAGTTTTCATAAATAATCATTTTCATTTGTTTTTTTTTTTAATGAGGCGGAAAGTAAGGCGGCACTTAATTGAAATATGTAATTAAACAATTTTTGTTATTTGTTAAATTTTTTTTTTAATTTTCCTGAAAACTTTGTGGAATTTTCATAAACAAAAATTTTTTTTTGTTTTCATTTTCTTTTAAATAGGCAGAAAGTAAGGTAGAATTCCACTTAATTGAACCGTATTAAAATTTTTTTTATTTGTAAATTTTTTTTTTTTTAATTAACTTTGTTTGTGAAATTTTTGTAAATTATCACTTTTGTTTTTAAAGATGCGGAAAAAATTTTTTTTTAATTATTCTTTTTTTTTTATAATTTTTCTTTTTAATTTTCCTTAAATATTCATTGAATTTTTATACATCATCACTATTGTCTTTTGCTTTTTATGAAGGCGGATAGGAAGGAAGAATTTCAATTGAATTCAAGTTTATTAAAATTATTATTTTTTTTAAGTTCTTTTTTTATTTTTTTTTCTAAAAAAAAGCAACACGTAAGTCCACTTTTTTCAAGCATGCCATTCCATCACAAACTTACTTCATTATGTGACTTAACTTTCTAAGTAAATATTTATACTAACGCCGCGTCTACACCTACTTTCCAAGTCACATTGACTGCACTTTTTGATTGCATTAGAAATTCTTAGCTTTGTCTTTGTTGATTTTAATTAAGAAAAGAAGTGGAATAACTGAAATCAAGTGATGCATAGTTGAAAGGCAAGCAATTGTGAAGATACATATGCATTAGGTTGGTTCATAAAAAAATTAAAATAGCAATTTTAAAAGGCTCAAACCTTCAGGCGTTTTTGTACCGATTGAAGACATTTAAGTTGCGTCTCACAGATGTCAAAAGAAAATGTAAACTTAAAAAATTATTTTATTTTATTTTTAAGTGTCACCCTAATGCACAATTTTTAAATTTCTTCAAACTTTTTTCAAATTTTTGGTGAAATTTTAATTAACTTTTTAAAGCCTGTTTGATTTATTAAAAACAATTTCAATCAAATATGGCACAAAAGCCATTCTAAAAATTTGCCAGAAGCACGGCAACATATGGTCCATATATGGACATGACATAAGGTACTTAACGTCAAATATTAGAAAACGATTAAATCAGATAAGAACCAAATTAATAATTGCGCCATGCAAAAATAAAAAAATTGGTTAGTAAAAATATTTATAATCCATCTAGTACGTGAAGTTGACAGTAATGGAACGTTTTTTTTTTTAACTAAGAAAACCTATAAGAACGCAAAAACAACCACCAAATTTGAAAATAAAGCACTTTGAGCCATACAAATATTTATTGAAGTGATGCATAATGGAAAAGTAGGAAAACCACTTGAAGACACACAAGAATATAAATATAAAGGTAGTAAAAAAAAAATACAAAAACTAAAATGAGTATTTTGGTGTGATGAAGAGAGTGTTGAAGTGCATTCAATAGATCAATATTTTGACAATACTCCTCTGTGTGTATGGACAAAACTAAATTACCTAAAAAACTTAAAGCCGATATTTAAGCAGGTTTTCGGTAACAATTTTACGAGTATTTTAGCATGTTTTTGTGCAACAACAACTCGTTGGCCAAAAAAAAAAATAATGTATATATAAGATTAATGGGAATTTTCATGAAACTGGGGAAATTTAAGAAAGTCGAAAAAATATTTAAAAAATGTGCACGATGTTCACTTAGTTATTTCGAACTATTTTAGAATATCTTTAAAAAAAAATAAACCCTATAATGGTTTCAGCTAGACCTGTTAAATAGATTAGTAATAAGTAATCAATTGATTAGAATTATTTTTTCATTGGTAATGATTACTTTAATTTTTTTCAAGAAAAAGCAATTATAAGTTGATAACGATTAAAAGAAATTAAAAAAATCGGAAAAAATCAATTAAAAAAAAACAACGAAAATAATCGAAAATAATCAATAAAATACACTTTTTTAATTACTTTTGATTACATTGAATTTTTTTTTTGATTATTTCTAACAATCGTGAATAATCATGAGCTATTTTTTGATTACTTTTAATTTTTTTTTATTATCTCTAATCATCGTGAATAATCATGACTCTTTTTTGATTATTGTTATTTTTTTGTTTGATTATTTATGATTATCATGATTATTTTGAATTTTTTTCATCTATTCGAATCATCGTGTTTATTCATGTGTTTGTTTTTGGTTATTTTTAATTTTTTTTGATTATTTCTTTTCATCGTGAATGATCATGAGTTTGTTGTTTTTTTTTTTACTTTTAATTTTTTTTTGTATTATTTCTAATGATCGTGAATAATCCCAACTTTTTTTTGATTATTTTAAATTTCTTTTTGATTATTTCTAATAATCGTGAATAATCCCAAGTTTTTTTTTGGATTATTTTTAATTTTTTGTTTGATTATTTCTAATAATCGTGAATAATCCCAACTTTTTTTTGATTATTTTCAATTTTTTTTTGATTATTTCTAATAATCGTGAATAATCCCAACTTTTTTTTCGATTATTTTCAATTTTTTTTTAAATTTTTTTTGAATTTTTTTCATCTATTTTAAATTTTTTTTTATTAAATCTACTAATCGCGAATAATCATGTGTTTGTTTTTAACTATTTTAATTTTTTTTTTTTGATTATTTCTTATCTTCGTGAATAATCATGACTTTTTTTTATTATTTTTAATTTTTTTTGATTATTTGTAATAAACTTGAATAATCACGAGTTTTTTTGATTATTTTTTAAGTAATTCAAAAATAATTATTAAAAATTTAGAGTAATGGTAATTAATCATTAAATAAATTCTTAGGAAAATAATCAATCAAAGCGGTAATCATTACGATTAGCAATCATTAACAGGTATGGTACCAGAAAATTTCTCCATTTTTGAATCAGTTCGAAAAAAACTAAAAAAAAAGCCATAGGAAGTTGTGGGAACAGCTATATATGTATGATCGCAGAGTATCGAAAAATAACAGGAACCTCGCCAAAACATCGGATGCTATGAATTCCTCTCAACTCCATAAATTATATGAGAACAACTTCAAAGCGAGGAGAATTTCTGCTGTTACAATTACCATTACTCAGCTAGTTCTAACGCTTCAAAAATATATCTTTTGACTTTTCTATATAGTTTGCTGGGTATTGTCACACCACGAACATGCTACGCTTGCAACCCACACGTCATCATACCTTTGCTTTACACCCACCCAAAGTTCATTTGTGTTACGTTGTGTGACATATTGTCTGATTGTTGGCATCACGTGGCACACATGTGTGGCACCAAATAACGTAATTTACTATTTCACCAATAAACTGGTTGGACAGTTACAAAGGTGCGCTGAAATATAAGTCACACTTGGCAAAATAAATAAAAATCGTTGTTAGGTTAAAGTTACCACCACCTGCGCTGCACCCCACTTACTTTGTTTAGGCTTAGCTAACAGTCATGCGGGTATGAGTATGTATGGATGTGTATGTGTATGTGCGTGTGAATGTGTATCTTAGCTATTGCCATGCAACAAAGTTTATTTATGCATTCTCTTTTTTTTTCTTGGTTCTTTCAAACTGCAAGCCAAAAAAGCTCTGAGTCATACACGACAAAATTCATTCATCTGGTAAATATGTATGTATGTAAATATGTTGGTGTATAGTTTTATGTTTGCATTTGTGTGCATGTTTGTAAATATAGCTATGTAAATTTGTACAATTCTAAACTTGTTTACATACTTCTTTACGCTTTTGCCTGGCTAACTTGCATTGTATATCCTGGCCATCAGCGACAGTTAACGTTTGGCAATTAGTTTACGTACTCAAAACGAGACAGCCTACTGCTCTCGTCTGATATTTTAATAAATATTTTTGCGTAGTTAATTTTCTCATTAATTCCTTCTTTGGAAAAATTTATCCAATAGAAAGTTATCAGAACTTCTAACTCTTAAGGGGTGGTCTAGTAACTAATTTTCACTGCTCAGCAGTAGCGCTTCAATTTCAAAGATTTTTTTTATAACATTACTTAGCGAAAATTATTTTGTTGCACCACTACAATTATTCCTCTTGCACTCAAAATATCTGCCATAAATATTACAATGCCTATACGCTACTTTTTGTATTGAATTTCTCACGCATCCCTACACTTGTTTAGTCTGCTTTTACGAAGAAGTCATTGAAAAATTATTTAAGAACAAAAGAAAGTATCATTTCCTTTCATAAAATTTCCCAAAGCTACATAGATTTATTGTCATGAAAGTAATAGCTCTTGTGTATACATATGTATGTACATGTATTCCTTTCAGCAGTATAATTTTCAACTTCATCATCCCCGCATTGTTTCACACAAAGGACACCTTTTTGTTTTGTCATTGTATTTTGTTTGGAAAAAAAATGCCGCCTTTAAATTTTTGTTGTTTCAACATATTTATCTTTACTGATGCTTTCCAGCTATTGTCACCTATTCATCTTTTTCTTGTTGATATTGTGGTTTTTTTATTTTTTTAGTCAAAATTGCCGATAAAGCACCAAAAAATTTTTTTTTGCTCAAAAATTCAAAATTATTAAAAAGAAAACGAAAGACATAAATATATATTATATTTATATATTTTATTATATATGTACATATATTTAAATTAAAACTAGCAGGCCGACCTTTTTTTGTGTTGGTACTTTTTTCGTAATTTTCCAAGCACAACATCTCCTGCATCGAAACTGTTTCAACTCCCCTTCTTATCGCTCACTTTCTATTTATTTGAAGGCACCTTTTTCTCTTTTTCAACCTTCCTTCCTTTTTATGTCTCCACTTCTTTCTGCACCTCTTAATTTCTCTTTTCTTTGTTTCGCCCTTTATTAAACCTTTCCTACTCTTTACGTCTATCCTATTTATCTTAGTCTTGCTTTTCTCTTCTTCTACCACTGTCTGTCTTCTCTTTCGCTACCTATCCTCTCCCTCTGCATTTTTAGATGCCTAATTCTCTCCTTTTCTCTTATTTATAACGCATTTAGATTTACTGCATACTCTCTCTCTGTGCTTCAAAATTCCAAAATTCCAAAAACAGTTTGAGCTCTGAGAATGTAAAATTTTTTTTGGAAAACTTTATACCTTAATTAAAAATATTTTGAGTAAACATTTCACTTTAAAAATATCACTATATCCTTCTCTGCAGCGAATATGGCAGCTTAAAGCTATAACTGAAGGAACTGGCCCAGTAGATTGTTAGTTAACCTCTTACAAAAAATTTTGTTAAAAGTTTTAAATATAGATACCGGTATATTCTTTTGTAACACACCCCTATATCCTTTTGTAACACAAATATGTCATCCTAAAAATATAATTAGAGCAATCGGTCCAGTAGATTGTCTGTTTACCTGCTACAAAAATTGGCATTTAAAGTTATTGTGTACAGTATATATAGATAATCAGTACTCTCTTTTTTTAAAACAATTTTCAGTTAAATTTTTGAAATAAAATGTAAAACCCGATATCTTTCTAACCAAACAAATGTTACAAATATATTTTGCAGCAAGAAAAAGCGCTTCACACAAAGCTCGAGGCTATAAATATTAGCGCAACACTAAAGCTGAATCTCAATTTGTACTGACAACTTCTTCGCTTCACCGACCTTCTTCTTTAACGATACCTTTAAAACCCCTCCCCTCAGTAGCATTTTTTTGTGTGTGAGCGCATAATTACTAGTCGGACAATGAACCAATTACTTTGGCTCATTAAGCATATATTACCACACAAGCAAAACTGTCACAAATTGCATGACACGAATGCAGATTACGACAACGGATGGGAATTGAAGCGAATTATGTTACAAATACTCAACAATGTTCAAAACAGCAATTGTATGTGCTTTGACGAAATGCTCGTGTGACTGAGTTGACTTGACAAATGGCACATCTATTCGTATTTATAAAAGTAAGTAGCGAGTGTAAGCCGTTAGATGCCGCAAGTACAAAGTGACTACTTATGTGACATTGTCAGTGCAAGCGCAACTGTCATCATTGTGCCTCGGAGTGACATATAGCGGTGCATGAGAGCGAGTAGAGAAGCGACAAGTCAGCGTTGATGGCAAGACCCTATCACCTTCATACATATATATTTGTGTGTCTGTATGTAAGCCGTTACATAAAAAAATTTGTTGTAGTACATTTATAAAAATCTCAGCTATTTTTATTATGACAGTTAAGAGTACTCAATTGGACATAACTGTAATGAATGTTACAACTTTAATGGTTTCCGACGGCGGCATCGTGTCACTTCAGTTGCTTCGTTTTTATTTTTTTTTGTTTGTGTGTTGCTCTAATTTACATTTTTTATTTAAGTTTTTTCTGAGTTACTTAGCCTATTTTTGTGTACATTTTTTTCGGCTCAAGTTGAACTCTTACGAGTTTGTAAGCTAGCAGCGATTGCAGTGTTTATGACGTCTGACTGCTTTAAGAAATTTTTTTACAAATGTTTTTCGCCCAAAATTTCCAAGTACCTTTTATTTATGTAAGAAATAACTTGACAGTGCCTTATTACAACAAAATTGTAAATATGTGAATGTATGTAGCCAATGTTGCCACATCCGAGAATTTTATGGGGGGGATTTTGTGAGTATTTTGGTCATGGATACACATTTGAAGCCGCTCTCTTAAATGTTGGTCAATCATATTTAGTCATATTTAAGGAAGATTTTAACTTAAATGGAATGCAACAGGGTTCCCTTACTTACTTCATAAACTGTGGGCATTTTTTTTGGAGGATTTTTTTTTGTGTAATTTTGAGAGTACTTTGCTCATGGATACACATTTGAAGCCGCTCTCTTAAATGTGGGTCAATCATAGTCATATTTAAGGAAGATTTTAACTTAAATGAAATGCAACAGGGTGCCCTTACTTACTTCCATAAATTGTGGGCATTTTTTTTGGAGGATTTTTGTGTGAGTACTTTGCTCAAGAATACACATTTGAAGTCGCTCTCTTAAATGTTGGTCAATCATAGTCATATTTAAGGAAGATTTTAACTTAAATGGAATGCAACAGGGGGTCTTACTTACTTCCATAAACTGGAGGCATTTTTCTGGAGAATTTTTTTGGTGGAATTTTGAGTGTACTTTGCTTAAGTATACACATTTGAAGCCACTGTCTTAAATGTTGGTCAATCATAGTCATCTTTAGGGAAGAGTTTAACTTAAATGAAATGCAACAGGGTGTCTTACTTACTTCCATAAACTGGAGGCATTTTTCTGGAGGATTTTTTTGGGGGAATTTTGTGAGTACTTTGCTCATGGATACACATTTGAAGCCGCTCTCTTAAATGTTGGTCAATCATAGTCATATTTAAGGAAGATTTTAACTTAAATGAAATGCAACAGGGTGCCCTTACTTACTTCCATAAACTGTGGGCATTTTTTTTGGAGGATTTTTTTGTGAGTACTTTGCTCAAGAATACACATTTGAAGTCGCACTGTTAAATGTTGGTCAATCATAGTCATATTTAAGGAAGATTTTAACTTAAATGAAATGCAACAGGGTGCCCTTACTTACTTCCATAAACTGGAGGCATTTTTCTGGAGGATTTTTTTGGGGGAATTTTGTGAGTACTTTGCTCATGGATACACATTTGAAGCCGCTCTCTTAAATGATGGTCAATCATAGTCATATTTAAGGAAGATTTTAACATAAATAAAATGCAACAGGGTGCCCTTACTTACTTCCACAAACTGTGGGATTTTTTTGGAGGGGGTTTTTTTGGGGGGAATTTTGTGAGTACTTTGCTCATGGATACACATTTGAAGCCGCTCTCTTAAATGTTGGTCAATCATAGTCCTATTTAAGGAAGATTTTAACTTAAATGAAATGCAACAGGGTGCCCTTACTTACTTCCATGAATTGTGGGCATTTTTTTGGGGGGTATTTTAAGAGTACTTTGCTTAATTATACATATTTGATAGTTAAATTCAACTTACGGCTAATCCTGGAAGTCGTTTTCTTTTATTTGATTAAAAATAAAAATGAAAATGCATTGAGTTTTAATTATAAAGGTTGCCATATCGATAATTTTTTCACTCGATACCGCTATTTCATACGCTAAAGTTTTATCTCAATGAAATACTTACTTAACTTAAAAATACATTTAAAATATTGCTCAATCATAGTCATATTTAAGGAAGATTTTAGCTTTAATAAAATGCAACAGGGTGCCCTTATGAAAAAAAAAATTAAGTATGAAGAATTTTTTAATGTTTTGCAAGGTCACCCTGTGTCAACTATTTCCAATTCACAAACCAAACCATTAACTATGACAGAAATGAAATTATGTTTGATTATGAGTCAACATTTTTAAAATATTTTTTTTGGAAACTCCTTACTGGCAACACTCTATGTACCTGTCTGTTTGCCTTGAAATGTTGCGCATGCGCTTTGCACGCACGTCAGCACACTTTGCGCACAACGCCTTCCCCACACTGCACACAGTCACACATAGAAACATATGTACATACAAACAAAAATTTTACAATCACCAATTTTGCAATAATTCTGCGCACGACTAGCAAAGTTTGTGCAATTTATTAAGAACCCACCTACGGCAGCCAATACAACACAAAATAGCCATAAAGTCGTACGCTTTGTTTGTTGTTGCTGCTGCTGTTGTGCTTCGGTGCAGTTGCGCGCTGTTGCAACCGCTTTCCAAACGAAACAACCTGCTGCCAACCTTACAACCTTCCTTCTTCCGTTCTTCTCTCGTTCATTCTGCTTGCTTTCCTACTCATTTACGCTTAATGACTTAAACACCACTGAGTTCCTTATTCATTTGGTTTTGTTTTGCCCTGCGGCATTGCACTTTCAGTTAATTTGTATGCAAACCGACGATGATGAGTTTCATATGGCTCTTTCTGGCCATAATTTACGGTATGGCTTTCGTGTCGGCAACAGCGGCGTACACAGCGTTGGCGGCATTCATTGCCTTTTGTGTTGATAAATATTGGAAGACATATATCTTTGGTGCGGGAGAGGTACTCGGTGCTCTCACTAGAATTGCGCAAAAATTTAATTCCAATTTTGCACGCAATAACCTCGCTTTCCCCTCTCTCCAAGCAACACAACTCTGAACTGGCAACGTCGGAAGAGTTTTTAGGAAGTCACCGCTGCACATTCTGCCATTTCAAATTGACCATGGAAGCCATACAAACACTTGAGCCATAAAACTGTGCTGCCATTTTTTTTTTTCGTTCTTTTTTATTTTTTATTTTTTATTTTTCTTATTTTCCGTTTTTTTTTTTTTCCTTTCCATTACTTACATCATCGTCTGCAACTTAAATACTAAAAATCAATAAGTTTTGCTTGGTTCTGACACTACTGACACCCCTTTTCATGTTTGAGCGGAAACACTTTGTCCGTCGCCCGTCGTCCGTCTGCTTATCTGCCATCGTCAACTTTGTTTATTATCTTATTAACTTAGTTCTTATTTTTGTAATCCTTTTTTGTTTTTGTTGTTGCGTGTCGATTGCTTGACTTGTGTTTTTGCTTTCGTTTTCGGTTTGGGTTTCGGTTTCGGTTTTGCACACGTAGGGGGGTTCGTGCGTTGTTTAGTTTATTTATAAAGCTACTATCCATGTACTCATATACTATGGCTGTGGTGATATATGGTAGGATATGACTTGCAATTAATAATAAAAATAACCACTGTCTGGCTTATGATTTTTTAATGATAATCATATTTTCATGACTACAAGTTCATCAGTGGGCACCGTATAAGGGATATGACGCATTTTTATGTATAAGTACGTAGGGAATACCTTTTGTTGACAATTTATTGTGCATACTTTTTCAAGGAAAATTTTTGCGTTGCAGTTGTTGTCTGCATGCATTTACAATGAGAGTTTGTAGACAATAATTACGCCTACGCAAAAGTAATTAGCAGCCATTGAATTACTTCTAGAAATTTTATAGTTTATTTAAAAAATTGTTGTTATTAATATATCACTGTGAAAATAATCCTAAAACCTTGTCTGGCAGTAATATATCAGTTTAAGATTACAACTAGAGGAATCGGACTACTAGATTGTCTGTTTATCGACTACAAAAATTATTGTTTCAAAATTTTTTCCTTTAGAATACAAAATAAGAATACCCCTATGTCCTAGATTGGCACTAATATATCAGTTTAAAATTACATCTAGATTAATCGGCCCTCTTGATTGTCTTCTTACCTCTTACAAAAATTATTGTTAAAATTTTTTTTCTTAAGAATATGAAATAAAAATACCCTTATGTCCTTGTGTGGAACGAATATGATATTTTAAAATAACTACTAGAGCAATCGGCCATCTAGATGGTCTGTTTACCTGCCACAAAAATTATTGTTTTAAAATTTTTTTATTGCCCTATTTCCTCGTGTGCCACGACTTTGTCTTTATAAAATCACAACTAGAGGAATCGGCTCACTAGATTTTTCCTTCGGAATGTTAAAAAATTACTCCTATAACCTTGCCTGGCAATAATATATTATTTTAAAATTACAATTGAAGAAATCGGTAGAGCTGATTGTCTCTTTAGCTCTTACAAAAATAATTGTTTCACTTTTTTTATAGAGTATGCATTAAAAGTAGCCCTATATCCTTGCTTGGCACTAATATATCAGTTTAAAATTACAACTACAGGAATCGACCCCCTAGATTGTATGCTTACCTCTTACAAACATTATTGGTTAAATTTTTTTCTTTTAGAATATAAAATAGAAATACCCCTATATCCTTTTGTGGCATGAATATGTCATTTTAAAATTACAATTGAAGGAATCGACTCCCTACATTGTCTGTTTACCTGCCACAAAATGTAGGTATTGTTTTAATATTTTTTATATAGAGTATAGAACAAAAACAGCTCTATGTACATAGATCCGCAATCGCTCCTCAATATCTTCAATCAAACATTCCGGCACAATACAGTTCATTATATTGAATTAAACTTGAAACTGCAACATTTCTATGCAAGAAAATTAATCAACTCTCCAACTTAATTAAATCCATTGTTTGTTAGCCACAAAAATGTATGTATGTCAACGCGCAAGAATTCATGCATTCGTTAGTGAAACAATTCTAAGTATCAAATGACAAACATCAGACGCTTCAGTCTTTTCTCAGTGAAGTGAAAACCAGCGAAGCAGCAAACCAAACAAAAAAAAACTGTCTCTTTGTGCATTTATTTTTCTCTTAATAAAATGAAAGCAATAAATTCTAAAAGCTCAAACAAGCAATGAGAATTATTTTAAATGAAGAAGAATTAGAAATTTTCTTTCTTTGGCATTCAATGAATGTGCTTAATGGAAAGTTGCGCCCGACTTTAATGGGAAACAATTGCACAAGAAAGTGAAGAATAGGCTTCACTTATTAGTGCTAGTTTGATGCGCTGCCAGCAGACGTACAATTGACAGCTGTAGCTCGTGTGAAAGCAGCGTAAACTTCGCTACTGTGATATTTAATGATTGTGAAATGTAGAAAGTATAAAAATTCTTTCACTTAAATAGACTTAAATAGCTGCTAAGGTGCTGAAAAGTACATGAATTATGAATCGTTTAACTAATTATTGTGCTGCACGTTTCACATGAAGAACAACTTTTCGTGTTGGTACTTGGCACAGTGGGGCATTTGGATACATTTTTTGGGGGGAAAAAGGGAAATATTTTTTATATTTAAAGTTTATAATCACAAAGTGAATTTTGAGAATTTTCTTTTTCGAAGTTGGGAAAATAGAGTTGCCAAACTTGTTAGATTTATCGATAGCAATATCGATATTCTTGATTTTAATCTTAAATTTTGTTGTTGATGTCGAGAAAATCGAGTTATCATACTCGTTTAAAAAAAATATCAATGGTATACAAAACTAAATAATCGATTTATCGATAACAACATTGATATTTTTCCTTTAAATTTTAGGAATTTTTCTGTCGAGAAAATCGAGTTGGCATACTCGTTTAAAAATAAATATTGATAACATCAAAAAAACTTAATAATCGATTTATCGATAACAACATCCCTATTTTTCCTTTGAATTTTAGGAATTTTACTGTCGAGAAAATTGAGTTGCCACACACTTTTAAAAAAATGTATTGATAACATCAAAAAAACTTAATAATCGATTTATCGATATTTTTGCTGTGAATTTTAAGACATTTTTTGTTGCTGTTGAGAAAATCGGGTTGGCACTCGTTTAAAAATAAATATCGATAACATATAAAAGTTAATAATCGTATTTGATTATCGATTACTCAATAATCGATTATCTTTTGTTAACAAATTGAGCATTTTCTGAAAAACCTATTTCTAAGTAAAATAATCGATTATTGTTCATAAACCGATTTTTTCTACGAAAAATACCTATTCGATAAATCAGTAAAAATATGCTGAAAACAATTAAATCAAGTGAAAATATATAAAAATAATTAAATTTATGATTTTTAGATTTTATAAATTTTAATAATCGATTAGGTTCATAACTCGATTTTTTTTTTACGAACAATACCTATTCGATAAATTAGTAAAAATATACTGAGAATAACTAAATCAAGTGAAAACCATTTTCGAAAAATTAAAACGTATGATTTTTTGATTATAAATTCAGTTTGGAATTCTTCAAATACCAATTTTCAATACTTGAAATTATTTTTTTTGATTTGGTAAAATTATAGCTGATATTAAGTTGAAAATTAAATCCTAATTTCATTATTTATTTAGTCATTTAAGAGTTTGGAAAAGCAAAATTTAAATTGACTGGTCTTAAAATTAAAAAAATACAAAAAGCGTGTCCTCAATTATTAAGATTGACTCGAAGTGATTTATATGAAACTACATACGTGTTTTCAACTGTAGTGTGATTAAGGTTTTACCGACTTTTTTTATTTGTTGCACAGCTGAAATTATTAAAAAAAATCAATTGAAAATTTTTAATTCGCACAATCGATTTATTAATAAAAATCTAAAAAAAAAAATCGATTATTAGAAAGTGATCAATTAAGGAAAAATCGGGTTTTTTCATAAAAATCGCAATCGATTTATTAATAAAAATCTAAAAAAAAAAATCGATTATTAGAAAGTGATCGATTAAGGAAAAATCGGGTTTTTTCATAAAAATTGTTTCCCAAAAAACTATTATTAGAAAAAAGTAATCGATTAAAGAAAAAAATCGATTTTTTCACATCCCTAACTCAAATTATCATTGGCGGAATTAAAAAATTGTTATTTGCAACAATTATTTGTAAACTTTTAATTAAATTTTTTTTTCTATTTTGCGAAATTCCACAAACTGGCAACACTGTAATACACTTATAATAACATTATTCGTAATGCCAACGAAAGGTTCGAAAACGTGACCAAGCATAGTTTCATCGTAAGTCGAGCGCGTCATTAGCTATTGCCTATGTTGACACTTTGTTAGCGAGCGTACATGCATTTGGTGAGAACTTTCAAACTACACAAAAACCAACAAATATGCGAGGCGTTAGAATGGAGATACCGCATACCGCATAGCTTCACGAGCTTAACACTTTTTTTGTTGTTGTTGGTTTAGTTATAAATAGCTTCAATGTGCTCATCATGTGAAGCTGCTCAGTTAAATTTTCTTCTTAAAATTTTCTGGTTTTCATATTTTTCTTTAATCAAACGAAAATCTTGACTCATTGTGATGCAGCGTCATTCAGCTCCATTATCTCGCACTTGACAACTCGCCATGCGGTTGACAAATGTTGTTACATTTGTGTATAATTAAGTGTTAAAATGCATAGTTTTGCTCATTAGCGGCAAATTGAGATTATCAACAGCGATAGCAACCAGTTGAATGTGGACACATTCTAACGCTTTTGAGTGCGTGTTGAGATTGAGATTCATGAGAAATTTTAAATGCGTTTTCGTGTTTGATTTTATTGAGGTCTTAAGCAAAGCCAATAGAGATTTCTAAGAAGATATAAGATCTGAGATCGAAATATATACTTGAGAATGTTTGAATTATTTTTGTGTGAAATACTGGTATAACAATGTTTACTTATCCATCATGCTTTGGTGACAGTACAAGAGCGGTTTTTTAAGAGGAAATATGCAAATTACTTCAGCTTGTTAATTTGGACTAAAATCATTAATATATTATAACAAACCGGTTAGTTGTCAGCAGTTCATTGGCATCATTTAACAAGTTCTTGGCACAGAAACTCTGTTGAGCAGTTGTTGTGTCGATTTTCCCAAAATTTATCCCATTTTGCGTTCCTCTAATAAAATGTTAACGAAAAATCGCCCAATTTGTAAAAGTAATGTTATCGCTTCTCGCCTTTTTTGTTTTCTAAAAAGGTTTTCACATGATTTAATTGACCTCAGTATATTCTTACTGTTTTAGCGGATGGTATTTAAAAAAAAAATTCATTTATGAACAATAATCGATTATTTTACTTAGAAATATTTTTTTCACAAATTGATTGATTTCTAAACAAAAAAAAAAAAAATCGTTTATTGAGCAATCGATAATCAAATATCAAAAATTAGTATCTTCAACAATTTTTTGAATTTTTGTAAGATTTGCCTGAATTTCAACATTTTGCGTTCCGTCTCTGACGAATTTTTATGAATATT
The DNA here is from genome assembly GCA_951509765.1 of Sphenella marginata. Taxonomy (NCBI): domain Eukaryota; kingdom Metazoa; phylum Arthropoda; class Insecta; order Diptera; family Tephritidae; genus Sphenella; species Sphenella marginata. The sequence continues at coordinate 98,083,104 of OX608080.1, read as the reverse complement.
GCGTTCCGCTCATAAAATGTTAAAAATAAAATACAATTTTAGTTCACTATTTCTCTTCTATTTTCTTCGTTCTTCAACCAAAAAAATTCTTAAAAATAAATACGTTTGCTATAATCGAAAGCTTTTATGTCTTAAGACTATGCTCTCATTGCCACCGATTTTTTTGTAACATTTTTGAGTACGATACCAAGAGTTATCGAGTACTTTCCTCCGATTTTTTTTGGAATCGATTACTTCTTTTGAAAATTTAAATTAGCACAGACATCGATGGCGCGTTCTTCAATGAAAATCTGGAACAGGCGCATTTTGAAATGAATGATTTTCAAAAAAAAAAAAAAAAAAAATTGAATATTATATTTTTCTCTCAAATTCCTTCCGTACCTCCTTCATACCCCACTTTCACAGCATTTTTTGCTATGGGAAATGAATCACATTTATTTTAATGCTCCACTTAAACCACCAGCTGTCATTCAAAATCTTACTTATTTACCGTTAAGTCAACAAAATAACAAATTTCCCATGCCCTTCCCTCAGCGAGTATTTAAAGCGCATCATCACAAAGGAATGTTGACGATACTTAAATCAAAACCAAACAAAAAACAAAAGATCAGATGCTTCTTATTTCTCACCAATCTGACATGCTCATATCAAATCCTCTTTGGTATGCATTTACAGTTATTATTGTCATGCAATTGCATTCGGTTAGCTTTGTAACAGTGACCTAATTTCAATTAAAAAAGCAAACATTACAAAAACAAAAAAATAATAACAATAAAAATAAGCGTCGCTGCACAACGCCAGCCATACAAAATTGCAGTGACTGCCCAACAGCTGGTTGTGATTTATGTCTACGAAAGGTATTGCCTTTAATAACCGTTGTCAGTCAGTTGTTTTTTTTTTTTGTTTGACATGCACGCATTTGACAGCTTGAAAGCAACGCTGACGCATAGAAGGCAAACAAAAGAAAAATACGTATGGTAAACGTATGGAAAACTTCGTGTGTTTTTCGTTTTTATTTTTCTCGATTTTGTTAACTAAATTTTTTGACTTTGACCTACATACATACATACATTTTCTTTTAACATTTTTCCAGCATCATAATTTTGTTGTGTTATTTTTTCATTTTAGTTTGACAGCTATGTCATTAGCGTGTTTTCTGAGGCTATCATCTTATTGAAATTCAATTACGTGTGCTTTAGCGTTTTTTTGACTTAAAAGTGTTCAACGAACTAAACTATTATTAAATGTGACGTATTCGCTTCCATCAAAGGCTCACAAAAGACATCACGTCAAACATGTCTGCAAAAAATGACAGGCAGCAAAACGTCAATGTCAGCTGTTTCTAGTTGACTCTACACTTTGGTTTTCGTAGAGCAGCAGTTTTGTTTGAAATTGTTTCTTGTTTTGCAGAAAAAGTTAAAATAATTTTTCACACTTAGGCTTCATTTAATTCTGTTCTTTTAAGCTTTAATTTTGTCATTAGCTATTTTTAATTGGCGTTAAATCATATGTTCTTCAAATTCTTTAAAGTTCTTTAACATTTTCGCTATTCTCTACATATTTAACGCCAATTAAATTTTCTATTATATTATTAATATAAAATCTTTTGCTTATTGATAGCCAATTATCTATTTTTTAAAATCTGTCATTAAGCGTGCATTGAACTGTCAAAATCACAATACATCTACTGTCGTTCTATCTTGACTGCCCGTTTTTTTTGTTGCTGTGTTGGCTGTCTGTTGATTCTGTCATGTCATATTTGATGTCTACATAAAAGGAATATTCCATGATGACGTCCGATTAGCTACATTTTTATCGTTCATAAATATTAAAAAGTTTTTCATTGGTCGGTGCTAGTCTCCTGCGATGTTTTGTTGCTAATATTTGTCGATTTTTGCTGTAGTTTCTTTTACTTAAATATCGAATCATTGGACTATACTCGTTAAAGAAATTAAAAAGATGTAAGGCGTGTCTTAGTTTAGTCATATCCCATGTTCCAATGGTCAATGTTCCAGAGCCGAATAAAAATTTAACTCAAAAAGTTGTGATCAGGATATTCGTTGTTGTTGTATTTGATTGTTAAATTTGTATCTAAGAATTGTGGTGTAAAGTAAAGTAAAGTAACAGGGAAAGCTTAACGCCATATGGAACACCCTCTCAGTAAGGTTTGACTGTTAACACAGGTAATATAATCTCAACAGCTGATTGGATTGGTTTCATTTTAATTTTCTCTTATCTGTCAAACTTGCTTGAGATCGCCTTGTTTACATTTTAACATGTGCTGTGTTGTTTTGACGTTTTACCTGTTTTAATATGCCATGGGCTTACTAAAAATATTTGGATGAGTGATCTACATTCTATACATTCTATGACTTTTAAGTAAGTTAGTCATGGGAAGCGTATTTTTCTTCCATGTCATTAGTTAGCTTACAAACATTCTTGAATCAATTAGAAAGCTCTAAATGTTGTAATAGAAATTTCATAGCCCCTACCAATAAGCTGGAAAAGTTTAAGGCCGCCAAATAAAAATTGAATTAAGAAAACGAGCAATAAAAGCCTACTTTAATTTTATTTAATTACTTAGCCACTGTCATCAAGAGCTCAATTGATTTTAATAGAAGAGAAAATTGTCCATTAAAATAAATGCATACATGCTTTGGTAATAAAATAAACACCAATTTAAGCACTAAACCTACATAAATAGACAACATTTCGTAAAAAGTATAACGGTCACAAAGGAAGTATGAGCAATAAAAACTGACATAAAACAAAGAACAAATGTAAGTTGTGAATAATAAAAACTAACCTAAATATTGCACAGCCAGTGTCAGCTGATAAAGACGCTAACGGCAGCAGGGTTTCATATGTTTGTATTTGGTTTGTAGCTCAAAGGCAACAGGTGTCAAATAATGCGTTGAAGAGAGTAAGTACTCGTACGTTCTGTTGTTATATGTAAATACGTACAGCATAATCTCAGAAAAATAACTGGCAAGTGTCATAAATGTAAGTGAATTGCGAGCGCGCTTGCAAAGTTTTATTATCCGTGTTTGTGGGGCATACGGCATTTGTGTAGTGAGTAAACGGTAAATATTGCGTGCCCTTACATGTTTACAGAGGCAAGCACACATGTGCTTTGAAGAAGATGTCACTAATTCAATTTTTGTGGTGCTTAGAAAATTAAAATATTGTGAAATGTAAGTTTGAATAAGAATTATGCGCACTTGCGAAAGCCCAAGTTAAATATGATTAGGTGACAAAAGTGATAATAATTTCTCGTTTTCTGCTATTTAAATGAAGAAGGTGTGTGAAATATGAGGGAAAAGTGCTGTGTTCGTAAAATTCTGAAGTGGAATATATAGAGGAAAAGCTGTGCAGTGAAAAGTGTAATGTGCGGTTTTCGCAAAATTCAGAAGTGGAATATATATGTATATAGAGGAAAAGCTGTTCCATGGAATTCAATGTAATCTGTCAGAATCCAGAAAAGGTATTTCAGCTATTTCAAATTTGAGTTAATAATTTCTGTTTACAATTTATATTACACGAGTTGTTATTTTGTATATACGAATCCATTTCAATTTGACCTTGTTTTACTGGTTCAAAAACTCGAAGCTTTAAACTTTTATCACTTTTTTCTGTTTTAGCACACTGATTGCCTATCTATCATTTTAAGTGCTCACATTTCATTTTCAGCTTTTTGTTTAACCTAATTTATATGTACGCTAAAGTATTTGACTTTATGCAAATTTTAATTGTTAAAATGCTTGAAGCGAATACAATGAAATTAATGGATTTTTTAAAGCAAGGAATGTTACATCTAAATATCGACTACGTATTTAAATGCCGTTTAAATGAAACTTCTTTAAACTTATTGGGGAGAAGTGTTAGAAAAATTTAGGTTTAGGTTCATGGATAGCAGGCAATCTCTTTTCAACACTCCTTACAATGCCAGTTCAAACAAGAGGAGTTACCAACCCAAGCTTTTACGGTTTACTAGTCCCTGGAAAATGATGTCTGATCGGATATGATCAGGAATGAGAAAAAACTTCAGAAAATGTGCAGCGGAGCTGAGTTCAACCAATGTTTCTAACACATCTCTAGAAGCAAAAGCTCAAATTCACACTGATCTTATTATTATGAGTCCCTCTGCTACCGTTGCCGTGGTGATGACGAAAATGCCTTAATTAACAAAACTCGTTTCACTTCGAAAAGATATGGTTAATAAATTGCATTTTATTTCCAAAAAGAAAAAAAAAAATTTTGTACGAAGCTTTGTATTTACATATTCATATCAGTGGGCGTTCAAAATATTTAAAATGTTAATATATGACTTTTGCTGCTGTTGTTTTGATGTCATTTGCATAATCAGTGATTCCATAGAGATCATCTAACAGCAGGTGTAGACAAAGCGTAGACACACAATAAAAGGCTAGACAGACGGTAATACTAAATTGGATTAATTAAGCACTTAACTGAATGTAAGATTTGGAGTTGAAAGAGATTTTTTTTTTAGTTTTTTTTGACTAGCTGAAAGCTTTTCATTGCTATTTAGATGACATTTTTGAGAAATTAGAAAAAGACTTTCCTATCAAAATACCTTTCGCATTTTTTTAATGCTTGTCTGTACATGAATGTGTTGGCATACATTTTTTTGGCAGATCGCCCATATGTCATAATTCTTATGGTACTAATTATGGAAGTTTAAAGATTACTGGCAAGTAATACTGAATGCGTTAGTTAATGCGGATAAACGTAGCATCTGTCAAGCATACATATAAGAAAAGCATACAATCTGAGTGAATTGTATCAACATTTGGTGCCATGTGGTCTCTCTCCACATGCAAAGTTCAAACAATACTCTTGGGGGGTCTTTTTTGTAACAATTTAATTAAGTTAGGCAATAATAAAATTTTTTTTAAGCTTTAGAGAAGTTACAAAATAAACTCGAATGTGGTTCGGCTGCTTACCCACTAAATCAAGATGTAACACATAAAAAAAAAATTATATTTCAAAATAGATTTTTTAAAATATTTTTCAAAATAGCTTTTAGGAAGCTTTTGGCAAAATTTATTCTGTCAATCAAGCGTATTTCGCTACCCAAACAGAAACTTTCTTCTGACGTCATTTAGCTCTTTCTCTCATAATTTCACGCCAACGAAAGTAGAAGTGTAGAAAGCAATAAAAATAACTATGCTATACAAATTAAAATTTCTCTATATTTTGTTGTTTCTCGCTCAAAAAAAAGTTGCAATGGAAACAAGATTGACAACATTTATACAGCTAAAAAAATCAAACAAATTGCGGCAGACGAGTCGAGCTGTATAGATAATTTCATACTTTTACTGCGTGAGTGCTAGCTGCTAAAGTGCATTACTATTAGTGATGGGGAGAAAGAAGCTCTCGATTAATGCATGAAATAATTAAGTGCAAGGCATTAAATGAAAAATCGATTAATCGATAAGTTTCAAACATATTAATCGATTATAGATTTGATCGATTAATCGATAAGTTTCAAGCAACCTAATGGATTGTAGATTTCATCAATTAAAAACACAATGGGTTACTCGATTAAATAGTTTCTTGATAAAAATCTTTTTTTTGAGTTTCCTATTGGCATGCATTTACAAAGGACAGTGTGGCAGGGTTGCAATTGCACTAAAATAAGCATGCGATTTATTATGAAGAATATCTTGCTAGTCGCATCAATGTTTACAAATTTTAATCCATAATTTTTGTAAATAATTGATAAATGATTCGATAAAAAATCGATTTTTAAAATTAATTATCGATTAATAATATTTATTTGATTACTCTTACCATCTCTAATTTTACTCTTTATAACCGTAATTTATAGCAAAAATAATAAATGCTGACAGCACGATCTTTAATTATTCGTTACAACCCCAAAATGTAGTGATGAAACTCATTTAACGTATTTCAACTCGATGTTAAAGCAAAAACCGAATTTATTCACGTTGCGCTTTTTGTTTTGTTTTTTCTTAATTTTGCATGCAAAAATCACGTTTTTAATGAAACAGTTAGTTTTATTATTCCCAAAACTTTGCAACACAACTTTGCCCTTAATGGGTTTTTTGTTGTGAGAACTTGGCCAAAATGGCCCTTAAATGCAGCAAACAAACAAAGTCGTAAAATTTTGCATATAAAAACGCACAAGAAAACTGCCAAATCATCTCTTTGTGGATTCACATTAAAAGCACAGCAATTAAATCAAGTGAAGAATTCCAGCTGTGCATTTACCAATTTTGGTTAGCTCTTTTGAATGCTTCTGATTGCTTTAGTCATTGTACAAATACCTTTATTTTATCACTTTGTGTTTTTTGGTCTCGTTTGACCTATTTTAAAACGTTTGACCATTTAAATGTAAACTGCATTAAAAACGTGTGTGGCACACTAATAAAAGAGTAACACACAAACACAAAAAAACCCAAACAACGAGTAACCAAAATTGGTCAAGTCTTAAAATGGACGAAAAAGAAAAAGAGCGAGTGAAATATATGTATGCAGCAGCGGGTGTACGTATGGGTATGTGTAAATATTACTTGTGTGAGAAAAAAAAAAAAAAAGTCAAGTTAGTGTTTCGCATAATTAAGGGAGTTTTTATTGTATTTATGAACAAAGAATTTACTTAACAAAACTTGGTAGTGCACTCGCTCTGATATACGACAGCGTGAATTTTCGTTGACGTGAATTTTTCTTTCGTTCATTTCATTTGCATTGCATGCTATTGTAATTCGCAACCAGCTTATGAAATATTCCATAGATATAATACAAGTTGAGAATTCGGTTTTTGTAGCTGTTATAAACAGTGCTTCGCGCTGCATAATAGGTCATCAAGTTCTTCCAAAGTAATGCCGGATCTCATCATAGTGCTTAATGATATGCTTCCTTATGTCTCTAGGGGGTGGAACTTAATCCAATAGATAAAGGGTTTGAATAACTGGGTTTACGGCAATTCAATAAGAACTGTCTGCTCAACAGTTCCGCATGGTCACATAAGTGCCAGCAAAATTGGCACCCATATTGAGTCGGCCTGGCGGCCTATAGCCTTCGGTCAAGAAGATGGTCGCCGAGATAATTTTGGATCCTTATACAGAGTTCATTCGTGGAGAGGCAATTATCCGAAGGCATAAAAGTGAAGCTTGCGAGACTATAGAGACTCGAACCTTTGATATATAGAACCTAATCAAAATGGGGGGGTATAACATCACCCCGTGCCGCCTACTGTCTAATTCTTCTTGGAAGGTCCCTGAAAATGGAGCTGTTGTTGTTGTTATTAACAAGGCTGACCTTCGTGTACATAATAATTTCGTATGAACTTAAATATGCGACGTAATTACCTGAAATGAAAGAAAAATGTTTGAATTAATCCATTTACATAGAAACATGGACATTAGACTGGACCAAACAATTTTTTTTTCCTAAAATTATATTAATTTAATTTTTTCGAAGGGCAGAAAAACGTTTGTAAAAGTTCGTAATATTAATTTCTAGAGCTCTATCATTACAAGTCTAGATTTTATAGGAAGGGTTAAGGAATATTAGCGGCAAGTCGAGGTTAACTAAATCGCTGTCACAATAGGGCTTATGTTGGAGTGTACTGGATTTATATACTACAAAGGACTTTCAATAGAGGTAGCACCTCCTGAAACTTTCAAGCAAATCAAAGTTTCAAAAAGCTTGCTTGAATAGTATCAATGAATTGTAGCTGCTGATACACTTAAAAAGTTTCCTGTATGAGAAAAAAAAAAAATTGTGTGAAACAAAAGCAGTTGAAAGCAACAAAAAAGTAAAAAACAACAAAGTTAATTGAAACATAAAAATCTTTGGTGTTCACATAGTACGCGCGCATGCGCACAAATATCAATCACCTCAGTGAACTATCGAGCAAGCACTAATGAATATATTCAACTGATTTAATTTAGATTTTTTTTATTGTTTTAAAACAATTTTCTCATGCTGTGACCACTATGAGAATAAACTTATGTTAGCCATAACTTTGTGTATAAATAGTAACAATAAAGCAAACGCAAGACATGCACCATCAGGGTCAACGCTATGAATGGCGCAAAACATATCGAATAAAATGAACATAAACTTTCATTAGATTAATTAGAGTACAGAAAAACAGAGTGAACGGGCAAGCCTGTAGTGCAAAATAACAAAAACAAACAAAAAAAATTAAAAAGAAAAATTTTTAAATAAGAAAATAAAATATGGAAAAAAATTACAAAAATAAAAACAAAACCAAACTTAGAAAAAAAAATTTTAAAAATGCTGCAAAAACTAACACTAACACCCCGCTAAGTATGAAAAAAAATAAATAAAAAAAAGTTCTTTCAAAAACGAATTCAAAATTAATAAAATATTGTAAAAAAAAATTCTGCACAAATATGACAAATGGCGAACAAAAAAAAATTACAAAAATAAAAACAAAACAAAACTTAGAAAAAAATAAAAAAAAAAAAAAAGGGGTACAAAAAATAACACTAAGACTCTGCTAAGTATACAAAAAAAAAATGCTGCATAAAATAACACTAAGTCTCCGCTAAGTATAAAAAAAAAATTTAAAAAAAAATTCTTTCAAAAAAGAATTTAAAATTAATAAAATATTGTTAAAAAAAAATTCTGCAAAAAAATGACAAAATGCGAACAAATTTTTTTTAAATTATAAAAAAAAATTTTCCAAAAAATAAGTTAAAATTAATAAAAAATTGTAATGATGAACACTTTTTTTTAAATGCTACCAAAAAACACATTCCGCTAAGTTTAAAAAAAAAAAATAATTTGTAGTAAAAATTCTTCCAAAAAAGAAGTTAAAATGAATTGAAAATCGTAAAAAAAAATTTAAAAAATTGACAAATGAACAAATTTTTTTTTGAAATTTTTTATTTTAAATGCTGCAAAAAACACATTCCTCTAAGTATAAAAAAAAGTTATGAAAAAAAAATTCTTCCAAAAAAGAAGTTAAAATTAATAAAAAATTGTAAAGAAATTGTAAAGAAATTTTTTTAAAATTCTGCCAAAAAATGACAAATGAAGAACAAATTTTTTTGTAATAATTATTTTTTGCAGTTTAAACCTGACTATATTTGGCAGTTTTTACAGTTTTTACAGTTTCTTGTTTATTGCTTTTTTTTTTTTTTGCTTTCTTTCACATATTTTGGCATTTTTTGCTCTTCACTTTTATCTTACTTGCAATCAATCATTTTACAGCATCGCCGCGCGCCATACATAAATATGTCAAAAGTCATAAAAAAGCTTTAAAAGGCGTTAATGAAAAAAAACGCGAAGTAGATTTGTATTAAAAACTTGTAATCGAGCAAAATGAAAATCGGCTACTTGGCCAGAGATGAAGCTCTTCAAAATTGGCGCTGCCTGTCACGCTGACATTTTTAACCTTTTAAGGTTGCCAGTTAGTGTGGTGACGTACCGAGTGACAACACAAAATGTCAAACTTGAGGAAACGAAAATTGAAAAACACTTTGTAATTGTTTACTTGACCGCTGTTGCAATTAAAAAAAATTTACGCCCACTTTACGTTCATGAAATTGCCTATTAAATGTTAGCGGTGAATGCCAAGTCCAGTTGTAATTTCCGGTGTTGAGAGCTCGCTAGAGGGCAGCTGATTGATAGCTAGAGATGTAAAACTATCGATCATTTGTTTTTATTGCTGTTTTAATCGATTTTTTTTTTGCGATACTATCGATGTATACATTGTTTCTATTTTAGTGTCAATTAAACAAGTTTATTGAAAATGGGAAAATTATCGATAGTAAATCTGTATCGATAACTTCCATTATTGTTATCGATTTTTATCGATAACTTTTACAATCGTTAATTTTGCATCTCTACTGACCACTTTTGCAACAACTTGCTATTTTTGTATTTTTTTCCACATTATCAGCTAATTATTTTGCGAATCTTCCTTTTTCCAATTTATTTCGCCATCTTTTTCTATACATTAAAATATTTTACATACTTTATATATCTTCTTCTTCTTTTATATTTTTTTGCCTAATTTAACGTACATTGACATTTAATTTTCTACTTCATAAGAAATTCACAAAAAGGCGTTGATAACTTTCTCCACATATGGTTAGCTGCAAAATTATCTTCGTTTCGGCGGCTGATGGGGAAAGTAATTTGTTTAAATTAGTGACATAAATGTAATCATCATGCATACATATGAAGGTTTTATAAGAAATTGCAAACTTTGTTGTTGTAGCCTTTAAAAAAGCATACATTTTGACATTTAAGATATATGAGCAGTGCTTAATATGATTAAGTACCCACTAGGAAATTCATTTGTTTTTATTCGTCTAGATACACATTTTTCTCTTGATGTAAAAATATTTTCAACAAAAAAATAAGCAGGTAGACAAATTATAATCACACAAATTCGATTGTTAGAAACCCCAGTTGAGAATTTCCTTGCAGGGATGGCATGTATGTACATATGTACATATGTATGTAAGGTCAAAAGTTTGACAACTTTAATGTATCGACATATGTAAGCGTATATGTAAGTACCCACAAATCTATTGTACATAACCTCAGACGTGCTTGCGGCTTTTTTGATCAGTTGCAATTTTTCTCAAAACGATTTATTGCAACGATATTTATCATTATCCACATTGCTAAACATATATACAAGCATACATTTGTTGACCATATGTTTAGTTGCACATAAGACCATTTTTGGTTTGTTGTAGTCATGGTCGTTGCTATTTGTTGTTATTGCTATAATATTACAATCAAATTACCATAGCAAAATTCAGCAAAATAACAACGTACAATAGCATTAAATCAGTCACAATTGGTAGCAATCACAAATACATACATATTTACCGGCATCAATACATACATATGTGGCATCAGCAGTAAATACTTATTTTATAAGCGCGACTGTCCCCAAGTGGCGCCAGTGGTATTAGAGCAACTTAGTTACATATGTATGTATATACTTAATATGTATATACTTAATATGTAGATATAGTAGGGTGGGTTGGAAATGTTCCGTTTGCTAAATTCAATTAGAATAAAATAAAATAAAATAAAATAAAATAAAATAAAATAAAATAAAATAAAATAAAATAAAATAAAATAAAATAAAATAAAATAAACAAAAATAATAAAATAAAATTATTTAAAAAAAATGTTATATAAAAAGAATTGAATAAAATTAAATTTAAAAAAATTGAAAGTAAAAAAAAAATAGAATAAAGAAAAAACAAATAAAATAAAAAATTAAAATTAATTAATAAAAGTAAGTAAAAAAATAAAGAATAAAATAAAGTTATGAGAAAATAAATGAAAGAATAAGAAAGTAAAATAAAACAAAGAAAAAGTAATAAAATAAAAAATAAATAAATTAAAATTCGACACGAAAATAAAATTAAAAAAAATTTATAAAAATAAAAAAAAACATAAATCAGAAAATAACCTAAATCAAAATAAAATAGTAATTTTTTCTGCTTAAATATGTTTTCTTTGCTTTGAATTCAGTTCTATTAATTTTAAAGGGACCTTGACAGATTCTAGTTATATTTAGAATTTTATTTATTCAAAAATCGAGTAGCTCACAAGTTTTGGGTAAAAGTAGCTCACTAAATTTCATTGAAATACATTCTTGAAATTCCAAGCAATCGCTTTTGAAAATAGCAGAGCTTTTATGCTAAAAAGTGGGCGGCGCCACGCCTACTTCACCAAAATCCACAAAATTCTTTTACAGTTTAGTTTTGTTTAAAAAGGCTATTGTGTGTGTAAAATCTTATTTATATAACTTATACAATTATGGAAATATCGCGATTTTAATTTTACGAAGAAATTTTTTAGAACTATGTTCAAAAAGTGGGCGTGTCCGTTCACCGATTTTGTTTATTTTTTCAGCAAAGAGTTAGCTTTATATGGTGAACACTTTCTCTAAATATCGTTTTAATAAGTCAATTTTTACCGGAGTTATGGCATGGAAAGTTTTGTGGAATAATCCCCCATAAAGGGGCGGGGCCACGCCCATTTTCCAAAAATGTTGTGCTTTCGACTTTCTTTGCCCACGAACACTTTAGAGGTGAAATAGAAATGATATACAGCTAGTTTAAGCAAAGTTATAGCATATTCAATATATCCATGATCCTTTTCGAAGTCTTTCGTATAAAATTGGGCGTGGACCTAATCCGATTTCACTAATTTTTTTTCGAAATATTGCCTGTATTAATAGAAATATGTGTGCTGAATTTTATTTTGCTATCTTGAGCGGTGTTTGATTTATGATTAATAATATTTCCAAATTTGACTAAATCAAAAGTGGGCGGTGCGACGCCCTTTTTTAAAAATTTCTTCAGAAATTTATTTTTTGCCTTAACGCTAAGGTACACACCAAATTTTATCCTTATAGGTGTATTATGTACTGAATAATCACTCTTTTTGTATTTTCGAAAATATTATATATATAGAAAGTGGGCGTGGCTTTTAACCGATTTTGCCTATTTTCAATACCGTTCAGAGATAAGTAAAAAGGAACCTGCATACCAAGTTTCATTGAGATATCTCAAGATTTACTCAAGTTATCGTGTTCACAGACGGACGGACGGACGGACATGGCTCAATCAATTTCTCTTTTCCTCCTGAACATTTTGATATACATAAGTCAATATCTATCTCGATTCGTTTATGCCGTTACATACTACCGTTAGGCGAATGAAGTTAATATACCTTGTGTGCGAAGCACTACTAGGTATAAAAATTTTTTTTTAGTGCCAAAAATATTGCTTTTCCACACACCCTAATGCAGAATATCTGTAATATGTATAACTAAATACCACACACGTGCTTTTACAAAGCTTACAAACCTATTAGTATGTATGTATGTATGTGCATCTGTGCTGGCAACAACTAATCGCATTTGCAACTCGAATGCATTTGCCTCCTCTCAACCGCCGCCACACAACAGCGATTACCTTCATATCGGCTTCGTCATCAATGCGCTTCCACCAACTAACCACAACAAAAAAGTCATTGAGTTGACTTGAGAATTCAAGGAAACGACACGATATAGCCACCCCTTACATAAATCTTAATGGCGCCAAGCTTTTGACTTTGCTTGACTGCAAATTGGCCCTAACTTAGCTAAATTGCAGCAAACTTAGATTTTGCAGAACTAGCAGAGCTAATATGTACTCTAGAGTTCGATTGTAGTTAAATTCATATCGCAATAAGTATTTCTTATATACCCCAGGTAATAATCATTTCAATCTGTTTAACTAAATTGCAATCAAATAAACAAAAGTTAACAAAATTATGAAAATCAATTGTTGACGGCAACGACGTGAACGAGTTTAATTTGGCATGGCCACTCCCAAATTAAAAGAAATCATATTAAAAATAATGAATATGTATAACAATTGGTGGGAAAAAGTTATGCTAATTGGTTCAAGTGAAATAACAACTTCAATAGAATTTGTGAAAAAAAAAACATTTAAAACAAAAATATCAAGGTTTTAAACAAAAGATCAAAAGGCGCCAAAAATGGGTTAGGTTCATTAAGTAAACTATTGCATAAGTTGTATGAATCGTTTTAAATATTTAAATAACAATTGTGAATTCGAACAATTTGATTGATTGGTATCGATCACGTTCATTTAATACATTCAAACAGAACGAGCCAGAGTATAGTCTTGAGCATCGACTAGGTGAGTCTACACCTTTTCCAAATGTACTCAGAAGGCGTAATGAGTACTTCAGAAATCGTAAAATTCATTTCAGAATAGTCAAATGTATTTTAGAAATCATAAAATTAATTTCAGAATAGTCAAATGTATTTCAGAAATTATAAATTATATTTCAGAATAGTCAAGTGTACTTCAGAAATAGTAAAATTAATTTCAAAATAGTCAAATCTATTTCAGAAATTATAAATTGTATTTTGTAATGTTGTTGTTGTGTTAGCAGTGTATTTTAGAATAGTCTAGTGTATTTCAGAAATAGTAAATGAATTTCATAGTCGTCAAGTGTATTTCAGAAATCGTTAAATTAATTTCAGAATAGTCAAATGTATTTCAGAAATTATAAATTGTATTTTAGAATAGTAAAGTGTACTTCAGGAATTGTAAAATTAGTTTCAGAATAGTCAAGTGTACTTCAGAAATCTTTAAATTAATTTCAGAATAGTCAAATGTATTTTAGAAATTATAAATTGTATTTTAGAATAGTCAAGTGTACTTTAGAAATAGTAAAATGAATTTCGTTTGTTTGGTTGTTGTTTCATAGTAGTCAAGTGTATTTCAGAAATCGTTAAATTAATTTCAGAATAGTCAAATGTATTTCAGAAATTATAAATTGTATTTTAGAATAGTCAAGTGTACTTCAGGAATTGTAAAATTAATTTCAGAATAGTCAAGTGTATTTAAGAAATCGTAAAATTAATTTCAGAATAGTCAAATGTATTTCAGAAATTATAAATTGTTTTTTGGAATAGTCAAGTGTACTTCAGGAATCGTAAAATTAATTTCAGAATAGTCAAATGTTTTTCAGAAATTATAAATTGTATTTTAGAATAGTCAAGTGTACTTCAGGAATTGTAAAATTAATTTCAGAATAGTCAAGTGTATTTAAGAAATCGTAAAATTAATTTCAGAATAGTCAAATGCATTTCAGAAATTATAAATTGTTTTTTGGAATAGTCAAGTGTACTTCAGGAATCGTAAAATTAATTTCAGAATAGTCAAATGTATTTCAGAAATCATAAAATTAATTTCGGAATAGTCAAATGTATTTCAGAAATCGTAAAATTTATTTCAGAATAGTTAAATGTATTTCAGAAATTAGACACACGTCTGGCAAACTTTTCTGGGAGCGGCATAAGTTGGATAGCGGCTTTCTTAGTTAATCAACCGCAACATGTTGCAACAACAAGTTGGATCAAGAAGTTGTCCGCTTTTTAACAAAATGCCATGGTTGCTCTGTTCCAAAATCAGCTGTTGTCCAATTCAAATATTTATGTTCTCTTAGAACACTTTTTGCTATCAAATTTCCCCCAAATGAAAACAAACACCACTAAATGTTCTGTTTGTTCTGTCTCATAATTGTTAGATCTATCTGCAAAAGAAGCCAAAAAAGAGGTAACAAATTACCAGCCATGTAGGTCAACAGATATTTAACCTTGTTGGTTGAAATTACAAAATGCATGCAAAAATACAAAATCATTTAAAATAATATGTAAACAAATATGCGAATGAAGGTATTAACATGCATACACTTGTGTGCAATATTATAGTAGTAAAATTAAGTTGCATGTCGTTCGACGCAATAAGAGGAAGCTATAATAATTTGTAATTAAAATACAGAGAATTCTGTAACAGAAGCCACATAAAAAGAAATTTAAAATTTACACAAAGTTCAGGAAGGTTAATTAAACTTTAAAAAATTGCTATCAAAATCTGAATTTTTTTTTAAGAATTTTTAGAAAATTTTCAGTGCAAAGCCCATTAATCAAAAATTATTCAAAATACAGCTTCTTTTTATTTCATCGAACGATATCGAATTTATTTTCGCTACTATTGTATTCAACGCAACTGTATGTGCTATATGTAAATGTGTCAAGAGCGCCTTCAAATAATTTAATAATTGCAAAGCAATGAGCTAAATAATTGAGTTTGAATGAGGATTTCTGCAAAATTGTATAAAAAATAAATAAAAACAAAAAAACAAATTTTTATTTGCCTCAAAGTTGTGAGTGTAAAGGATTAACAGACTCTTGAGCTAATAATAATTAGCTGCGAATTTAAGCAGAGCTGAATTTACAAATTGCCACTACCTATAAAAAGTATTGAGAAGTTTTGTAATTAGCAGATAAATATAGGAAATAGAAAATATAATTTGTATAAGAAAACTTATGAATTAAATAGTTGGAAAAGGTGTTTAAAAAAAGCTGCAGCTTGATTTGAGTATTCATTGAAAATTTGTGAAAAAAAAATCAGCGATAAATAAGAGAGATTTCATAAAATATCTTTCATCCTGGGATTTAACTTTAATCCTTGTAACCGACTAAATTAATACCCAATTTAAATTCAAATTGGCACGTTAATCCGGATCAACACATCATCTGCCAAGGCTATAAGTCATTATTGCAATTAAAGGAACTAGCACAAATACACTTGCAAGCCAGAGTAAGCAGGTTTTCTACAAACACACATACATATTTACTGTTGGTGTTTGAACTTGTTACAAACCCGCAACCAGCAATGAGGCAATGAAGAAACTGGCTATAAAGCACCGCATTAAGTCTCTTAAGAAATGTACTCGCTTGCGGCAGGAGCTATCATTAATTAACGCAAAAAGACAGGTTGTCGAAAAAAAATGACAATGAAAATTGTCAAATGTTGCTTGTTGCGATTTGTAATTTTTTGGCTTAACTCACTAGACATTGGCAGATAATTAAACGGATTTGATAAATGATATGATAAGTGGAAAAAATGAAAAATAGTTAAAAGCTGAAAAAAGTGGTAGAGCGGTGAGTTAGAAATTTGCATTATGGTATGCATGGATACATGTATGTAAGTCTGGAAGGCAAAGGCCTCAATTATAGTTGAAGATTTCTTCGCAACCCTTTGACTTCAGCGTCAGTCCTTTGTCTTAAGGAATCCTTCACACGCCAATACAAGCGACTTATACCTTACTAAGTTCTCTGAGGATTGAGAAAAGTTGTTTAAATCAGTCCAAGCGGTGCCTCTCTGATACTTGTCCCTCTAGCGAAATTTAGAGATTTTACCTTATTCTTGTTTATCCGTCGAATGAAATACCAGTTCTTTATATAGCGGTATCTCGTTCATTCGATGGAAACGTGTACAGCTGTTTAAGATTATTTAGAAAAAATAAAAATAAAACCAGAACCAGTTTGAGTACTTCCATTTAAAAAATAAATATTCCTATTGGGCATAACAATCCCAGAGTACAGAGCTTTTTTAGCTGCTGAAAATCCCAGGAGTTTTCCGGATTGGAAAAATCTAGCATAAAGCGAGGTTTATTTTGAAAAATGATTTAAATCTATTTTTGAATTTTTTAAAGTTACCTAAATTTTTTTATTGGCTATATTTTTCAATAAAACCTGAGTCCTCAGCAAATCAAAAAAATTTGCATACAAATTTCAAATTTTTTAAAGTAAATAAATTGTAAAATATTGAAAAGAAAAATTTGAAAAAATCCTTTTTGGCAAAAATATTCAAAAATTAAAAAAAAAAAAAAGATTTTAAAGAATTCTTTCTTTTTTTTGAACTTAACACATGTCCAGTATTGATGTTCGAAAAATTTGCATAAAAAATTTGAAAAATACTTTACCATTAAAAGTATTTGGCTAAAACATTCAAAATTTTTTAAAATAAAAAAAAAATTAAAAAAAAAATTTGTAATTTTTTTGAACCTGAGTACATGATCTAGTTTGAACAACAATTTTGCATAATAAATTCCACATTCATCAAAAATAGAAAAAGTTTTACAGAAAATTGTTAAGTTTTTTAACCGAAAACCATGATTTATGTACTTTTTAAAAAATCTTAACAATACAAAATATTTTAAATAAAAAGGTTGCAAAACAAAACAAATTCTATAAAAAATTCAAAACTTTTTAAAAATAAATAAAATTTCTAGAAATTTTTTCGTTATTTTGAACCTATGGAAATTCGGGATTATTAAAAATGTTCATCCCTAGTTTATACTTATAAACACTTGCATAAAGATTTGCAGTTAAAAAAAACTCCAAAAAGTGTTATCCAAACCAAACAATAAATTTTTTTGAGATCTTAAATTAAACAAAGAGTACAAAAAAAATGAAAAGAAAGAATGAAAAACAATTAAATATGAAACAGCGAATGCATTCGTGCAAGAAGAAATAATTAATTTCGAACAAAAAAAGTGGGTGAAATATTTATACAACTGACCATATCTGATTAATAGGGGTGTTTAAAATTTAGTACGAATAGTCTGGCGTGCACGCAACTGTAAAACAAGGTAGCTTACCTTTTCACCACACTGAAGTATGGGGATATTGACGGTTGAGTGGAAGATGAGCATTTAAAAAAAGGTGGGTATTTTGAAACTCTTTTGCGATAGGCTATTATTGAAAAAGATTCTTAACCGGAGCGGGATTGAAACAATTTGAGAGATGGGGTGTTTTTTTTTTTTTTTTTAAAAAAAAGGGAAAATGGGGTGGTTGATATCATTTAAATTTCACATCGTCATTTAAGCTTTCTACAAATGGAGGAAGGGAATGCCAATTTTGAGCACCCCTAATGTGTATACAAAGAGTAGGATGCAGCACATAAAAAAAGCAAAAATCGATTGCAACCGAAAATTGTGTGCAAAAAGTAAAGCACAAATGTAAAGGTGCAAATAGTTTTTGTTTCCCTTTTGTGGTGAGAATGCGAAGAAACACGTAAGGCACTCAACATTGATACTTGAAGGCTGTGGTTCGAAAAGGGAAAAAGTAAGCGCAAATGAAAGGAGTAATTGGTTTAAACTACAAAAGGAAGCAGGTGCTTGTATAAGAATGGCGTGCTTTATTGTAGATTCACAATACGATAGTAAGCAACGGCCAACAACTTCAGTGAAGCTAAGAATACGAAGAATCACGCGAGATATGACATTGACTGCAGGTATTTGGCTGCATTCGATTCGAAGTAAGTAAGAGGTATTTTGGGTTGAACTTAAGGAAGACTTTGTAGTGAGGAAAGAGAGAGAGAGAGATACATTTTCACCACTAGGCCGTAGTCCCAACCCCAGTTCACCTTCTAGCGACCAGTCATAGCACGCCTCTTCCTTGAATATCATAAAAATATTCCCTATGAAATCATCAGCCCATATACGCTTAAGTAAATGTAAAAAAAAAAACTCTGTTCAAAGTATAATTTTTTCAATGCTATGCATCACTAAATCCACAAGATAAGATAACAAATTGAATAAGCACTTGAAAAAGTGTGCTCATATATATTTAGTTAATCCTCAACTTCATTAAAATATTTCAACAAAACTTATCTTTAAGATAAGCGGGTACTTTTGCTTTTATAATTTACTCAACGCAACTAAACTGAGATTTATTAATAAAAAAAAATTAATATTTCATATTGCTCAATAGCGAAAAAAAGCCAAGTAATAGATAAGCTCAGCAATGCGCTTGAAATGAGGAAATAGCGGTCAGTGCAATATAAGCTGATGGCACGCAAAAGCGCCACTGATAGATATATTCATGTTTGTAAGTTGATATATATACATACATATTTGTATACGAGTATATGTATGTATGTATGTACAAGTAGTAGAGCAGCATCAGCGATTTATGTGCAAGCGAGAGCTTTATATAGAACAAACTCGTGTACAAATATACCCAACAAACTGAGATACCCAACAAAATTTAAAAAAAGCCTTGTAGCTTCATCTGTTAACTTTATAAATTTTATTTTATTTTATTGTATTTTATTTTATTTTATTTTATTTTATTTTATTTTATTTTATCTTATTTTATTTTATTTTATTTCATTTTATTTTATTTTTTTTATTTTATTTTATTTTATTTTATTTTATTTTATTTTATTTTATTTTATTTTATTTTATTTTATTTTATTTTATTTTATTTTATTTTATCTTATTTTATTTTATTTCATTTTATTTCATTTTATTTTTTTTATTTTATTTTATTTTATATTTATTTATTTTATTTTATTTTATTGTATTGTATTGTATTTTATTTTATTTTTTTTTTTTTTGATTTTATTGTATTTTATTTTATTTTATTTTATTTTATTTTATTTTATTTTATTTTATTTTATTTTATTTTATTTCATTTCATTTCATTTTATTTTATTTTATTTCATTTTATTTTATTTTATTTTATTTTATTTTATTTTATTTTATTTTATTTTATTTCATTTTATTTTATTTTATTTTATTTTATTTTATTTTATTTTATTTTATTTTAATTCATTTTATTATATTGTATTTTATTTGTTTGTGTTTTATTTTAATTTATTTATTTTTTGTTTTGTTATTTAATTCATTTTATTTTATTTCATTTCATTTTATTTTATTTTATTCTATTTTAATTTATTTTATTTTATTTTATTTTATTTTGTTTTATTTTATTTTATTTTATTTTATTTTATTTTATTTTATTTTATTTTATTTTATTTTATTTTATTTTATTTTATTTTATTTTATTTTATTTTATTTTATTTTATTTTATTTTATTTTATTTTATTTTATTTTATTTTATTTTATTTTATTTTATTTTATTTTGTTTTATTTTATTTTGCTTTATATTATTTTAGTTGTTTATAAGCTTAAATGTTTATTGGGTATTATTACTTATTAGCCAACAAAAGTTTATGTAAACTGAGATAGTAACATGAAATTCAATGCCAAACTATGTTTTTGTATGCATTAAAAAAGTGTAGTTAGTAGGATAGGTATTTGAAAGCAGATAAACTCATTGTATTGTTTCCAAATTTTCTTTGTTGTTGCACGAATTGCATTTGTTGTTCTGATAATAAATTTAGCCTAACAAAAGTCACTGCCCATTTTGGTTTAAGATTTTCATGTTTATGTTGTATTTTTAATGTTATCTTTGTTGTCGCATTACTGTTGTTTTAATAAGACATTTTTTATATATTTTTATAACCCCTAGCTCGCTTTTATTTGACGAAGCAGATGTTGTTGATAACGACTTGTTTACATATTGACACAAGTGATTCACAAATCAACACGAAAATGGTTGCTGCAGACAAAGAAATTGTGAACAACTTGAACTACAACAAAGTTGTCAACAGAGAAGTAATAAAAAAAGAAAGAAAAAAAAATAAAAAAAATTTGTAATAATTAAAAACGTGTTGAATATTAATATCTCATGCTCACCACGGGATAACAACAACGTAACTGATCTATGATGAGATATGCGGCGTTTCTCTTGCACCATATCAAGATCACAAAGGAATTTGGATAAAATATGGAAGTTTTACGTTAAAAAAAAGTTCAGTTTAACTAAATACAAAAGAACGAAATGACCGTGAGAGAGCAAAGCGCCCTTAAAGTAAATTTATGAAAAAGCGCATAGCAAATATAAAAATCGCACAACAAAAAGTCAGAAATAGAATTGTAAAAAAACCATAGTAAAAAAAAACAACAATTGCTATAAAAGAGATAAATTTCGCTAGAAGCACAAGAACGGTCACATTAAAAACCAGTTTGCAACTCAAAGACAAAAAGTAAGAACAACTAGCTGAAATAAAAAATAAATATGACCATTAACGAAAAACAAGAAAAACATAAAAAACTGAACTTCACACAAATCGAGAAAGTGCCTAAATTGAACACGCTAACATTTGACTGTAACAACAAACAACAAAAAAAAAAATATGGACAAAAAAAGCCTCACAGGTTTAGTTCATGAAAATCCAAGCACTGGGCCAACAAAAATTCAGAACAACAACAAACAGTTCTACTAACGGTCGATAGAATAAAATTCGAGATATGAAGGCCACTTGCACTGGGAATTAAAGCGCTAAGAAATTAGTTTGGAGAAATCAATGATTTGACACCCACAAAAATTTCCTTCATATTCGAGAAAGCTTAACTTTCTATCCTCTATAGCCATTCTTTTTCTTCATAAAAAGATTTTATCCCGGATAACAATTTAAAAAAAAAATTTTCTCTTCCATTTTAACACCTTGAGATAATAATTTTTCAGAAAAATTAACCCCTTTGTACTCCACAATTTTCTATGGACTCTTCATAAATTTTTTTCTAGGAAATTTTAAGAGAAACATTATTTTTAGCATGCTTTTCAGGTTTTTTAACGAAGCATAACTTATGTACATATATTGCAATTTGAAATCTAATTTTCCCCACAAAAGGTTTCAAAGTGACCCGCAGACTTTATAAAGGTTAAGATGATGTAAAAGAAGATTCTAACTTAAAAAAAAATTATTCCGTACCGAAGTCAATTGGCGTGTTCCAGTTAAACACAAACCCAGACCTGTATAAAATTTTGCATGTAAATGCAACAACAACGCTGTAATCTTGATATTTTTCTGGGTCAATTTCGGACCCGTAGTAGTAGATTTTTTGTAGCAGATTTTTTGACAGCCAACCCTTATTTGCTTAGTAGCACAAACATGCATATGTATACACACTTATTTACACAAACAACTCTCATGCAGCTGACCCGCAAAATGCAAATGCTAAATAATGTGAATTTAATAAATTTTTTTTTGTAGTAACTAATAAATATAGAAATTTGTAACAAAAATAAATAACTAAACAAAATCCCCGTTAAATGAATTACAAATGCGCTCAAAAATCTACTTTCCAGTCACAGAGAAATTAAACAATCAAAAACTACAATAAAAAAAAACAACATAAATCACCAACCAAACTCATTCACCCTCTCTCTCTTTCTCTCTCTCTCTCTCTATGCAGTGCTCAATAAATCTTCTCATCACGTGAATGCATCAAAATTTAAAAGGAACACAGTGGCAACAACGGCAGCAAATATTGATAATGAAAAGATGCTAAAAGCAGATTGGAAAATGAGGCAATAGCGGCAAAGAAGCATGAAATGAAGATGAAGTAATGTTCAACATTGAAGAAGAAGATGCAGCAGTTGAGGTAAGAGCCAAGAGCGGTGGTGGTAAGCAATGTAAAAGCAAAAGAAATCGATTGGCCGAGTTGCTTGTTTCACCGACTGACATTGTTGTTATTTGCCTGTTGTTGCTTTTGTTGTATGTATGTATGTATATTCAAACAAAAGGTTAGACAGACAGAAAAGAGCAAAAATTGTACAAAAAAAAAATTAAAAAAAATCAAACGGATTTGAAAGCAGAGGTCAGTTCTTGGATATGTTGTGTTGGCTTTCTTCAGCTGTGTGGTCGCACGAGTTTGTGTCTTTTGTCTTTCGTTTTCTTTTGGTGTTATTTTTCAGCTTTGATTTAAATTTTTTTTTTTTACTTTTAAAGCTCGCAAATATTTTTTGTTGAAATTTGAGTAGACGCCGGTGGCATAGAAATTTTTGGAGATCATTTAGCTGCTGTTTGTTATTTAAACGTTGAATAAATGAGGGTGGGGGGTATAAGCAAGGGGTATAAGCAAGTATTAGAATTTCTTTGAAACTGGTAGTATTCAGCTTTGTATTTCTTTATTTGATGTTTCTTTCGTTAATTTTAGAAAAAATAAAAACATGAAGTCAATGAAAATTTAAGTATTATAGGGAAGAGAGTTTATAGCCCTAATGCGATTTAATAAATATAATTTAGCCTTCAAAATACTCAAACTGTGCAGTTTTTTACAAAAAAAAAAAAATACAAAAAAAAAAACCAAAAGCCAAAAAAAAAAATCAAAAGCTGCTGGGTTTTCTCAAGTTAAATAGTTGAATACTGTTGCCAAACCACATTTCTTTCAATAGAACGAAAGATTGTTAATAATTAAATTACATATAACCTTTCATGTACCGCAAGCTTTCATATTGGCTTATAATATCCATTCACTGATGATGCTCTCAACAGCAATTAATTGGCTAATTATTGAATAGCTTTCTAAGGTATGTTTAAATGGAACTCGAAATGAAAAAAAAAAAATAAAATAATTAACAAACATTACGATGGAACTAAAGAAAGCTTGTATGATAATTAATACATGCAAAGTTACAGTTTTCAGAATTTTTGTCTGTTTGTCTGTATGTTTGTGCTCGCATCACTCAAAATGTGGGGCATAGAATTTAATGCTAGTTCAATTGGTGTATTAAGAGAACTCTAACTTAAGGTTTAGAACAGCTTTAAGAATTTTTGTCTGTTTGTTTGTATGTTTGTGCTCGCATCACTCAAAATGTGGGGCATAGAATTTAATGCTAGTTCAATTGGTGTATTAAGAGAACTCTAACTTAAGGTTTAGGACGGCTTGCAGAATTTTTGTCTGTTTGTCTGTATGTTTGTGCGCGCATCACTCAAAATCTGCTGCGTAGAATTTAATGTAGTTGCAATTGGTGTATTAAGAGAACTCTAACTTAAGGTTTAGAATAGCTTTCAGAATTTTTGTCAGTTTGTCTGTATGTTTGTGCGCGCATCACTCGAGTTCTACTCCATAGAATTTAATGTAATTGAAATTGGTGTATCAAGAGAAGTCTAACTTAAAGTTTGGGACCTCTTTTATAACAGTAAAATATTTTGTACATATACATAAACCCCCTTGAACATAAAAAATAGAAATGTTTTGTAAAGTTTGATATTTCCAAAAAAAATTTTAATTATAAGATCTTTATGAAGCTTTATAATTTTTGATCCGTATGACGTATAGCGCAAAAAATTTTGCAAAATAAAAAATATTTATTATATTTATAAATGTTAATAACTGCGTAAGAAATATAATCGATTCTTTTGTCTCTGCCGCCTAAGCTAAATTGCGTGAAATCTTTTCTCTGACATTTATTTGCATACGATAGACATAAATAAACATCTATCATATTCATATGTAAATATTAAGTTCAAACATATACATATTTATGATTAATTCAAATTGCTCGTAAATTTTTGCTCAGTATTAAAATATGTTAATTTTTGGCATATTTTTGTGGTGGAGTCATTTTCGGCACTATTTATTTTATTTTTTTTCAAAGTATACGATTTTTTTTGTAAAAATAATTTTTTTAAGCAAAATTTTTTTTTAATAAAAATAAATTCTATTTAAACAAAGCGAGGCGCTAAATAGCAAACAGTTAAATTCTTACTTTTGTTTGCAAAAAAATAATGTCTTTACTTTATTTTATAAATTTCTTAAAGAGAATGGCCCATAATTATAATCGTTGCTTCATACGTATTTTACTTAAAATTTTTACTTAAAAAATTGATTTAAAATGTTGGTTAATCGTAGTCATATTAAACAAAGATTTTAGCTAAAATTAAATGTAAGAGGGTCGTTTTTAAAAAAAATTATTTTGTTTGGTATTATAAAGAAAATTTTTATGCTTTGCAAGGTCACCCTGTGTCAAATTTTTCATTCACCAACCATAGCACAGCTGTTGCAATAAGCGAAAAAAGCCAAACTCAAATTTGGAGTAAGCAATGTCACAAACACCACCATAGACACAAACCGTGATTTTAAAATCTTACCTTTTAGAAACATTTGCTGATTTAACTATCCGCTTTCGTTTGATAAAATTTTACTGCTCAACAAACTAAAATTTCTCACAACACTATTTCACCACATCACAAAAGTTGCCGTTAATTTTTGCACAGAAAATATTGCAGCCTGCATGCGGGGCCCACTGTTGTCGCTTTGTCACTTTTCTACTTCTGCGTTCTAAATTTTGTTATGCAATTTGTTTTGCTTTTTTGCGCACAACGCTTTTCTTGCTTGTTTTGCTAAATTTCTAGAATTTTTCACGTAACGGCTTTTCGACGTACTTTTTTCGCACTTCAAATGCGACTGAAACCTGAACGTTCTTGTTGTATTTGTATTTGTATATTTTTTTTACATGTTTTGCTTGTTAATTTTTTTTTCTGTGTGTATTTTTTGTTGTTTTTATTTGTTTGGTTTTTTTTTTCGTTTGTAGTTTGTTGTAGACTGTTTGCTGCTAAATGCTGGTTTGTGACCACTTTTTTAGAAGTTTGTTGTTGTAGCATGCATGCACATTGTTGTTGTTACAGACATGCATTTTTTGTTGTTTTTTTTTTGAACGATTTTTATAGCCAATAATAAACCAAATATACCCGAAACAAAGACAAAAACGTGCAACACGGCAACTTAGTGGCAGCAGCAGCTGCAATGAAATGTTCTTTGGGGTTGTGCAGACGATAGAAGAAGAAGATTTAGTTGAAGCAGCACGTATAAGAAGAAGAAGAACTTAAGCACACGGCATCTAAGTACGACAAGCGCTGGTAAACGTAGAAATTGCAGCAGCAGCAGCGGCAGGAGGAGGGGAAGTATTGCGCACGCAAAAAAAGTGGTTTTCAGTTTGTGTTTGTAACGCTTTTGCTATTTGTTGTTGTTGTTAATGTTTCACTGCATTCACCAGGTGAGTTGTGGTGTGCGCAAACGACGGGCGCATCAAAGACAGGCAGACGTTTAAATCGCACGAAAAGGAAAACTCGTTTCAATGCAATGTTTGAATTTGAATTTTTTTTTTGAATAATTTTTATTTTGCTTATTGTCTCATTTGTTGTTGCTGCATTTGCGTTTGTTCAACAGTCACAAATTTAAGCTGTTAGCGTTTGTTGTTAGCTTTTTTGTTTGCAATTTGTTTTTGTTTAAAATTTTTCTACAAAGTATGAATGTCTTTTGTTCAAAGCAAATTATGTGGCGCGCGTTGTTGTTGTTTTTCTTATTTACACAATTAAATTTTTTTTTGTAACTAGTTTTAACTGGTAACTAACTGGGTTTATTGCTTGCTTTGTTTGTTTGTTTTTTTTCTTATTTCAAACAATTTTTATCTTAGTCGCTTACTTATCTACGAGTAGGCCTTTAAACGCTACAATTCTTTATTTTCTTTACAATTTGTTTTAAATATTAATTTCACAAAATTTTTTCCCGCACACACACACTGCACCCACTAACCCT
Source organism: Sphenella marginata (assembly GCA_951509765.1). Taxonomy (NCBI): domain Eukaryota; kingdom Metazoa; phylum Arthropoda; class Insecta; order Diptera; family Tephritidae; genus Sphenella; species Sphenella marginata. Next base: position 98,056,500 of record OX608080.1, on the reverse strand, counting down.
TCAACTGCACACAACATTTTTTAACAAACAAATTTGCTTGATGACTTTTCGTTCTCATCACCCTTTTTCGTGTTTTAGTTTCTTCCGTATTTTCTTACCAACTCGGCCAACAGTCGTCAAAGAACTAACATACCTCACACAAAATTAAACTAAAAACCGAAATATAATACATGCACACACACACACATGTATTTCTTTGTTAGTATGTATGTATGCACGAGTATATGTGTTCGCATATTAAATATCTCACTGTAGTAGCTAGCGCATTAAATTTCTTGCCAGCTGTCTCAAGTACTATTTTCTGTTTGTATTTGTATTTACTTTTTGTTAGTGTTGTTGTTGTTAGTATAATTACATGCATTTGTTTGCGTCTGTGTGACTACAGAGCGCACAATGCACAATTCACAAGAGTACAAAACAAGCCAAACCAACAAGAAATCTCACCTGTGTGTCATATGAGTTCGGCGATTTCTCACGACGCTCAGCTACTCAAGTGTTCTCCTCACACATTCAAGTCTGCTTCCCCGAGGCAACTCTCAGCGCACAACAACTCAGTTATTTTTTGTGTACTCGTAGCATAGTATTTTGTTGGTGTTTAAATACACTGGACAACAAAAAATGTTTAATTTTTGAGGTGCCGTTTTGAATCCCGGTTTGTGTCTATGGTTGTGTTTGTAACATTGCTTACTCCAAACTTGAGTTTGGCTTTTACGCTTATCGCCACAGCTATTCTATGGTTTGTGTATAAAATAGTTGACACAGGGTGACTTTGCAAAACATAAATAATTTCTTCATAACAACAAACTAACATAATTTTTTTTAATGAGGGGACCCTGTGGCATTTAATTTTAGCTAAAATCTTTGTTTAATATGACTATAATTGAACAACATTTTGATTTTTTTTTTATGTTAGGAATAGATTTCATTTTGAACTAAGCAAAGACTATTTGAGGCGCCCAACTCGAATTTTAAATAAATAAATACGTACAGTGGCTCACAGTCCAAATGAGCCACCCTAAAAATTTTCAGCCATTTTTTAGTAATGTTTTTCATAATTTCCTATCAAAGTGTTTTTCAAAATAAAAAAAATGGCGAAAATTAAGGTTAATGACTTTGTGGAAAATCCAGAAAAATTCGACTAATTTTTTGTCAAAATTTTAATTTTTTTTACCAAGAATTTTTAGATTATTTCCAATTATGCAATTTTGCGCATCACTCAAAATCTACTGCATAGAATTTTATGTAATTTCAATTGGTGCATTAAGAGAAGTCTAATTTAAAGTTCAGGACCTCTTTTATAATACTAAAATATTTTGTACATAAAAAAATAGTTATTTTATAAAGCTTGATATTTCCATAACAATTTTCAATTATAGCAGCTTTATCAAACTTTTTTATTTTTTATGAGGAGTTTCCTGTCAATCTTTATTCAGCCATTTGCTTTCATATAAAAATAACTGCGCTTATAAAATTGTATGAACAAAAAAAATCAAAAATTCAGCTCGGAAAAAAGAATTTCCAAAAATTTGCTATTTCCTTCACAAATTTGAAGTCGTCATCAAAAACTTTATACATCGATCTAGTGCAAAATAATTGAGTAATCAGAAATGTTGTACAGTGTAAGTTATATATGCACTCATGACTCTTCTTCTTTAACTTTCTTTCATACGCTTGCATATTTCTTTGTTGCACACGTTTGTATGAGAAGAGTCTGAGCGTGAGCGCGAGTGTGAGCTCGAACGATTCTTATTCTCTGTTATTAAGATATTGAGACAGTAGTTCTGCTACTCAGGTGAGTATCGCTTGTTAATCAAAGGGGGAAAATTGCTTGTGAGGCATCACTGGCGTTTGCAATTGGACGATGATGAATAAGCATTGGTAGTAAGAGAAAAGAGTTGCCATGTGCATGATATTTAATGGACGAATTAAATGTAAGACAAATGAGAGCTTGCTAATCATTGTGCAATAAAATTCTCAAAGTGAAGGGAAATAGAGGCTCTTATTGTGACTTAGTTTTTAAAGAAATAATTAGGTGTTTTTAATTAGAAATATTTTTAATGGCGAAACATGGAATAAATTAAACAAAAAACACTAAGAGTGAGGGAGTAATAATGAAAGATAGTGGAAGAAAAAGAAAGAAGAAGGAGAGGTTATGTCTCAAAGCAATTGAGATTACAATTCTTTAGTAAGGCAGTTCATATATTGCCTCAAGGTGCTGGGATTCGACCGAGTTTGTTACATTCTAAAAACGGAATTCCGACCTTGTACTGTGATATGGCGATCGCTTCCACTAGCTAATGAAACTGAGTTTAGACTTATAGAAAACTAGAATACTTGTAACGTGATTCCTAGACCCAATTCATACATATTTGATGCATAATTTTACAGTGAAGAGCTTTGGAAGAGACATCCCCGGGTTGTTCCATGAAAAGGTGTTATTGGAACAATAGATCTCTATTGAGTTTTTTTTACCGACCACCCTTAACTCACCATAAAATTGAAAAAAAAAAATCCCATAAATAACTAAAATTACAATACCAAAAAAAAAAAGCAACGCTTTGTCTTCAGAAATCTGCGCGTCTTTAAAAACATGTGCAAGTTCGTTTCCTAAGTCTTTCGTTAAATAAAGCAAATATTTAAGCGCATCAATACTAGGTAAATGAATGCATTGCTGCAATAAATTGTTTACGTATGCAATTCACATTCCTTGAGGCGCATATACACGTGTCATAATAAAGACCAAGGTTACAATAAAATACCAGAGCAATAACAACAAACCATGCAATTAAACTAAATCACAAGCAATCCATTTACTTTTTGGGCCAGCAGCTCACTTACTACGCGCACTGATTACGACAAGCTGGCGGCAATAAAACGCCAACGCGCATCACTTTAAAGTTATTTACATGCAATTTTGTAAATAATTATCATTTTAAAATAAAGTGGCGAATGCAGTAAGGAGGCAAAAAAAAATAAAGAAAAATAAAAATAAAGAAAAATAAAAAAAAAAATAAATAAAAAAAAAATTTAAAAAAATATGAAGCGAAATCAAAACCAAAAAACGAAACGAAAAACTCGAAAAAATAAGAAGCAAAAAATTGCAATTAAGGGCATAATTTAGCAAAATGCGTTTCAAAAACAATACAAAGCGTAATAATTCCCCTTCCCAAAACTGGTTTAATTTCCGGAACTGAATTTTTATGCCGTGAATTTGTTGTGAAATTTGCATGGGCTGACAACAGATTGTCTATATTTAGAAATTCAGCTTGCAGAAAATGCTGAACAAAAGTATAAAAAGAGCAATACTAAAACTTCAACTGCACAGTACAAGCAAAGATTATATAAATGAGAAGCACAAAAACAAAAAAAAAAAAAAGAAAAGGTTAAATATTTATCACGCTGTAAGCAGCGAGCAACTGGAAAATTTCAATTATGAAGTTGGAAGCGTACAAGCAATAGCTGCCGCTGGTGAGTTCTTACTACATTTCCAGGCTCATATGTTATGCTGCTCTAGTTGTTTTTGTTGTTGCACTGCTGATAAGCATAACGAATTTGAATGCGTGCGTTAAAAAGAATGCAACGCCTGCTAGCTGCTACTGACTCAATTTACGATCAGCGTTGATTAGTCAGACGCTGTCGAATTGCAGTGGGTTTTTACAGATTTTTTTTTGTATTTTTTTCAAAATTGGTTTGTGGTTAAAAATCAACGAAGCTATGTGATGCTGCGGCTGCAATGGACATGTTACAATTTTTTTCATATCAAAAAATTTTTTTTCCTCATTTTTTTTCCTTTTTTGGATTTTTTTTCATTTTTTTTCTTGGCTGTGTATCATGCATTGGATTATATCTGGTGTTGGTAGCTATTGCTGTTGTCGCTTTTTATGCTCCTCTTTGTGTTTTTTTTGTGTTGTTTTTTTTTGTGGTAAAAAAGGTAAAACACATACAATTTCTTTGGCTAGTCACATTGAAAAATTGTTCAAAATAAAAAAAGTGAACTTTGAATTTCCATGGCGTTGAATCTTCGAGGCGCATGTAGCTATTGATAGCTTTGGAAATATTTTTGTATGTACAAATTAAGGGATTATTTAAGGTAAATTATCCAAAGTGATGATGAGTATAGACAAATGTGTGAAAGGATTAAAGGAAAGATGACTTTGAAAAAGTGAAGCAATAAACTAGACAATTTAAGTGATAAAAAAAGGGAAATTCCTTCTTTTGTTGAAACAATTACTGCGTTAAAATTAGATTCATTCATAAACCATTCAACTTTTTAATGTGACTTGGAGTTTGTACAGGAGATATAAAAAATTTCAGTTTTATGAAATTTTTAAAAAAGCCCAAAATATTCATGACTCATACTCTTAGCGCGATTTTCACTCTTATGGAGGTAGTGTAAGTGTTCGAAATTCAATTACTCACTCTATGGAGGAAAAGAAAAATGAAAAAAAAAATACATAAATTCTTCTCAATGAAATTTGTATCAGTACGACTGCTGTTAACCTTTAGTCTTTGTAACCTAGAACATAAGCTAGGCTGCTCCTTCAATAATATCATAAGCAAGAGTCAGCATCACCAAGTAACAATAAATGAAATCATAAGGAAGTTTTTGTTGTTGTATTTTGAAACAATTTTCCGTCATTCCTTTGTGAAAATATCTTTGGTTTCAGCAACAATTTTTTACTTGAACTGCGTCTATACTTTGACTTGTATTCAGAGTTTGTAGGTACTAGAGTAGGTAATGTTAATCCATTATTAGTAATCAATTGATAAAACATATTTATTAATTCGTAATGATTTTAATTTTTCGCAAGAAAAAATAAAAAAATAAAAAATTAAAAAACTATCAGAAATAATTAAAAAAATAATATAAATAAATAAACAAAAATCAAAAAATATATAAAACGAAATTAACATAATCAAAGAAAAATTAAACATAATTTAAAAACTGAATAATAATTAAAAAATGAAAATAAAAAAAAATCAACAACAAAAATATAAAATTATCAAATAAAATTAAAAAAATTTAAGAAAAATATAAAATAATTTAAAAAAATTAAAAATAATGCAAACAAAAAAATAAAAGCAATATAAAAGAAAAATATTAGGAAAATTAAAAATAATCAAAAAAATCAAAAATCATAATATATAAAAAAACTAAAAATAACTTAAAAAAAAATTTTTGGTTACTTTTGATTGTTTTTCATTTTTCTGATAATTTTGAATAATCGTGAGAAATCACAATTTTTTAAAATTATTTTTAAATTTTATTTTAGGAAAATAACTAATCAAAAAAAAAAAACAATTAAAGGTAGTCAAAAAAAATCAAAATAGACAAAAAAAATTAGAAAAAATCAAAAAAATTAAGAAAAAAAATCGAAAATAATCCGAAAAAATAAAAGCTAATCAAAAAAATCACAAATCATAAAAAAGTTTTTTTTATTACTTCTGATTGTTTTTGATTATTATTAACAATCGTGAGAAATCACATTTTTTTTTGTTAGTATTTTTTATTTTATTGAACAATAATCACTAAAAATTTTAAGTAATTGTAATCAGGCATTAAGTGGATTCTCAGTAAAAATTAAACCTGTAACCATTGCGATTAGTAATCATTATTTAAAAGATCTGAATGTAGCAATAATTTTTGCGCACCAGTCCATTAATTTCCAAAACATGACAGGGCAGTAGTTTTCAACAAAGAAATTTCGTTGCTAGTCAGTGTTTTCAAAATAAAAAGCAATAAGAAAATGTTTTACAAAAGCAAAAAAAAGATATAAATTTTTAAAGCACCAAAGCGCCCTCCAAATCTCTTTAAACCCAAATGAACAACAGTACCCCTTCTACACTGCCTACACTTTTACTTCACACTCGTTGCCCATCCGTATTAAATTATCTGCTTCAAATTAATTAATTACTTTGAAGACAAATTGGTATCATAAATATTTCATACTTAACGCTCAACTCAATGCCATCTTTGTTTTCATTGTTGAATTAGAAAAAATGAGCCAAAGAGCAACAGCATTCTTACTTACTTAACGTTCTAGCTTTAGCGCCTTTTGTCTGCCTGTTAGTATATATTTTTTTCAAATTTATGGTTTCCAGTTGCATACAATAACAAATACAATACAAAATTTCAATCGGCTTAACACTTTCGATATCATCGAAAAGATCTTTATCATGTTTAATAATCTGACATAAGTATCTTACTAGCATTGTAAGGGGTAACGTCTTAGATATCAATGAAGATGCGCTGGACTTGAAGAATATCTTATTTCTTATTTATTTCTTTATTTATTTATATCTAATGAGAACAATTTTCTTTTAATTTAGAAGTAAAAGCTAAATGTACTTAGCTCTATTTTGTAAAATAATAATAATCCGTAGCTGTATACATACCCTCGAGGAGTTTAAGGTTAATTTTTGTTGCTGCCCAACTTTTTATTTTTCCTTTAACCTGGCTTAAACAATTGAGTTGCCGACATCAAGCTCTTGCTGAACTGCCCAGGTACTTGCATGAGTACTGTACCCAGAGATGTAAAAGAGTGCATTCTTTTGCGAATAATTATTGATTTGATTTATCGAAAAATGATTGCAGCCATTTTTTGAATTCTTTGACTGGGACTTAAAAAATGAAGTCACCATGCAGACTTAATTTTGCGACTTCGAATTCTTTTTTTCATTCATTTTTTGGTTATTCATGTATTGCATTCATTGAATAAAAAGTCTCACTGAAGTCAATTGAAGTCATTTGAAGTCAATTTACCTGTGGCATACGAGACATGATCGTAAACTATTTTTGTTGCAAATAGTTAGTGACTTCACTCAAAAAATGAAGTCAGTAAGTGACTTCTCTCAATGACTTCAAAGTCGTGACTTTAAAAAGACTTGAGACTTCATATCTTTATTCTTTAGTCAAAAAGCGAGTCAAAGAGTGCATTCGAAATTTGAAGTCATCGAATAAGACTTCAACTGATTGTATTCGCATATGAATGCATTCTTCAACCCTGACTGTACCTAATAGCCTAGGCAACTTAGCCAGTATTTGATGATTCCCTAAAAGTTTTTTGAACAAACTTAAACTCTCATTTAGTACCTCGTGAGAAATTACAATAATTTATGAAGACTTTAATTGATATTCCAGAACATTGCAAGAAGCTTCAGTTGGACTTGTTGTTGTTGGTTTTCGAAGAACAAAATATCCTCTAAACATTTTTCAGAATATTGTTTAAGTGGATAAACCTTTTTAGGACATTATTCTGGTACTTTCGGAGACTAACAGCTTTTCATACTTTCGGCTATTCGCATATGCGTTTGATCACGACAAACTGCCTAAGCCTTCCGAGCTCCAGGAATACCACTCTGACCTGACATCCTCAAAACTCTTTTGATCTAAAGCACTTTCAGTTTATTCGGCAACTATTTACTTGCGATTGCTACCTTCTATGAAGTTGACCTGAACTGAATGACTTTGATTGCCACTTGACTTGCAGAATTTATCCACATAGCCTCCTCCATAGGTCTTTAAAGCCGGAGAGTTGTAGCCGTAATTTCACTACTTAAAAATTCCTATTCGAGATAGATCATAAGCTTCGAGAGTATGCTGATATGGAGGGAAGTACTTTTGCACTTTTGAATGTGAATGCGGTGGTTGGGTCCAAACTCATTTTGTTAAACGAACTCGATGACCCTCACTTTAAGCTCATGTTACAACTCTTTCTGCTATAAGTTGGAGATAATGGACATTGGTACTATATATCTACATAATCCCATTTATATGATTAGCGACTTCAGTTCACTTTTATAAGCCATAAATCTAAATTGATCAATAAAGTTAAAAACGAAAGATTTTGTGACTTGAAATTTGTGCAAAGAGAGGAAGTAGTAAATGAAGGAAAGTTGGCTATAAATGCTGTACTTCTATAGTTATTTGAAAGTGGATTAAACTACTAGATAAATAAAGCTTAGCAAACGGATATATGAAGATGCGAAAAGGAAATTGTTTTATATAAATTTTTTTTGTAGGCTAACATTAAGCAAGAACTTATTTTTATTTTTTATTTAAAAGTTGTGTTGTTGTAATTATTTGTTATTTTAATTTTGCTGCTTCCCATCAAACTTGGGAATATTATGGTTGCGCATTAAACAATTCACACAGCTGCCTTTGGTAGATTAACTTCCTTTAAAGATAAGCTACACAAACAAAAGACTTAAGCAACGAACTTGAAGGCCAGCAAAACGGACCATAAGCTTTATAAGTGATAATTTCTGACAAATTTATGGTATTCAATGCAATTTATACGCTCGTTTTACTTATTAATTATCAAAGTGAATTTATATGAATTTGTTAGTGATGTGAGCTCGCTGTTGCATATTTATATATGTACGCATACATGCCTCTGAAGATGACGTTCTTGGCGACGAAACAGATCCGTGTTTTTTTTATCACGCATTTTCATGCTACGCTTACTAACAGGAGGTAGATTTTTTGATGACTACATAAACGACTTTCACAACTTTTTCTCTCGATTGTAGCGACCGAACGATGAAGCAACCGTTTTTTATAACGAAAGACTTAAGCAGCGAACTTGCTTTGCTTTAATGTACAATAATAAAAGCAAGCAAAAGAAAGCAAAAAAACAAGAAAAGGCATACCACAGACATTGATTTCAAAGAAGGAGCCAAGTGAAATGCGGCGACATTCTTGTTTCGCGCATACAAACAAACAACAAAAAAACGTGAATAAGTAAAAACAGGCAGCCTCAGTTTGACGCGCCACAGCGCCACATCCTTTCACATGCAAGCCTACAGCAAGCGCATGGCTTAAGTTAAGTTATGGTGGAAAAAAATTACGAAAGCAGCAAATTTCAAAAAAAAAAAAAAAAAACAACAACAGCAAAAGAATAAACGAAAGCGGCTTTTAATTGTTTAAGTGAAAAGCAGTGGCGCGTCATTGCTAGCGTCAAGGCGAGCAGCAACTGCATTTCTAGTAGAAAAATGTTTCTTACTTATGGACATAACTGCATTTTCATACGTTAGCTGAACGGCATCATGAACTTCATTATCATTAAGCTTATAATTTGCAGCATCGCATTTATTTGCTAACATCTGCGTGATTTTGTTGTGCTCTGCTTGTTCTTGTTAGGCACATAACTCACTCGATTTGACGACGACGATGACTGTCTGAGTCATATGTCAACCTGTTGGCTTGTCGGCGTGCCTTGGCCGACTACTTGGCAGTTTTTGTTGTTACTTATTAGCTGGTTTTTGCTTTTCATTGCAGCGAGTGTAAGCGAACTCCTTCTTTTTGTTTTTGTTTCTATTGAAGTTCAACGAGAGTGGACGCTCGTAAATGTGGCGCTGTCGCTGTTGCTGTCAATCTGTCATTGACATTAATTCTGTGTTGTGTGCTTTTGCAACTCTCCTTGCTCTGCTCTTGCCGCTGCTTTAGTAAAAAGGCTGCAAAATAGTACTAAATTTGAAGCAAACGCTGCAAATCTTTCTTACAACTGATCGTTAGACTCAAATAGCTTAGACCTTAAGCTACTTGTTTCGTGGCAATTAAATCCTGTTTGCTTGTTAAGATTTCACACTAAATATCTGAATATGCTTCATTAAATTAATTATGCTGATTTTTTCTGCATCATTGCTTTTTGTTGTCCGTGTTCTGTTCTTCGTTTTTTGTCGTTTGTTTTTATTGATTTTTATTTCCATACATTTCACCCAATTCTTATTTAAGTATTTTTTGACAGTCATTTAATGCGATGGCCGTTCGAATTGTCATGCTGCATAATTGTCTTGTATTGTTGTAATAACGTTTATACATTTTGTATTGCAAAGCGATATCATTTTAACAGGGATTAGCTGATTTGTCGTTTCTGGCTTTGCCGCTACTGCCATATTTGTCGCAAAATTCTGATGACCCAAATTTGATAAAATCGCAATTAAATAAAAGAGCGAAAAATACAGGCACAATTTTTTTAGAGTGGAATTTCATTGAACAATAACAGTCGAAGTATTAACTTCATGTACAAAGAACCGTACAATAATCGTGAGAATAACCGTAACTATAAACATAACCATAACCGTATCCGAAACCGTAACCATAACCATACACGTAACCATAACCGAGGTATTAACTTCATGTACCATAACCATAACCATCACCGTAACCACATCCATAACAATAACCGTAACCATAACGACAACTATAACCGCACACAAAAACGTAACTATGAGTTGATAAGCTTGATCAAAACCTTAACCATAATCGTACCCAACAGGACATTAGCAATTATAATCAATTTACAAATGCAGACGAAGTTGAAAGCTTAATTTATTTACTCAATAATAAGAAAAGTGCAGGAGAGGATAATATCCCAAATTTCTTAATTCGTAAAACATACTCTTATTTTTGGCGTTTTTTGGCTATCTTATTTAATCACGCATATAATCTGGGATACTTTCCTCAGGCCTGGAAATGCGCAAAAATTGTGCCCATACTAAAACCACAGACCAATCCAAAATCAGTTCGCAACTACCGTCCTATATCGTTGTTGTCTAACGTGGGTAAGCTCTTTGAAAAATTTCTCCTAGAAAAAATTAAAAGACATTCAAGTGATAACAATATCGTTAAAGACACACAGTTTGGCTTCCGCAGCTATCACTCAACAAATCACGCGCTTACTTTAGTGTCAGACTTTGTATGCGCTAACCTCAATCGTCGATGGGCAACAATAGCAGTAAGCCTTGACATAGAAAAAGCATTTGACACAGCATGGAAAGGCGGCATTATATACAAAATGTATAAACTATTTAAATTTAATATATATATCTGCCGGATTATATATAGCTACTTAAGCGATCGAAATTTCTTTGTCAGCATAAATGAAAATTGCTCAATGCTACGAGATATTGCAGCAGGTGTACCTCAGGGGTCTTTATTAGGCCCCATTCTATACAACATACTCTTAGCGGATTTACCTGATCCCCCAATAGAAAATTCAAATATGTTAACACTTATTTATGCAGATGACATATTGGTACTAGGATCTCTACAGAACGCATCCAAAGCGAATACCATGATAAACAATTATTTAAATGAACTATCAAAATTTTTTTCTAAGTGGAAATTGAAAGTTAATGTCTCAAAATCTGAATGCATTGCACTCAAAGGACTACATAAGTATCTCTATCCAAATGCTAGAACCTTCATTCCTAATATTCAAATAAATGGAAATCGTATTCCTGTTAAAGAATGCATTAAATATCTTGGAGTAGTCCTTCAGAGTAAATTTAATTTTAAGCTCCACCTTGACTATGTGATCAAGAAAGCAAAAAGTATGTTCTTCTCATACATAAATTTAATGAAACGAGCTATGGCCTTGAGGTCGAGTATAAAAATTAATATCTACAAACAAATTATTAGACCGATTTTGGCATACGCTTTCCCAATATGGTTCAGCATTTCCTCAGCTCAAATGGAAAGGTTGCGCATCTTTGAACGATACATTTTAAGATTTTGTTGTGGCCTCAACCGCCAACCTTATCGTAGAAGTGAGCCATTTAGAAAAAGAATTTCGAATAGTATACTATATAAAAAATGCAAAATAAAGCGCATAGATAAGTTCCTTATGGATAATGGACTACGATTCTTAAGTAAAATGACTGGTGCAGTGAAATAACGCCCAAGGAAATAACGCAAAAAGCCCATGGCTCTTATTTCCTTTTTAAAAGAGAAATAACGCCCATAGGATTTTACGCGAGCAACACGAACTATTGATTAGCATTTTTTTCACAAATTACCCTGTGAGAAAAGAGTGGGAAACGTGGCACGCGGAAAGACATCACCGTGGCGGTAGCCACGGCTATGGCACACACCCGGAGTTGGAATGGCGTAGCCCAGGGTTATTTTTTGAGCGCGGCCGAAGGCCGCCTACGCGGAAAGGTGTCCTGCACATAAAAAACGTGGATGGGGCCCCGAATTGGGGATCTGACCCCGGACAATTTTCGGTTTTTCACTAATCACTTTTCACAGAAACAAAATATTGCTTTTCCCCCTTCGGATTATAGTTACGGAGGCCCGATCCACGATTTTTAGGTGCAGAACACCTTTCCGCGTAGGCGGCCTTCGGCCGCGCTTCAAAAAATAACCCTGGGCTACGCCATTCCAGCTCCGGGTGTGTGCCATAGCCGTGGCTACCGCCACGGTGATGTCCTTCCGCGTGCCACGTTTCCCACTTTGGTTAACGTGAAATTTGTGTGTAACTATTCAATAAAATACAAAAAGAATTAGAATATTATTGTTTCATTAAAAAAAATGAAAGAGCAATAAGGCCTTTAAGACTTTATTTCTCTTTCGAAGTGTAATAAAGCCTTTTTTGAAATAAAGGCCTTATTTCACTTTCAATAGTGTAATAAGGCCTTAAAGGGCTTATTTCACAAGGCGATATTGCACCCCGCCTTATAAAAACATAACAAATATGTTCAAATTTATTGAAATAAAGAAAACCATATACTTAATTCTTCAATCAGCTTGTTTTAATTCGTTTTTAACGTCCGTGGGCTTTATTTCTCTTCGAAAAAGGAAATAACACCCATCAGCAAAAGGTGATAACACCCATGGGCTTTATTTCCTTTTTAAAAAGGAAATAAGGCCCATGGGCGTAATTTCCTTTTTGAGTGGGAAATAACGCCCATGGGCGTTATTTCCTTGGGCGTTATTTCACTGCACCAAAATGACTGCTCTGAAGAACGAGCAAGTCAAAACTTATATTAATAAACAAGAAAATATTGAATTCCCTATAAATGAACGTTATTTGTCACCCATATATGTAAATGTACTACATAATCATAATATGCTATATAGAGATAAAAAATTAATGTTCTATCACAGAAGATTCAACTCATACGATATTACGGAAAATGTGGTTTATAATGTAGAACAATATACAGATAAGTAAACCAAAATAATCAGGGTGCTCGTTTGGATTCTTATATGCCTCGGTGTGGACCTCGTGAACTTGTAAGGATAATTACATTTAAACGAGGTCTACGCCGGTAACGAGGCGTGTAAGCATATAAACGAGCACCCTTAATGTAGGTATGAGTAAAACAGTCAAAGATAAAGTCATTAGTAATATTGATTTACACTCCTATATTTATATATTTTACTTTTATTTTTATTTTAATTTATTCTTTCTTGTATATTAAGTTAAGCAAATAATGATATTCTTCTTTTGTGCCCTTTTTGAAGAAATATAAATAAAATACCTTTATTTAACTGAAATATATTTAGTTAACGTATACAGGCCTACTATAACGAGGCTGATACGAACATCAACTATATAATATTAGAAATCCTAGATAAAAGCATGTAGCTTGTTAGGAATAAGTAAACCTGAATTTAGTGTAAGACATATGTACATATTTATATTAATGTAATTTTTATGGGCAATAAATGAAATGAAATGAAAAAAACCATAATCGTAACTGTCACCATAACCGTAACAATTTTTGTAACCACAATCATAACTATAACCGTAAACATACCCATAAACGTAAACATAACAATAACCGTATCGGTAAACGTAACCATAACCATAACCAAAAACGTAACCATAACCGAGGTATTAACTTCATGTACTATAACTATAACCATTACCACAACCATAAGCATAACCACAACCGTGCCCATACCCAAAACCTTAACCGGAACCATAAGCATAACCATAACCGTAACCATATTCATAACCATAAAACGACTGCCATCAATGGAGAAGATTTTTGGCAAAATTTGTTTTTTATAAAGGTCTAATGAATATAATTACCTCAATTCTCACTCTTTGCTGATCTATTAATGATTGTAGAATGCCAATCATCAGCTTAGCACTAGACTACAATGGTTGAAATAAACACATGAAGGAGAAGAAGAAGAAAAGTGATGCCGCGAAATCGACAACTTGTTAAGCTTCAAACTGTGTATGTCGCGACACCAGACGATAAACACTGCGACTAAGATCTTTCAAAGAACCAAAAAAAAAAAAAAAATTTCATTGGGGTTGTGGGGTATGGAAGAGTGGGCTAAAAGCGTTAAATACTGGTAACAACGCGAAACAGTACAACATTCAACACTCACAGAAATTGAAATAAAATACGTAGGTGAGACAAATAAATCCACAACTTAAGAGAATTGCAATATCTAGACACCACAGACAAACGAAGTGCGTTTGAGTGTAGAGTAAGCAGTTTGAGTTCAGACAGCAAGAGCAACAACAACCAACTAGCGACTGTAAAGATATGAGTTCGATACCGATCAGCGAATGCAGGGATGCCAATGTGGGCAGCGCTGTAAGCTAACCTTAAGTCAGCAAGGGCTTAAAAGAGTTGAAGAGGTGCGGCAGAATTGGTTTATGGGAGCAGTAAAGGGAGGAAAAGGCACACGATGAATGGTTGGAGCACTAAAATACTCCAACTAGTCGTTTGTGCATCTACCATCTACCCAGTGCGGCAACGCTCATCACATTGATAGCATCTGGTAAGAGGATCACACCACAACACAGGATGATCACTATGCGCCAACACAAAACACATTCTATGGTATAGAACTCAATGGTAGGTAGTAACTGAAGGTGTTGTTGTAAGTCAAAACAAACAGAAAGCAAATTAAAGTGAATACGTCAATATCTTTTGTTTTCCCCAGCTTACGCAAATGCATTCTCATACATACAAACAAACTTAGCTCCTTACGACTACTCACTTCAACCAATGGTCGCATAATCTGGACTTGAGGTACTTCGTTATGCAAATGTATATATGTATGCATGTGTTTGTGCAATTTAAATAAATATTTAATAGCCAACGCAAGGAAAACTTGGTCGGTCATCGAGTTCTACATAGTCTGGTCTGTATCAATCGAAGACGAATGATGATCAAGTTGGCGTTGAGAATGTAGTAAAATGAAATGATGTGAAGTTCTGCTGCCATTTGGAGCGCCAAATGAGCGCACACAAACACAAACAAACAAACCCACATAAGAAATTTCCATACGCCCTTTTTTGTTTTTCTACTTACTTAAGCTTTGGTGACTATGCGGCCTATCCTGCCATTGATCTGTTTGATTTTGGCATGCGACCCATCCATTTGCACCTTCGTTCATCCAAATAGCAGTCCAATGTCCCAGCTACCCACTGTAATGCTGTGAAGGTTGTTTGTGTCCGTCCAACATGCTGATCATCGCATGAAGATTTAAGACAGTTTAAGTGGATTTGCGATCTCGACGTCCTCGTCCTTGTCGTTGGCGTTGTTGCCGCCATCATCGGCTTAGCCATCAGCAGAGTTGCTGTGTGAACGAAAATTCATTGTGATTGGATTATTCTCTGTTAACTTTTAGTTTTAGCTGTTGTTGTTGTTGTTGTTGCTGCTGCTGACTTTGTTATGTTGATATGGATTGACCACAAATGTTTTATGCCTTTCATAAATGTAGACATTCGCCGAGTTGTGAGTCAATAGATTTTAATTACTTTCGGAAGGTACTTAAGCTACGAGAAATGGTCATAAATAAGCTTTCTTGTCGCGTTTAGTGTGACTCGGTTGATGATAAAAGCATATTCCCAAATGCTGCATACTTTTAGGGGCACTTATTCCCAAATGGTGCATACTTGTAGGCGCACTCATTTTTTCGTGTTCATTGTTGGGGATTTTAGAGCTTCAGAAGCTAGATTCTAGAGAGCTTCTGCGTGAAAATAATATTATTGGTATTTTATAAATCTATTGGTTGCTCTACTTAAACATATTTTTATTCAAATATTGCGATATCTGGTTTTATTTATAATTATAAATTTATAAATTTTAGTTAAGTGGCAACGCCGTTAAAATATCTTAAAAGCCAACACTTAATTAGTTGAACTTCCAATGCAGGATGTTGGCTATATTCGCAAGCTCATCTAAATAGGTCACCATGCTTTCAAGGTAATTGAGCTTATGCAAAAAAAAATATAATAGCATAAGGTGGCAACCCCAGATTGTATACAACCTAGCATTTTTTTTCAATATGAGTAAAATACCTTACCTTTGGTAACCATATACAAATCAATTTTTTGTATAACAAGTGGCAACTCTGTTTTAAAAGAGTTTGAAATATTGCCTTAACACAAAACAGAGTTGCTTTCAAAGCAAAAATTTATATAAAAATCCAATAAAAAATAAATCTTAGCTCAACGAATTTTTTCTTAAAACGTGACGCAAAATACTTCGCTTTGTAAAATCATTATTAAAAAAGTTTGCCCTTGGTTTAGTTATATTTAGTTTGCTTGCATCTACGCCAGATGTCAGGACTTGAGTTGCCAGACTTCGTCACACATTCAAAACATTTCAATCCATTACATGGAGGGCATGAAATTTTGTACAACAATTATTGCATACAATTTACGAGCTTTTGTTTTTGTTATTTTTATTACATATGTATATTGAACTGCACTCTTTTATTGTTGTTTGTATTTATTTATTTATTTGTGGTCTAAAAATAATTACGGATACTTCCATTCAATCGTTTATGTAGGCGAATTTGGGTGCGTCCAGCATCTGTATGGTGAATGCAATGTCTGACTTCGAATCACATACATACATACATACAAAGACATAAATAGAGACTCAAAATACATACACGTATAAATATCTAGTTGTATGTTAATATTTATGCTTTTGTAAACATATCCGCCTAGTTATTGTTTGTCTGCACTCGATTTACTTGTAATGTTATTTTTGGACTGACCTGTGACCGAAACTTAATATACTGAGATATGGTATTGTAGTTTATGGAAACGAAGTTGTTGTACAGTGAAGCGTTGGTAATAAAAACTAACAATTCCAATTTTATATTAAAGGTGGACAAGCATTTGTTCAGTTAAAAGGTGGTTAATATTTTGAGGTTAGATCCGTTTGGTACCATTTTTCTTGGTTAGGAAAAAGCTTTAAAAAAAAACGCTTGAGCTTGAAAGCTTTTTCAACGTTTTCATCACTTTTTCTACGTTTTTCATCACTTGGATTCAAAGACTTTAATTCGATCTTGACCGGATTTCAACATGAAAAATTTTAATTGAAAAAATTAAAAAATTAGAATTTATTTTTTTACAAACCCTAGCTCCAAAAATATTTTTTCTCTGGTTTGGTTCCGATCAGCACAATTGTCAGTTAAAAAAAATCTTTCAAGTTGATTTTTGTTACATCAATATAGTTTTTTTTTGATGGTGTTATTGTGGAGCTTTTCAACAGCTTCGATAAAAGCTTTTTGTTTGCATTGTGTTAAATTAAAAAAAAAAGTTTACTGAAAGTTTCTACTAGATTGATTTACACAATTGATCCGATGAAGTAGTTACAATGGACCAAAATTTTTCTAGAATAGCTAGGAGGGTCAGAAATTGAAAACAAAAAAATGTTTCAAAGGAGATTAAAGAGACCACGCTCAACAATTTTTGTAGTTTTCACGAATTTCGATCAAAAAAAATTTCATTTGAGCTGTTATGTATGTATTTATGTACATACATTCATACATGCATACATATATAAAAAAAAAATAGAGAAAAAAATTTCTTTTGAAAATTTTTGTTTCAACTTTTTTTTTAATTTTTTGAAAATATTTTTTTAGCAATGATTTAAAAAATTATTACTTTTCCATTGTTACATATATATTTATTTACAAATGTTCTCTGTTTTTTTAAATTTTTGTTTTAATATTATTTTAGTTTTTTGAAAATTTTTTTTTAAAATGATCCAAAAAACGTCTTGAAATGTTATATAATTTATTTAAAAATCGAACACAGGAAACAATTTTTTTTAAATTTGGGTTCTAATTTTTTTTCTAATTTTTTTAATTTTCATAATAGTGATCCAATAAATTTCGTTTGAACTGCTATATGTTTTCTTAAAATCGAGCAGAGAACAATTTAAAAAAAAAATTTTATTCTTTTTATTTTCTTTTTACTTTTTTCGGAATTACATTGATCTAAAAAATGTCTTTTGAGCTGTTATATAATTTATTTAAAAATCGATCAGAGAAAAGTTTTTTTTTTGAAAATTGTTTTAGTTTTTTTTTTTAATTTTTGAAAAAAAATTTTTTTTGAACTGTTATATATTTATTCAACAATCGAGCAGAGAACAATTTATATTTTAAACTCTTGTTTTAATCTTTTTTTTAGTTTTTTGAAATTTTTTTTTTGCCATGATCCAAAAAAATATTTTTTTGAACGGTTATTTATCTATTCAACAATCGAGCAAAGCAATGGTATAGTTTTTGTTTTAACAATTTCTTTTTAAAGCTTTGAATCCTTTGGAGAATATTCATATCCTGACTCTATTTTAAATATTTTAATCTGAGTGCTTCTACGATTATCAAAGTTTGATCCACCGAGAGTCCCTTATTAACATCCACACAGAGTCGAAACACTAATACATATGTTAGCTCTCGCCCAGTGGGTGCCTTCATGGCCTACCTACCTGATCGGCGCAGCATACTCTTCTTATACCAAAATTCACTTTTGTCCAACCCTATCGAAACCCTTGAGTTTCTTGGACTCTCGTTAGTCATCATGGCAATCTTAAGTAAGAAGAATGGCGATTTGCGAGATCTTGCTACAACAACAACAGCAAACATATTTATTGAATACTTTTTTAAGTTGTGCGAGAGTCTTCTCGAAATCAATTTTAATACATTTTTGTTATAATTTTTTGTCACTCATTCTTGGTTCAGCCTCTCGATCTCCAACTCAAGCCCTCCAAATGACTGTACATTTCTTTTGGAATTTTTTTTGTTATTATCAATTTAGCGTTAAATATACTTATTTGAAGTATTTCCACCTCTTTCTAATTACAAATATTTCGTTCTAAATTACCTTACCTTTTGCGCTTTTTCTTAATGCGAATAGATAAAAAAATTCTAATTAGACCATTTTAAAAATTCTAGCTTTCGCAGCGGGCTTCTACGGGTTCTTTGTGCTAAACTACGCAACAAATTTCTAGAACTACAAAAACAGCAACAATACTAACATTAAACTCATTAAGCTAAAACATTCAACAACTAATTTATTATGCAAAATTTCCAAAGTGACAAACTTGCGATAAGCGCCAATAACCAGAGAAACAAATAAAAAAAAAATAACATAAAACAATTACAATTTACGTAGAATTCT
This sequence comes from Sphenella marginata, assembly GCA_951509765.1. Classification (NCBI taxonomy): domain Eukaryota; kingdom Metazoa; phylum Arthropoda; class Insecta; order Diptera; family Tephritidae; genus Sphenella; species Sphenella marginata. The sequence goes on along the minus strand of OX608080.1, from coordinate 98,037,319 downwards.
AACAAACAAAAAACGTGTAATTTTTCGTAATTTCCGCCATAACCAACGATAACTCCGCCAAAAGCGCGCTTGTAAACGCTCCAGTAGATTTGTATTCAAGCGATGACAACACAACTCCAACACAAGAATGCCCGCTGAAAAACGAAATTGATAAGCAAAAAAGAGAATATTAGCAAATGCGGGTTAATACACTGTGAGAAATGTATGCTTAACAAAAATTTTAAGACTCCACTCACTCGCTGCCGCAAAACCAAATATCAAAATAATAAAAGCTCCTTGTAGCATGCGCAAGTTCAAAGGTTGTATGATTTGCGTGTCCTGCGTTTTCGGTGCTTCGCCTGCACTTTCATCGCCTTTGCCCGCCACATCATTGCCACCATTTGTATTGCGATTGTCATCATTTGGTGGTGTTGGCTCATTGTTACCATTTGATTCGGTTGTTGTTGTAGTGGGATGCAAGTTATTGTACTCCTTGCCTAGCATGCGCGATTGTGTGGCATACTCGGCGTTTGTCATTTTATCCAAAATGCCACCTTCAAAGAGATGAATGATGCTGTGGAGGGAAAGAGAAGGAATTTAATTTGAAGAAAGTTTGAATATTTTTTTATCGAAACTATCGATTATTTGGAAGCTTTATGTTATGTAGGTCCGATTTAGCTGATTTTCAGTACACACATTGCATATATAAATTTTACTAAACATGCAAAAATTTACGTTCCTAGTTTTTTAATTGCGAAAGTTATAGCCCAAAACCCATTTATCGAAACTATCGATTGTATGGGAGTTATATGTTATGTAATTTCGATCTGAATTAATTATAGGAGTTATAGGGCAAACCCCATTTATCGGAACAATCGATTGTATGTCTACTACTCGTCCGATCTTGTTGGTTCCGACAAATGATTAATCTTATATATAAAATTCTCGTGTCACAGTTTTCGTTCCCATACTCCTCCGAAACGGCTTTACCGATTTTCTGAGCGTATTTAGTAGGTCTGAGAATCGGGCGTTATCTATTTTTCATTATTCCGGGAAGTGGACCAGGGACCGAAATATTCCAAACTTTTTTGTTTATGGTGCGATTTTCTTCAAATTTGATACAAAGGTACCACTTTACTTTTGTTAAAATATGGGGTTTCTTTTTTCCGGGAAGTGGATCAGGGACCGAAATATTCCAAACTTTTTTGTTTATGATGCGATTTTCTTCAAATTTGACACAAAAGTAGTCCATTACTTTTGTTAAAATATGGGGTTTCTTTTTTCCGGGAAGCGGACTAGGGACTGAAATATTCCAAACTTCTTTATTTATCTTGCGATTTTCTTCAAATTTGGTACAAAGGTTCCACTTTACTTTTGTTAAAATTTGGGATTACTTTTTTCCGGGAAGTGGATCAGGGACCGACATACTACAAACTTTTTTATTTATCGTGCGATTTTTTCCCTAAATTTGGGCAGAACAACGTCTTTCGGGTCCTTCTGGTATAATATAAAATGGCGCCTGCTTGCAAAATTTCATCGAAAAACTGAGGGGCTTTTTAGTTTGCGTTCAAACAGAATGAACAGGGGAATGGCTAAATCTTTTTGTGACCCATTCCTAAACTCTAATCTCAGTTTTAGAGGTGGACATTGCAAGTTCAATTTGACTACATGCCTTCCGCCTCTATTTCACAAGGATATCAATTAGTCGACCAGTGAAGTGTCCAGTCTAGCGACATCGAGTTTTCCGGAGTTCACGGTCTTTCAAATAATTTCCAGAGTCGGTATCACAAAAGTTTATATCATGCGAGGTTTTGTGGGTGATTTTTTTTTACTTTTAGTGTTATTTCTTATCAACTCACACATCATTAAAACTATCCAAGAAAGGGCAACCAATTTGCACTGCTACAGCCGAATAGCGCGTGTAAAGCTTGTGACTAAGTTGAAATGTTTTCGAACCTTTAAAAAAAAAAAATTTCAACTACAAACACGCTTCAAATAAAAAATATTTTTCCCACCAAATTGTTGTATATTAAAGTAGAGTGTCTCACGTCCGCCCAATACCGCCTTATTTTCCAAACCGTCAGCAATCAACAAAATGCCCGATTCAACCGAATCAATGAGATAACCTTCCATATCCGGATTCTGTTGCTTCATGAGCGCATATAATTGGCGAAATATTTCAGTGCCATTCTAGAAAAGTAACAACAACAAAAACAACAAAAAACGACATTACTTTCACTTGCCATGCAATACAAAAACAATGTTTTTTTTAACCCAAACCTCCAACATTTCCAACGATGAGCTTTCCTTCTCCACAAACAATTGATAGCCATCATGCAACATAGCAGCTTGTAAGCGTTGCAATGTGTTAATTGGTGCCTCATGTGGTGGACGTGCAAATTGTGAGGTGAGTTGCGCAGAGTAGACATCAGCCAATACGTAGGTGGCCGCAATCCAGTAGACGATCATGAGAAACTTGGCACGATAGCCATGATAAAGCTCCTTACAAGCTACATACGAGTATAAAAGAAACAAGTAGAGGTAGCAGTTTTTCAAGTTATAATGAAGCGTAGATAGTGATAAAATAATTGAATGAAATGGGAATGCAATAAATGTCAATTAATATGAGCTGATGATGTGGCGTTGTTGTTGTTGCTGTTGCTGTTGCTGTGAGGAAATGTTGACTGAGTGGACGCAAAATGGTCATTAAATAGATAAAAATGCTATTCAGAACTTACAAATAAATGCAAACACACACACTCACACTCATACTCACACACATACACTCACATTGCTTGAGAAATAGTTGCACTGTAAACCAAATGCATTTATCGAAAAGATTTGCTGGTATTTCCGTCATTACGAGTACTCGGAGTCCATGTTCTTCCTGTGCGTGTGTTTTGTGCTGTTGTTGTTGTTCTTGTTGTTGTTGTTGTCGTAATAATCTTCTTGTCATCTCATTGTCGCCAGTGATCTCTTTAATATAAGCCATATGAAAAGCGCACTCATCAATGCCACGCTCCACATCACGTTCTTGTTGTTGTAGTTGCTTGTATTGTACCTTATTTCCTCTCTGCTGACAAGGTAAATTCCATTTGTAGGGTATTGCTATGATCGCATAAAATATTGGACCCGAAAATATAATTGTCAATATGAGAAAGGGCCAAACATCACGCTTGAATGGACGTATAATGGCGAATGCTTCATTGAGACGACGTGGCGCATGCGTTGCAAAGGCACCAGAATCGGCGAGCGTGAAGAAAGAGAATTCGACAGCTTTGCGACGCTCCCAACTCAGGCTGACATCACCTAGAAGAAAGTCAGCTAGCTTGAAAGAGAGAGATGGCGAGTTAGTAGATGAAAACTATATTCAACTGCATATGAAAAAAAAAAATTTAAAAAAAATATGTGCGCCTAAAAGTATGCACTACTTACATTGCATACTTTTAGGCGCTTGCTCCATACCTTTTTTTGGCTCTCTAACGTTCGATCCTAAGGAACAGTAACTTTCATTTCATTTAAGCTTACCCCATTCTGCAACAATCCAATACCGCCCGTAAAGGTGTCATTATCTCCACCCTCGCCATCATTGCGCAATGCACCCTGTGTTCTACCGGGTGCTTCAATATAAATAAATTGAAAATTCATATGCTGCGCCAATAAATTCAACAGACAATGATCACGTCCACCAGTCACATTAACCTCGGTGAAATCAGTGAAGGCATCATCAGCGTCAATATAATCATCCAGCATGGTAGAGTTGGTGGAATCATTTTCGTAGCTCACCCAAAACCAGGGCGGTGACTGTTGAATGAGAAGCTTGTGTAATGTGATTTGAAGAACTTTCAAAATTTCAAGCTGCTTTACTTACATGAAAAACTGGCACACGAAATATACGCCCCTTGAAGTTTGAGTAGACCGTTGCCGCATTGGGTAGGAGGGGAATTTTCTGTAAACCTAAATTATCGCCATCATACCAGTTGACCAAACGTAGATTACTTACGCCATCTGGTACGGCTTGATTGTAGTAAATACGAAAGCTGTAACGAAAGTAGAGGAAAAAGTGATATGCAGAGGAAGAGGGATAATTAAAGGGCGAATGGGAAGAAGGAGGTGGAAAAAGGCTGTGGGTAAGATGAAGAATATGGATCTAAAATAAAGAGTAAAAGGAATAGGAAGAGACAAAGGTCCAAAAAAATAGAAGGTGTTATAGATTTTTGAGGTAGAGGTAGAGGTACGGTTCCCCTCATTAATTCAGAAAACAAAAATTCAGAAACCCCTTTTTTCAGAAAATCAAAATTCAGAAGTCAAAATTCCCAAGTAAAAATTCAGAAAGTGATATTCAGATCTAAAAATTCGGAAAGTAATAAGACGGCAGAAAAAAATCAAATTTTTTTGATCACCAAAGGGTTAATGAATAAAATAAAATGAATTTAAAAAAAAATAAAGGCATTTAATGGGTTAATCATGGCCCAAATATGGGTTAACAATGTAAACATTTAATTAAAAAAATAAATAAAGGCCTTTAATGGGTTAATAGATGACCCAAATATGGGTTAATAATGTAAACATTTAATTTTTAAATGTGCAAAAATAGATCTAACATAAAAAAGAATTTTAGAATTCATAAAATAATGAAATGCTACTCCGAGGTGAATAATTGTATTTCGTTATAAGTAAAACAGTTAAGGCCGTCAATGGGTCAATGCAGGCATTTAAAACTTCAAATATTTACTATTGAAGTGTAGAGCAATTTCTTTTTCATATAAAAATTATTTAGAAATAATAAAAATAAATATTTAGGTCACCAATGGGTTAAGGCATGGCGTTTAAAGGGTTAAAAAGTTAAAAATCATATACTTAGGTATATGTCAAACTATTTTGACGTGAAAAATTAGATTTCAGAGTTAAAAGAAAATTGGGGTCGTCAATGGGTTAACGTATGACAGCCCATGGGTTATACTTTTAAATATTTACGAATTAAGTGTAGCGCAACCCATTCAAATCTAACCAAAAAATCATTCATAATATCGTTATAAAAATAGAAATGTAGATAACGAGTGGGTTAATGCATGACCGTAAATGTGTTTCTGAATTTTTGCTTTTTGAAAAAAGTTCTGTAAAACTAACTTGCTTCAGTCGACCGTTTCAGTTTTCTTCACTTTTTCCAACTTACGCCTTTCTCCTCGGACGCGTGATCACAACAGCACGCATTGGCTCCTCAAAGCGCACCTCATCAGCGCGCGGTGGTTGCTTGGCGCCCCAATAAAATATGAACAAACTCAAACGATGTGACAATTTACGCTCATGTATGCGTGCAGACAGGTCAAAGGGCGCGCTAAAAACCAAATTGACACTCTCAATTGAACCTTGCAAACTGGTTTCAATGAATTTGAAAAACAAATCAACTTTATCATAAATAACAGATTTGAAATAGAGTTTATGCAGTTGGTAAATGAAATCGTCAACATCCGTAAGCATGCCATCCAACTGTAAATTGGTAGATCTTTCACCAGCGGCGGAGTGTGGTGCTAAAATGGCTAGCTGACGTGGTTTTAGGCCATTAATTATTTCGGAGAGAGCTGCAAAAGAGAGTGGGAAAATTAAAATTTTATATGTGGATTGGTTTTAATTAAAAATTTTAAAATTCTTCTTCTTTTACTTCTTCCACAATATTTATTTACATACATATTTGCTTAATCCTCCGTTGAGTGACAGTTGTGAACTTTAGGCCGTGTGAAGAGGTCCGTACGGACCTTGTTTTGTAAATCATGTGTTTTTCATATAAACAATTTTTTTTTAATTTTTTTTTCGTTTTTATTGTTTATTTCTACATACAAAAATAATTTAAAATTTTTTTTTTATTTTGTTTTTTTTTTTACATGCATTTATTAGTGAAATTTAGTACAAGGTCCATACGGACCTATTCACTATTCTCACTAAGACCTCAATAACACCTAAAGTAATGATCCGATCGGCTTGATTTTGCGCAACAAAATACTCTTCGAATACAGAGTAACTTTGGGGGGATTGTAGTAATTTCAGTTTGAAAGGGCAAAAAGGTCCTTAGGGACCTTCTCACTTACCGGCGGGTTAATTCTAGTGTTAAATATTTTTTTTTTTATTATTATTTACCTATGGCTACATCAGAAATATTTCTATCTGCATTATAACTAATCGCACAATAACCCAGCCGCAATAAACATAAATTTAAGAAGCACAGAATAAAAACTTTCATTTTCTCTTCACAGCCTGCGCTCAACAATCGTTTAGTGTGTCGGCTCAACGTGTTTGTTTTATTAATTTTATTGCTTATTGCTTTTTACATATTTTTTTTTTATTTTTCTAGATTCACTTTCAATCAACTAAAATAACTTTGGCTGCCTGCGGGCACTTTTATATGAGAGAGGTGGCTATGAGAAATGCATATGCGTTGCTGACAATATCGATTTTCGTTGATGTCTGTAGGCTAGCACCACTACCACCAGTCTGCCAAAAACATCAATTTATGATATGTTGATTGTCAATTATCACATCAACTTTAAATATCGCCTGCCAGCAGTAGTCAGCATTCTTACGCTATAACGATTTACAACATTTCCTGAGGTGATTTCTTTAATACAAAAAAAAAAAAACAGAAAAAAAAATAAAATAAAATTGCAGCTCTGCTTGTTCGATCCCTTTGACTCGTCGATTTGTGTTGTTCGATAGCTTTCGAATGTTGCATTGTTCTTTGTGCCTACGCATTGGCGCCTACTTTCTGTTTACTTTGCTTGCCTACTGACGAGTTTATTCGATTCTTTTTTAAGTTATTTATACTAGTTATGGTATTATTAATAAATCGTAAATAGCTTTAGCTGATATGATAATAGTTGTCGAAGACAGTTGTGCTAGAAATGCTTAGGGGGGCGTGGGTTTGTATTCTTGCGTTGTTAGTAGAATATGACTTAGTTATATTTTGAATCCCGTAAACCATAAAAGCTTTGAAAATCAGGGTTTCAAAGTTCAAAATTTATTTTATATAGTTTTCTTCTATGCTTTGAAACGGGTTTTCGGATTTTTTTAGACTTTTTTACTCAACAGTTAGAGGCTTGCCCCTTATTCATACCAAATAGAAATTGTTTATATGCTTTCTATAAAATAGACATTTACAAAAAAATTTTAGAATTATAAATCTTTTTATGAATAAGGGGGTTAATTAAAAAAATCACTTAACAATTCTCTATTAAAAACAAAAAATCCTAAAAAAAAAATATTTATTTAAATATCGACTGCCGAGTGGAAGATCAAAAACATCCAATTTCAGATTTTTTTAAAAAGCCCCATTTTGAAAATATGTTTGAAGAACACCAACAACCCGCTATCTCACCTGGAAATATATGAAATTTTTATTCAGATAGGGCATTTTTGAAACTTATTGTGAGATAGGGCGTTCTTCAAACAATTTCAGAGATAGGGCGATTTTTTTTTTAATATCTTGAAATAAGGTGATCTTCCACTCAGTAGTCAATATGTTTTAGAATCTGTGCTCTCATAGTATGGCCCTCGAAAGCGAATGAAAAGCCAGAAGTAAAAAAGTAATAATAATTGCCTAAGAATTATTATCAACTGGTCCTGAGCTATTAAGACTTACAAAAATATTTTAAAAATATCTTTTTTTCTGTAAATTTAAAACCTTTTTTATTAGAGTAAAAGAAAATCAAAGAAAGCACATTCGACAATTTTGTAAAACCCCTTGCGGGTTGGGGTTTAGAATATGCCCGCGGTAGGCATACCGGTCGTAAGAGGCGACTAATATGCACAAAGGTAATGATGTGCAACTTGATGGTTGATCTACGGACATGATGCCTCTCACCTCTCATTACCCATCTTCTCTTTCCTTTCGGAAGGAGGGATGACATGACCTAGAAGGTTGCGCTGGTCATAACAAATCGCTACCACGACAGTCGGGCAGTACCGCAAGGGAGTACCGGAGCGTACCGGACTTTAATTCGACAACACTCCCCAAAACCTTCTGGGAGTGATTTTGTTGCAACAACAACAACAATTTTGTAATGTTTTACAGATTTTTGCCAAACAAAATTTTTTTATTCTAACTATTTATTTATTAATGTAAAAAACGAGCTGCTCACCTCAAAATGTTGAGAATTCATTATTTTTTTTTTATAAATTGAAAACGTTTAACCACACACAAAAAAAATTGTTTTCAACCAACTCTGTTCTGCTATTATCCAGGGCTACATAACGAAATAAACAACAACAAAAAATTATTTTTTAACTATATGTATATCTAAAAAAATATTATGAAAAATTATTAAACTCTATAATTTTGTTTTGATCGCCCTATTTGAAAATACTTTAAATAAACACCCTATTTCATAATTTTTGTTTTCAAAAACACCAAATTTCAAAATTCGTTTCGTAAACGCCCTATATTAGCTGAAAATGTATGAAATTCTTGTTCAGATAGGTCGTTTTTGAAACTCATTTTGAGATAGGGTGTTATTGGAAAAATTCTGAGTTAACTATGTAGTTTTTTTAAAAATAGTTTGATCTTGCATTTTTTAACTACAATAGTGAATTTCTTTTTTTGTTTTTGTTGTAGTAATAAGAATATTTATTTTCGGTTTTTAGTTAACACATCGGTTCGAATCCTGACGACTCATACAAATATATTTTTTATTTCTTAAAATATTACTAATTTAAAACTGAAACTATTTTCACCAACCTAATTTTAGCGAAAACTGTCCTAATTTTCATTCGAAACCAAATTTGGTTTGACCCAGAACTGTTAAATAATGATTATTCATCGCAATGATTACCGGTTTGATCAATTATTTTCCTTAGAATCCATTCAATGTTTGATTACATTGCATAAAATTTCTAAAGATTATTTTCCAATTAACTAAAAAATATTTAAAGATATTTTTTGATTTTTTTCTTTATTATTTTTGTTTGTTTGTTTTATTTATTTTTTATTTTTTAATTTTGTTTTTTTTTTTTTTGATTACATTTGATTAAAAGTTTTTTATTTTGATTTTTTTCTGTGATTATTTTATTTTTTTTATTTTTTATTATTTTTTAATATTTATGTTTCTTTGATTATTTTTTATTTTTGTTTTTTTTTTTGCTTATTTTAAAATATTTTTCTTATGTTTTTTTGATTTTTTTTCTTTGACATTTTTTTTTTTTTTTTTTTCTCCAAATATCAATTTTTCCACAAAAATCGAATATAATAATTAAAACCAATTATTATTGTTCACTTGGTCTCGAGCTTGCAAATGGTACAAATATATGTAAATAGAAAGACCGTAAAAACAAAAAACAAAATACACTAAAACCAGAGCACGGGTTAAGTACACTAACAATGTACAAACAAACAAGCCCAACACACGCATTGATACATATGGACTGATAGTCTAAGCAATGTGTGTATACTGTTGGCAAGACTAAAACAACAAAACCAAAGGAAAAATTGAAGTGGGGATGAATGCATCGTGACGTCACAGGGCATCACAGCTGAGTTGTTAGATTTCTAACAGCGGCGTTGGTGCAGACACGGGTTCATATCCGTGTCCGAAAAGGGATCTGATGATAAGTGGGGACACTTTGAAACATGTAATCCTATCCATCGCTGTGATTAACTTTGTAATTTTTTTCTCCAAATATCAATTTTTCCACAAAAATCGAATATAATAATTAAAACCAATTATTATTTTTCACTTGGTCTCGAGCTTGCAAATGTTACAAATATATGTAAATAGAAAGACCGTAAAAACCAAAAACAAAATTTTTTTATTTATTTATTTTTTTGGATTATTTTAAAATATTTTTACTCATTTCATTTTTTTTCGTTTTTTTTTTTTAATATTTTTATTTTAGTAAGTTTTGCAAGCTCGAGACCAGTAAACAATAATTCATAGTGAAATTTTATTGAAATTTTTTTAGGAAAAATATTTTTATTTTATATATGTTTTATTTTTATTTTTCTTTTTATTTTATTTTTTGTTTATATCTTAATCTTAATCAATTTATAATTGCCTTCTCTTGAAAACAATTATTATTATATATTCACTTCCAACTAGAAAATCCATGATTACCAATTATTAATCAAATTTAACAGGGCTGCTTTGAACATATTTAAAGAGCAGCAAATTTAAAATTTAACCGCCAAACAGCACAGTCAAGTTAAAATTTACTTTATTTATTTATGAAAAGTTAAATTATATTATAATATTAAGTCCTAGCAACGAAAGTAATCTAGACTTGTTCGGATTTACCTCAACTACTTCTTAAGCTTAAAGTCTCATAATTTTTTTATTCACCTTTTTTATATACAAATACAATGAAACATGCTATGAACTTTAACTTGCGCTTTGCTTTCAGCAATTTATAACCCGAAAAGAGCAAAGCTTAGCTAGAAGTATTTGCATGTCTCCCCTTTTTAAAAGTTGTTTAACGATGGCTGAACTAAACAAAAAGAAGAAAAAAAGAAATATCATTCATTTTTTTATTTCTTTTATTTAAGCCCTCCTCTTTTAAGCTAAGGCGGCTAGTCGCTGTCTAATCCGAACTTGCGATCTTGACTCACTTTCCTGACACCGCCAATTATCTGTTTTGTTGAGCTTCAGTTGTATAAATTTTCGTTTATTATTTGAGTCTACAATGGTTTCTTAATTTTTGTATTTTTTTTTGTAGGTAGTTTCCTAATGAAGTATGTATGTACATATGTATATCTAACATTACTTTATTTAGTTTACTTTTTTCTTTACTTCGCTTACTTCAACAAACTTCAACATCTGCGTATTTGTGCGTAACAAAAATTGTTAGTTCTTACTAATTGTTAACTTAAAATAAAGTTAGCATTTTCTTTTCCATATCCAATAGCCATCAGCCATAAATGTTTCTGTCTGCATATTCTGTTCAAGCCTTTCATTTCCATTTTGCTTCATTTTCTCCATGGCGTTCTGCTCTGCATGGGTAGCAGCTTGTTCTTGGTTATGCACATTTGGGCCACTAATCGTATAATTTGTTTTTATTTTCTTTTTAACGGTAATTTGTAGATTTTTACATTTTAATTTATTTTTCTAGTTCCTGTGCATTTGTTATGCTATTGTAAGTTGTTCTACAAGAAATCAGCAAATTTGAAAGCTACCAACCATTCCATGCACGACTGAGTTCATTTGCATTTTGCGTGGTTAATTGGTTTAATTTTTGTTTTAGTAAATAATTTTTTTTATATTTTTTAAATGCAGCTGCTGTGCGCTTCTGAAAGTTTTACGGTGTGATTTATTGTATTTATTTCGTATTACTTTCGTATAATGTTTTTAATGGATTTTCCAGTTTTAGTATGCTTTCTTATTTTCTCTTAATTTTTAATCATTTCTAAGTTATTGTTTGTGTTGAAAGTGTTTGTTGTTGTAATCGCAAAATTACCACCAATGTCATAGGAGAGTGTTGAAATTTAACAATATGGATATGGGAATCCATCGCTCTTTTAATTTTTTTTTATTTTAAGCCCTTTTAATTTTGTGTAGAAATTGGTAATCTAGACATATTTTTTAATTGGTAACGATTTTTATAATTTTTTTCAAGAATACGTAATCATGAAATGATTACGATTAAAAAAAATCAAAAAGAAAAAAAAACAAACTATGAAATTTTAGGATTATAGAAAATATAAAAAAAAATATTCTGAAACAAATTTTTTATTACATCTGATTATTTTCAATAATCGTGAAAAATCATGATTTATTTTTTTAGAAATAAAAATAAATAAAAAAATTAGCTTTTCACGATAATTAAAAAACTTTATTTTGACTACATATTTTTATTTTATTTTTTTTCAAAAGTAATATAAAGAAATTTTTAAGATTATTTGAAATTTTTTTTTGATATATTAAATAATCGTAAAAACACATAAAAAAAATAAAATATTATCAAAAAATACATAAAAAACGATACAAAAAAACGTTTTCATTACTTTTGATTATCAGTAATAATAATAAAAAATCATGATTTATTTTTAGAAATAAAAACAATTAAAAAAAGATGAAAAAAGTGGATTTTTCATGATAATTTGAGATTGTTTTTTTTTTTTGATATTTTCAATATTGGTAAAAATTCATAAAAAAAAAACCTTAAAAAAAATAAAAATAAAGAATAATACAAAAAATGTTGGAGATTATTTTTGAGTTTTTTTTTTATATTTCCAATTTCAATAATCGGAACAAGTCATAAAACAACAAAAAAATAAAAAAAAAATAAAAAGTAATACAAAAAAATGTTCGAGATTATTTTCGATTTTTTTTTTTGAGATTATTTTCTTTTTTTTTAGTACTAACTCATTAAAAAAATTAAAAATTATCAAAAATTCAATAATCGTAAAAGCTCATAAAAAAATAAAAATAATAAAAATTAAAAAAAAAATGTTTGAGATTATTTCGACTTTTTTTGATATAATAAATAATAGTAAATATTCAAAATTATTTAAAAAAAAAATGAAATAATAAAACAAATTTTACAGATTATTTTCGTTTTTTTTTTATAGAATAATCGTAAAAATTCGTATAAAAATAAAATTAATAAAAAAAATAGGAAATAATACAAAAAAAATATTTGAGATTATTTTCGAATTTTTTTTGATATTTTCAATAATAGTAAAAATTCAGAAAAAATTATTTAAAAAAAAAATTAAATAATAAAACAAATTTTAGAGATTATTTTCGTTTTTTTTTGATATTTTCAATACTCGTGAAAATTCATAATAAATATAAAAAATTATCAAAAAAAATTTTTTTTTAATTATAATAACAGGAAAAATAATCAATCAAATCTGTAACCATTACTATTAGTAATCATTATTTCAAGGTATGATTAGAATGTTTCGTTAATCATATGTATAACATATTCATATCAAGGGGTTTTACAGGTCGATCATTACAGTGGATCATTTTCCTATAAGGTTTATGCAAAGTTTACAATTTAAGCAAGTACTTAAGGCATGCAACCGATTATTTATAATGCATTATCGATAAAATCCATATTAGATATTTAGCTCTAGATTTCTTTTCTTACTTTCTATATAGAGGAATGGTAAATATTTTTCACTGCCAGGTTAACCCTTAACCACTTTTTGTCTGCAAAAACTTAGAATCCATCAAATGAGCTGGGCTAGACCACTTTCATTAGCAAACTCAGCCATTTCCTGCCCGGCTTGGACAGTTCTTAACCGGGATTAATTCTAAATACTTAAGGGGTAGTCCCACTTTTCGATAGATAGGGTTTGTATCAATAAACATTGCTTCAAAGTATCTTTTAACTATCTCTTTTGGTTTCACCCTCGTGTGGCCGCCTCTTGTATGTACACACATTTATGTTCGCCGCTATATGTATACCCAAAATAAAAAACACTTCCTCCTGTAATCGCTACATTGATGCAACAATAAATGTTTTAAATACTCAAAAACCTCTTACATCAAAAAATTATTTGCATAATTGAAAATTAAAAAAGTCTTTTCACCAACAACATGTCAGCAAGTGAAACAATTTATTCAACAACACCCGCACTCTGTCCTACAACAAAAACATGTTACGCATACGCATCGTTGCACCAGATCATATTCCATCAATCATAATAAACAACAACAAGAGGAAATTGCATAACAAAACAAATATCTCGCTAGATAGCCAACTTACCGACCAACCAACCAGCCAAGCAAACAAACAAACCGAAATATTTGCATAACTGGACAAAAATTACACGAAAGTACTTAATGAGGCTCACCACGCGCCGCATGAGAAGCCGTTGCTTTAATTTTTCATGGAAAATTTGGCAAATTGTACAAATTTGTTACAAGTCGTCAACGGCGGAAAAAAGACCTTTCATTGCTAAAATGAAAGATCGCAAGTAGGAAGATGAATTTCATATGATTGCATAAGCTATTGCGGTAGCAGTTACAAATCGCACCACAGGTGTTAGCCGTTGACCGTCCCACTGTGCAATTTGTAGTTGCTTTTTGTCAGCTGTAATTGTATGTATGTATTTATGTATATTTGTGTGTATCTCTAAATTTTCCCTCAATTGCACGTTTTTTCTTGGCCCTGGAAGGGATATCCTACCAACTCTAAAACAAATTTTAAAAAGTTGAATTTTTCTTTTTACCCTATTGTTAAATTGTTTAGTCGAGAGGCTCTTCCCAAAATGTTTAGTTATTTATTTCCTATAAAGTATAAATTTTAGCGCATCCTGTCCTTACTGAAAAAATTCTGTAACCTTAGTATTTTTCTTGCCAGAAACTAGTCACATAATTTAGAAGTCTATTAAAATTCTACTTACAAAGTGATTTGCATAACTATAGCAGATAGTTTAGAATAAAGTTCAAAAAAGTTTTGAAAATTTATCAAAGTGTTTGGAAAAAAAATATTCAATAAGTGATTTTCATAACTATACCACATGTTTTAGAAAAAATTAAAAAAAAAGTTTTGAAAATTTTTGAAAATTTTTTTCTAAATTGTTTTAAAAATTTTGAAATATTTTATGTTAAAAACATACAAAATATGGTTATGCAACTCATTTTAATTCAGTATAATAAAACTTTTGATTTTTTTTACATGTTTTAGAAAAAAGTTAAAAAAAGTTTTGAATTTTTTTTAAATATTTACTATCAAAAAAACCGAAAAGTAAAGTGTTGCATTATATTGCAGTAAAACATAACTTTTATGTTTTATTTCCGTGTCTTGGAAAAAAGTTAAAAAAAATTTTGAACATTTTTTAAAAAGTTTTGAAATATTTTATGTTGAAAAAACTTCGAAAAAAATAGTTTTCCAGCACTACAAAACGAATCATAACTTATAATATGTGTATGTGGTTCTACATGACATCAAATTATAGTGCACTGATGCATAACTTTTATGTTTTATTTACAAACTTTTACAAAAAATTTTAAATATTTTGTATGAAAAAAAATATAAAATATAATGGTGCAACTGATCAAATTCTAATTCATTAGGATACAAATTTTTAAAAATTTTCAAAAAATTTTGAAATATTATATAAAAATATTTAGTTTTTGAAAAGTTTTCAAAACAGTTTTAAATATTTTATAAAAAACATACAATATGGTTGTGCAACCCATACAATTCGCGCTCAGTGAAATAAAACTTTACTTTTTTATTGAGATGTTTGAGAAAATATTTAAAAAAAAGTTTTGAAGTTTTTTTTAAAAAATTTGTTTAATATTTTGAATCAAAATGTTTTAGAAAAAAGTTTGGAAAAGTTTTGAAAATTTTACAAAAAAATTTTGAAATATTTCATATCAAAAACTCCTAAAATATGTTTTTACACCACATTAAATTCTACTTCAGTGTAGCATAAATTTCATTTATAAAAATTTGTATGGTTCCAAATCAAATTTCAAAAAAGTTTGAAGTTTTAAAAAAAATGTAAATGTTTTATATCAAAATGTTTAAAAAAGTTTTGAAAATTTTTCAACAAATTTTGAAACTTTTTAATACAAAAACTCCTGAAATATGTACATAATACATACATATGTTTCAGCAGCACATCAAATTCTAGTTCAGTGAAGCAAGAATTTAATGTTTCGAAAGTAGCGATGAGTTATTGGAATTTTTTTCTGAAGTCAGCTTCCGCTTTCTCTACAAAAATATAAATAAATGTTTTTCAAGCGTTATATGAGGTTAAACAATTTTTTAAAATCAAATCGATTTAAAAAAATTTTTTTTGCTAATTATTATATATGATAGATTTTGATGGTCTATACATAAACTTTATGCTTGATTTTCTGGCTTAAAATATGTGTAAAGTTTCATAAATTTTTGAATAATACCTTTGCTTATTTTCTTGATTATATATAATTTTATTTTATTTGGTCTTTTGTTTTTGAAATGTCAGCTTTGAGTGAAATATGTTTGCTAGCTCTCCCGCTTCGCTTTCTGCAGCTCAGCTGCTTCCTTGTATTCATCTTTGACTGTGCGAGTACCTACAAAGCACGAAATAAATAATTACAAGTGAAATGTGTTGCATAAAATTATTTTTATTTCGCGCATGCACAACAACGCATTTAACACAATATTATTAAAACAATAAAATGAAAAGAAATGGAGGCACACAACTAGTTAGTTGAAGTTTCACGCTTTCTTTGGCGCAATAAATTAACTTCAAATGAGAAATTTTGAGTTTTTTAAAAATATGCGATTTTTATTTTCCATTTTGCAACACATTTTAGCGCTTGTAGTGTGTTAATTTGTGAAGCTTTAAACATTGACTGTTAGTAAATGTAGCATAATAAATATTAAACAGAGCGCATAAGTAAAGGGGGAAGTGAGATTTTATTCAACCCTGAGGCAGTGAAAAGTTAGTGTGCAACAAAAAGCCACGTACTTACATGAATAAACAACAACACATGTGCATGTATATTGCATTGAAAACATAAACTATTAATCACTTAATTAATATAATAAAATTTTGAAGAAATCATCTAATTGTTTTTATTAAAATTAATTTGTTGTGAGTGAAAATTGCAAGCTTTTGATTGTTTCGAACTAACTCAATTTATTCGTAAAAAAAAATTAATTTTTTCGCAACTTTTAGTTAGTAGTTTTTGTTTTTTTTTTGGTAATTGCAAAAATATTGGTTAACAAAAATAATTGTGTATTTACTATGTTTTGTACAAAAGACTTAAGCAACGAACTTGCCTTGAAGTATTTTGTATGCAAGCATTCAACTATGTTTATATTTTGTAGGCATGCATATACAATAGTTATGTGCTTACATATATACTTGTATGTGTGTAAATATGTATAAGTATGTTAGATTAATTTTTAGTTGCAACGGTTGATTGATTAACTACGAAACGTCAGTCATAGCAAGCAATGCTTTGGTAGAAGATGAAAAAATTCTATGCGCTTGCAACAATTGAGCGAAATTTGTGTATTTTAATTATGTTACTAATACGCAAAGTATCAAGTAATCTTAATCAAGAAACATTTAAACCTTTTTATAGACATTTACAACTTCATTACATACTCCACAACCTTATAAGTCAAACTATGTGAATACTTTTAATGCATTTGATTTTGCGTGACGGCGCAATTACCCAAAACTCAATTCATACCAAATTAACAACAACAACAACAACAACTTGCCATAGCGCAGTAAATTATCAAATTTTAACACTTTTGCCCCATTCACAGAGCATCACCTACTTTGGTGGCGTGTCGTACAATAAATTAAAGAACTCAAAGCATTTGCTAAGTTAATCAACTCGTTGCACAAATATGCGCACAATACAAAGTAGTGGTGGTCGGTTGCACACAGCCAATACACCTACAACACTCTAAATGTGTGTTTGTATTTGTTTGTGTGCGGCACTTTGCTGATTTTCTATTTTTGGTAATTAACAAATACCATTCAAACGGCTTGCTTTTCGCCACTGCTACACTGCATTGAATATTAATTATGTGCATTTTTTGTTGTTGTTTTTGTTAGTGTTATTTTGCTATAACCATTGGCATAAGGCTACTTCATCGTATTAAATTGCTCACAACTTGTTATGTTTTAATTAAGTTGCATTGCATTTTGGCGTGTTTGATGTACATTTTTTGCTTGGCTTTCGGATAAGCGTTAGGTGTGCAATTTCATTGTTTATGGTAAAATTAAATTAGACGTAAATGTACACATATACATACATGTTGTTGTAGTTGCAACAAAAGTTTTCAATAAGTTTCTTTTTTTATTACTAAATAGGTGCCTTTGTAGTTTGCTGAAAAAAAGTGTGAATTGAGGAAGTGTATATTTGAGACTTTTTATATAGCCACCACTGTAGCTAGGGGAAACAAAATATTTGTTTTTTTTACGTAAAATGGCTTCTTAACTTTAAGTTAGACATTAGCTATACGATGATGTAAATCTCAGACAATTCTCTGTAGCGGATTTTGAGTGAAGCGCGTACAAACATACAAACAAAAAATTTTACAAATATCTTCATTACTTTTTTCTAGTAATGATGGTGAAGTTCTGATTGAAAAAATTTGAAATTTTTATTTTTTTTAAGTACATACATATGTAGATGAAAATTGTTTTTATTTAAAAAAAATGTATCAGAGTCTCGTAGTAGAATTTAGATAAAAGCTAATTCTAACAGAATTAGGTAGAGTCCCAATAATTTCAGAATGATTTTCGGCATGTTTTAGAATCATTTCAATTTTCTAATTCGCTGCCCTTTTGGGGTCGTTTTCGGAACCATAACAGTACCGTTGTAGAATTTTTTTTGTATTTGTTCGGGATTATTCCGGTTTTTGGATCATTTTGGGACTTTTTCGGTATAATTTCGGAGTCATTACAGCACTATTGGAGAATCATTTTAACATCATTTCTGAACGGTTTTCGAAACATTTTTGGATCTTTTTCGCCGTCAGTACTGGAATGTGTTCGGGCCGATTTCGGGACTTTTCGGAATAAATTCGGGATTGTTTCAGGAACTTTCGGGGATAATTTGCGAACTTTTTCTGAATCATTGTAGGAACAATGTATGTAGGATTGTTTTTGAAATTGTATTCTGGATTACTTCCGAACTGTTTTCGTATCGTTTTGGGACTTTTTCGGTATAATTTCGGAATCATTACAGGAACATTGTAGGATTTTTTTCAGCATCATTTCTTAACGGTTTTCTGATCATTCCTGGGTATTTTATTGGCATCAGTTCTGAATTGGGTTCGGAACGAGCTCGCGACATTTCGGAATAAATTTGGAGTTGTTTCAAAAACTTTCGGGGATAATTTGCGCACTTTTTCGGAATCGTTGTAGAAACAATGTAGAATTGTTTTCGAAATTGTATTCTGGATTATTTTCGAACTGCTTCCGGATCATTCTTGGTTCTTTATGGAAGAGTTCGGGATATTTCAGAATAAATTCGAGATTATTTTCAGGGCATTTCTGGAATACTTTGACATAGTTTGCGGATCGCCTTTTTCGGTATAATTTCGGAGTCATTACACGGCCGATGTAGGATTGTTTTCGTGATTGTTTTTTCGATCTTACCGGAACTCTTTGCGAATGATTCTTGGGTCTTTGTCAGCATTAACTCTGAATTGTGTTCGGAACTAGTTCGGGACATTTCAGAATAAAAACGGAATCGTTTTCAGGACGTTTCTAGAATAATTTCGGGACTCTTTGGGGATAATTTCGGGATCCATTCTGCATCTTTTCGGTAACATTTTGATTTTTGGGGAATGTTACGGTATTACATATTTTCTTGAGCTTTTCGGGACCATTTCGAAATTTTTTAAAATAATTTCGGGACTGTTAGCTCTAACACGTGTATTGTCCTACACTCGGTTTTTTCCATTTACATAGATTTTTTCTCAGGATCCATTATTGATGTGAACAGCTCCTGCCTAGCATACATTTGAGACGTCGGTTCAATTGATTTATAACTTCGAAATTTTACAGTTCAACGTCACATAAGCAATATTCTTTAAAATCCCTTGAAACCCTTTCATTATTAAAATTTGTTTCCCTAACACTACCTTATATTACCCCTTATCAGATTTTTGGAAATATCACGCAATCTAACTAACGACGTACGCCATTTTCAAGGGCCACGCAACAGTTGCTATACTTTCAATGCAATCAAAACTTTAAGCCGTACATTGGTCGAAGTCAACGCTTATGTTACATCGTATCTGTAAAGTGGATCTGCTGAAATATTTTCTTGGTAACTTATCCGACTGTGAATTGCTATTAGCCAACTGTTAGTAATGATTGTTGTTGTTATTGTTTTTGCTTGTATTTACTATTGCTTGCTCTGCCTCCACTCATTATCATGTTGCTTTACTTTACTTTATTAATGCATTAGTTTTGTTGTTATAATTAAGTTCATGGTGTGTACTTTCAAAAAATCGCAAGCAACACAAAAAAAAAATTGAAAAAAAAAATTTGTTACAACAAAACAATATTGTAGTAGCGTGAAGAAGCGCAAACATGTAAGCAAACATAAATATGTATAAATATATGTATCTCTCTTGCTACAAGCCGCCGTACAACACCAACAACTACATTCTTCTATTATAAAGCATTCAAAGCAGCAGCAGCAGCAGCAGCAGAAGAAGAAGGTAAAAACTCATTTACAAAAAAGAGAAATTCACATATTTTTTATTGCTCGCCTCGCTGATTTTTTCCTTTGCTTGCATGAACACACAAACATACAGCAGCAGTACATGAAATTTTGCGATAGAAAGAAAGATAATTATGCTTGAAACGTAAATGAACTGCACTAGAATAATTTTGTGTTGCTATAAAAATTGTAATAAATTTAAAAAGCCCACAAAAAGCAAAATGTTGTTTGGAAATTTTTTTTATAAATTTTTAATTTTTTTTTATTTTATTTTTGTTGTTGTTGTTGTTGTTGTTGTATATTTTTGGTTGTAATGCTAAGTTCTACTTCACGTACACAACTTTAATTTCATAACAAGCCTACACAGCATGGTTTCACTTTTCAGCTGTATTATCGCCCTCAACAGCAATTTCATACGAAAGACTGAAGCAACGAACTTGATTTGCTTTGATTTGAACGATAGCACTTTGCAAAAGTGATATTCTTAAGAGAGTATGCTTGTAATTTATAAGTACTAAAACAATATTTTTCATCATTTAAAATGTGAAATGATTCTAAACCCACCACTGCCTTGAATTCTCTTGTTCAACTAATTTACTCAAAAAAAATCTTAAAAATATTTATATTTCTAGCAATTTCATATCCAAGCCTAACATCATCTCTATAACCCATTAAAATCATCCAAAACACTTTTAACCCATTTAAAATAATGTTAAAACGTGATTTTCTCCTAAATGCTATCAACGAAAATGCCATAAATAAAAATGAAGAAATATTTCATGAAAATTGCTACAGCAGTAAATATGTATCTACAAACGAAAGTAACATAAAACTATTACAATAACAATAACACACAAGCAAAAGTAATCTTCAACTAATGTAAAGTATTAATAAATTCTCCGTTTAACCTTTACAGCTTTTCGATTCTTCAGTGCGCGCCCACTCTTCGAACGCTTTCTAGCACACAATGTCTGTCGCAGAGATATGAGAAATATTTAAATTTTTGTATTTGTTGGTATGTATGTATGTATGTATGCATGTCTGTCGTTGTATGAAATAATCTTGCATCAGCTGGCAGCGCAGGCTGACGAAGACAAAATTCACTTTTCAATTTCGACATTCTGATTGCCTTTCTAAATAAAAATGAAAAGTTGTTTTCAAAGAAAATGAAAATTGATTGTTGTTGTTGTTGTGACTAGGCAGACAGATAGATAACAACACACTTTTTTTTTGTTGTTACATAGCAGACTTTTCCTCTTAGTAGAGGTTGTTAGCGAGCGCTCGCACTAAATCAGCGGCAAAAGATTCCGTCTGGTTTGACTTGTTGTTGTTATTTCTTTCTTTTTTATTTAGGTAATTTATGCTAACTACTTTTCACTACTTTTCCGCAATCAGCCGCAGAGTGAGTTGTATGTAAGTGAAGCAAGTAGTCGGCCGGAAAAGCTTTGAGATTGGTATGTGGTCGTAGTTAAGCAGCTAAGCGTTTAGGTAGCTGATGCACCCAAGCCACCGCAGTTGGCACAATCAAAATTGTTATGGCTGTTGTGCCATTAGTTGTTGTAGTTGTTGTTGCTGTTGTTGTCGCTAGCGTTGATGATGATGCCTTCGCACTTGTTTTTTTTTTGTTTTGATGCTACCAAAACTATTTACCTCACGCTTCCGCTCTTCTGTTGCCTTTAATAGCTCGGCTGACTTTTATGGAAAGTGGAAATCATTTTCGAAATGACCAAATCTCAATTGTGGCTTACTAAATTATCAGAAGACGTGTAAAACAACTACCTGAAACTTTAACTTGTTAGCTGCCAAATTAATGTGGTTGTAATGTCAAGCGGCAAGGTGCAACTGATGA
This sequence comes from Sphenella marginata, assembly GCA_951509765.1. Lineage (NCBI taxonomy): Eukaryota > Metazoa > Arthropoda > Insecta > Diptera > Tephritidae > Sphenella > Sphenella marginata. The sequence continues at coordinate 98,015,356 of OX608080.1, read as the reverse complement.
GTTAACATAATTTTCTTTAATACAGTGGGGCAGTTGGATCACTGTGTTTGATTTTATATAAGCGAACTAAAACTTTAGTAAAGTAATCGTAACCTTAACTGTAACCGTAACCGTAGACGTAACCATAACCGTAGACGTAACCGTAACCGTACCCATAACTTTAACCAAAGCGGTAGTGAAGTCGAAAACGAATAACTATCTTCAAAGTATGTGGTAACTGCGAAAGTTAGCATTCAAATCTACATTTATGGTTACGGCTACTTTAAGAGTCACGGAAGAACCTTATCTGTTGTTTCTAATGCTAAATAAATTGTTGCTGGTATGTTAGCACGCCACGAACTATTATTGTGCATGTTACGGTTGTTGCAGTATTATTCCTCCATTTCTTAATTTTAAGGACATTTTTAGCAGGTTAGAAACTGTTATGATTTGTGTTATGGTTATGGAAAGGATATTGTGTGTATATACTTGTGTGGTAGCAGGTCGGGAATTGTTATGGTTATGGTTACGGTTACACGGTTCAGTTCTTAATTTTAAGGATATTTTTAGCAGGTTGTGATGGTTTGGCTCATTGTTATAGTTACGGTTACGGTTGCATCACTATTACTTATACTTGTGAGCTGGTTTGATTTGTGTTATGGTTATGGCTACGGTTACGGTTGCGTTAGTACTACTTGTTCGGTTTCTTATTTAAATAATATTGTTACTTTTGTGTTAGCAAGTTAGGAACTGTTACGGTTATGGCTAAGGTTAAGGTTGTGGCAGCTATAATTCATCCTTCGTTACGATCACAGTTATGGAATATATATTCGTCACTAACAGTCTGCAACTTCCTCCTCTTTTCAACATTATAGCGGCCATACGTTTAATTTTTACCTCAGCCATTAGCGTCCCTATCATTACAAACACCATAACCATAATTTTTTTGTTTTCATTCTTCTTCTTTTCCTGGGCTGCTTTTTACCCATGCATTAGAATTTGGCATTTCTTTTTCTGAATTTCAGCAAATTTTTCCACTTAGGCCCTATTGAAAAATATAAATTTTGACAGATCGAAGGAAAATTCTGGCATTTATCGTGGTGAATATGAACGCCAGATTTTTCCTACCTCATGGGGTATGTGATACTCGTATTAGGTGTGTTCGACGAGCATAAAATGTGTTCGACGACACAAAAAAATTGCAGGTATTGAGCGCATTTTGACATTTTATTTTCAATCCCTTTTCAATATTCAATATTTTACCTAATTCTCCCGTACTAAGTAAACAAACTCCTCCAGCAGGAAAAAAACATTTTTAAGTAAATCAAACTTACTTGAATACATCGTGTAGTTGCGCGTAAGCTTATCTCAACACCCTTTCCAACAAACAAACACACAAAACGACTTACCAACACACAAACCTTGACAGACGCTGGGTGCTGTCAAACTCTTCTAGGTTGATTTAGAAAGTCTGCGCTGTGAAACATATTTATTTATTGCACGCTGCTGTCGTGTAGGCTAATATAAAGATAGACATGCTAGACTATAGGTTAGAGTCTAATATGAAAAAAAAAAACAAATAATCAAGATTGCAAATGTATTCAATTGCTGCTGAGTGGAGGGAAAATTCTTGTTTGATTTTGCAAAATGCAAATAAAGCACCACAGACTTTGAAGATAAAATGACCAAGTGTTGGGTTGCACAGTGGGATGTTATGGAACACAATAGTCTCTTACTAACTACAGAGCCACATAATGCAGTCTTTCTGATGAAATTTTTAGTCATTATTTTTCCAAGTGGAAAATATTATTCTTCCAAGTGGCCCATAATCATAGATAAATTAAATTAAAGTTTCAACTACTTAAACATGATTTTAAAATAAAGTCAACTTTAAATAAATTTTATGTCTAAAACGGAATTTTAATTTTAAAATGACTAAAATCTCATTTTAACATTTTAAAATCACGGTTTGTGTCCATGGTTGGTGAATGTCACAACGCTTACTCCAAACATGAGTTTGGCTTTTTTTGCTTATTGCCACAGCTATGCTATGGTTTGTGTATAGAATAGTTGGCACAGGGTGACCTTGTAAAACATAAAAAATTTCTTCATCCCAACTACAAACCAATTAGTTTGAAAAATCGTGTTCTAGGGTTCTGAAGTATTTTCAATTTCTGCCTGCGCGCCAGAAGTGTGTTGAGCTACGAATCACAGAATATTGACATCTCTTAAATCAGATATTTGGATTAGGGCTGTGCCTTTAATCGATTAATCGAGTAAGTTGAACAATCAAATATTCAGTTAATCGATTACTTGATTAATCAAAATTATGTGTAATCAAAACGAGCGTTACTCGAGTATTTTTAAAAATTGTTAATTAAAAACTGTTTAATTTACTCAAATTTTAGAAAATTTTTAGGTGTTGTCTTAACGCGAATGGGCAAAATGTCGAAGATGCAAAAAGAATTTGTGCTGTTTTAATATATGATCAATTTAATTATAATTTTAATATATATATTTAAAAATCGATTAATCAAAAGGGTGATTAATAAATTAATTTTCTTTTTGATTAATCAAAATCTTGATTAATCGAGTAAACACCCTTTTTGATTAATCAAAACTCTTAATTAATCGATTAATTGAGTAATCGAAATTATGATTAATCAAAATTTTGATTAATTGAGTAATCGCACAGCCCTAATTTGGATGCCTTAACAGTGTGTTCCAGCTACTAAGCAATCGCTTTGGACACTCCAAAATGATTCACTGTGCGCTCGCTTGAGTCAAACTCAGTGCACCTCCGCTCCCCTTGGTAAATTTTATTTTTGGTACCATCATTTAAAGCAAGTTACTCGTTTTCTGCTGCTTCACTTTATCTTTTTTTCTTTGCCTATTTTTGTTGCTATTTTTGTAGGCGCAGTTGGGGTTTTGCTAGTTTTTTGTTTTTGTTATTGCACTCACCAATACTTCACTTCAGTTACTGCATGCACGGCCATTGTTCGTCTTTAGTGAACACAAATCTACTCTAGTAGTACCCGATGCACCCGTTCACGATCGCTTTTTGTAAAGCGGACAAGCGTACCATTTTACTGCTTCAACGCGCACAGCTGGTTCAATAGGCCGCCTTAACAGCAAACGTGCGCCAATGTCACAGTCATGCAATACACCGCTAACCCTGCTCTTCTAAACTGACATTTCGCCACCCCACCTTGCGTCAGCCACACTTCACCTCACTCAGCCAGCATTTAAGTTTATCCGTTCGCTGTATTAATTTTGTATTTTTCATTTGCATTTTATCTTGCTGCCGCATATTGACTGGCAACAACAACAACAACAACAACAACAAATATTTCCAAATGAAATGCAACTGGCTAGGCGGCTGCATATTCGCGCTAAACACATTAACGGTGCGCCGCCGCATGCTGCGTGTGGAGCAAACGTTAAACTTGAGCATAGCAACCAGCATTTGAAAGAGAAAATCTTTGCATTGGCATTAGGTGATGAAGAAGAAGAAGCAACAAATTCAAATTCAAGTTCACTATCATTTTCATATCGGCCAAACGTGATTGGGGTGACGATTTTACAACAACAAACAGATATTGTGGTTGTTGTTGTTCGAATATGTTGGCAACAAATGTCGGCGATTGCCGATTGTTGTTGTTTCTTTTATACCTAGTTGGGTTTAGAATGCAAGGTGTGAGCGATAACTGACGCTACTTGAAAATACTATTTTCATGTCAAACGGGGCTTCCTCTTCCACTCAAAATCCGAATAATAGCTCTGTTCGCGTAGAATAAAATTTAAAAAAAAATTATTACTGAGAAAATGTTTGCTTACACAAAATACTTGCAGCGAGAGAGCGCATTTTGACATTTCATTGACAGAGAGAGCTAGCTGCAAGTTTTTACTGTGAGAATTCCAGTCCGTAAAAATTGTAAGTGAAAAACAGCTGATCGTCACAAGGGAAAGCAACAACAAAAATTTCTCAATTTGAACTTTTAACCAATCAAAATGGTAACAGCGTTTTTTGCTGCAAGTTTTCAGTGACTCCTGTTCGCTTGAAACTTTTTAATTTTTGCGTTTCGAAAGAGTTTTACGTCATTCTCATTTTACTTACACTTTTTGCGAAAAAGGCTAATACATATTTGTTTCCGGAGAAATTCGGCGCGTTGTTAGAGTTTTTTTTTTTTTTTCGTCAACCATAATTTTTCCTGTCCACACACTCTCCGCTATAAATTTATTATATTGGGCGTGGCAACCACAACAACTCACAACTAAGTATATGAAATGCCTTTTCAAGCGTTCTTCCGCTGCCTTACTTGTTTTACATAGCGATTGATGCGATTAGTGTCGTGGCATAGCTATTTATGTATACTACAGCTGCATTTGTCTGAGTGCGTGTGTGTGTGTGTGTGCACCGATATCGGGTGTCAGTTGGCGAACGTCTTTGAGGTGGCGGCAAAATGTTGGCGCATCTATTAAATACAACCGCATGCCATGCCTTTTCCCACCATAAACTCAAAATTTCTACTGTGTTGGCTGACAGAGCAGACTGGTTGATGGCTATGCTGATATTTTCACTTGTGTGTAAATTTATTTTGAGCTTACGCAGCTGCTGCTGACGCGCCCACTATAAACAATTGCATAAATAATATTTTATAAATAATTTGATTTCTGTTGTTCATAGAGATATTTGTTGAATTTTTTTTTTTATGAGATGAAAAGAAGTTAGAAAGTAGCCAAAATGTTGAGGGGCAACGTAGGTCAACGAGATTTAGAATTTGATTGACGTGCAAGTTAAATGAAACCTTATCCCACTCGGATAAGCTTTGAAAGGTAGGCAAAACGAATGAAAGGTATAGTGTGGTAGTAAAGACGGAACTGCGTGTAAGATGAAAGTGTAATTTTTAAAGCGTGGACACAAAGTTTTAATCGGGGAGAATAAACATAAAACCGAGTACTTCTTAATTTTTCAGAATTTTCTGGTAAAATGATCGACTTTCATAGCCTAAGTGAACTCAGTCTCCCAAAAAAGCCAAGTTTATATAAGTCGAAGAAAGCTGAACTAAATTATTTAAATTTAAAAAAAAATTACATACGGCAACTCGGTGTCGTCTCTCTTTTTCTACCAATGGGTCCGCCCCAGGGTTGGGTTTTTCGATACAATTGTACTTTTTCGATACAATTTGCCTCAAGAAAGTACTGAAGTACTACGCTGTCGCATTTGGTACAATTTCGCCAATATACTAGACCAATCTCTCACTTACTTCCTTAAAATAGCCATCAGTGAAAATAAATTTGTGGGTAGGAGGCGATCATTCCATTTGACAGCTTACAATATTATTTCTAATTTAGTAATTGAAGTGGTAGCGGTAGCTTTTCGTGGTAAATAGTTTACATTTACGAAATGAACAGTTGCGACTGTGTAGATTATCAATATCTGGGTGATTTGGTGAAAATGATTTAGTGTGTCGGCGAATATCAACTTACATTGGAATAGATACATAGTTTATCATTAAGTTGGATATCTTTTTTTTTAAATGAACTTAATAGTAAAGTCTATTTTGGGCAGAACGAAGTTTGCCGGGTCAGCTAGTATGTAATAATAATATGTTACACGTATGAGGAAAGAATATTTATGTCTTTCAAAAACTTTTATTGAACTAATAAAAATGTTTCCATATAAATAAAAAGAAAAACTGATTTCAAATGTATTTTTATTTCGGTACTAAAAAAAAAGTAAATGAGTAATAGGGCAATATATGCGAATCCATACAAAATAAAATTCGGTACAATTTGAACGAAAAAAGTACGATTTTTGAGTAGACATAGTACAATTCATGAAATATCATTTCCCAACCCTGGTCCGCCCAAAGCAAATTAAGTGCAAGGTGTTTTGTTCGCGTACAAAACTTTCAAAAAGTGTAAGTAAAGAGAGAATGACGTAAAACTGTCTCGAAAGGCAAAAAGTAAAAAAATTCAACCTAACAGAAGTCAGTAAAAACTTGCAGCAAAAACAGTTGTTCCATTTTGATTCGTTAAAAGTTAAAATTTTTAAATTTTTGTTGTTGCTTTCCCTTTGCACGATCAGCTGTTTCTACTTACAATTTTTACGGAGTTTAATTCCTATCGTAAAAACTTGTAGCTCTCTCTGTCAGTGAAATGTCAAAATGGGCTCTCTCGCTGCAAGTGTTTTGTGTAAGCTCAGTAAACATTTTATAAACATTAAAATTAATGTACGCGAACAAAGCCTTTATCCAATCAGCTGATAGGTAATTTTTTTCCAAATTTCGCCGCCATGCGGGTTTGACATTAGTCCTACAAATAACAGAAACAAAGTACACTAAAATTGTAGCTTCCACCTTATATTAATTCGCCTTGGGTCCACCAACAATGTGTTACCGAGTCAAAGTATGCCTCCATGTTTGAGCACTGTATTATCGGCAGAGTGCCTTAGAGAGTCTAAGCTGAAATTGTTGTATTTCTTTTTTACATCCAAAATTCGACTTTATTGCTCTCATTACCTTGCGTATATTTGGCGCTTGCCTTGCTCTAACCGTGCCATAATGTCGTAATTTTATGTGTCAAATCAATATTTATTGGCTTGAAAGTAGGTGAAATTCAGTGGCTCATGCACTTGAAAGTAAGTGAAACGGGTTAATGTAGAGCTAAAATTTTAATAGACAATTTAATGGTAATGACCGAACAAGTTTTTATTGCAAACATTTCGACAAACGAATGTAAATGAAAGTAAATTATTTATTGGTTTAGTAGTGTTTAACAAAATAACTTGCTTTTTTTGTATAAGAAGAGGAAGAAGAGGAATAGTAAATAATAGAGAATCACTGTACAACACTTGTAAACTTACCCAACTAGAAGTTTCCAAGGGCCGTTTTCTCGACTTGCTGTTAAAGACTGTGTTTGCTGTTGTTGTTGACATTTTTTTCAGCTCTCGAATGACTGTCAAATCGCTTTGGTTTGTTTACAAATAAACAGAAGCAAAACCTTCGGAACAAATCCAAATTAAGTTTTTGCACGGCTTTGAATGATTGGAATCAAAATATGGATGTTGGCTTTTACAACATGACATTTGGAAACCAATAAAAAGCAGACAAAAAATTAACAGCTGTGCAATTGCTGTTATCTGTCTTACATCACGATGAATTAGACCACCTTTTTTATATGAATGAGAATAAGTGTTGGAGTACTCCAATACTCCTTAAAGAGTACTCTTTGAATTAACGCGTTGCTCTGAAATTAAAAGAGGTCAAAATTTTACCTAGGATGAGGAGGAGGAGGTTGTACTTGTAGATCGGGTTGAATACTACATGCACATTATTGAAAATAAGAAGTCGAATGCGGCTACTCATTAGTCCAATGTACATACCAAGATATTCATCACTTACATGTACATATCTAGGTTATTCACGACATAACCTAGGGACGGTTTTCAATAACACAACTTGTCTTTTTGTCTGCACCTATTGGGTTGATGAATAGCCAAACCAGCTAACCTCACAATTTAAATAAACTGAACAACATCCTCCACAAACATACATCCCTGCGAAGCGTCCATTCAACAAAGGCTTTACTTACATACACTGACAAGTCATACCATCTAAATTCCTAACCACATTCTCTCTCTTGATTTACAAATTCGTTAACATAAATAATATGCTGGTGGCTTGTTTAAGTACAAGAACTACTGATGTCAACCACATAACAACGTTTCGAGCACACTACGCCACCGTACCAGCATTAAAAATGTACTTAGTAGCCCACATATTGAACCAGCCAGAGGATTTCACGCAATCACGTCCAGCAGAATGCGAGGACGTTACGAGATTAGCAGGAAAAATGGCTGCAATGCGCAAAATGAGTACAAGCTCGTATCCAATTTTTTCTTTTTTTTGTTGTTGTTGTTGTTTGCACAAACATGTGCCAGCATGGAAATCACGACGGCAAAGTTAGCTAAATACCAGACTTTAACCACATGTGCCAGTGGGCAGCAGTCAAATATATGAAGACAACACAACGCCAAATGCGCGGCGGCGTCTACATTCAAACTGACAGACAAAAAAAACAACAAATTTTTAGATATTGTACAAACAAGTAAATAAACGAAAAAATGCAATAACTTTTTTTCACTTTCATCCACATTCAAAAATTGATAGACACGTTCACTAACTGCTGTGGGCCTTAGGGTGCAGGCACAATGCATCACACACACACAAATGTAGTTTGATGGTTTATTTGGCGGCGTAGAAAAACTCAAGATCGGTGTCAACGGCGGCTGCAAATCTTTTAACTTTCGTATGCGTTATAGAGAGTGAATGTTTAGCAACAACAATTGCAACGAACTTACGTATGGACAGGAAAACAATCCGCATTCCGCTGTTCAGCAGCTTCATAGAGGACGACACAACGTGAGTTGGTGCCTTTAGGCTCATCAATGATATGGAAATTTTTCCTCCTTTTACTCTGCTACGTGTTTTCTTTATTCAATTTTTGTAATACATACATAGTTTGTTTGCGGTATAATTTGGAAAGTGAAAAAAAAAATTATTTGCTGAAATGTTATGTAGCATTTGTCCATGGAGCCATTGATGCTGTGCGGAAAATGTTATTCAATCTGCTTGTATGCACCAATGAAGCAACTGATTGGACTGTGATATAGGAAGTCACTTCCATTCGAAGGTTTAATTTAAATCGAATGGTTTGCCCCACATATGTATATTTAACCCATTTTCTTATTTCTAACCTAGGAACTAGCTGTCAAGTGTCAAAACAATATTTAGATGATAATGAATTTATATTATTTCAAATTAATTTATGTTTATGGTTTTATTAATCCCTAAATAATTGCAAAAAATATAGCAAAAAATTACATATGTATAGGTACATAATGACCGAAAAAGGCGTGAGCTATCGAACCAAATGTCAAAATTTTCTTCTGCATTTAGCACAGCTAAATGGAACTTTTCTACACAATGGAAAATGTCACATAATTTTTTCTCTAAGATGTTTCTTCTAAGCATACAACCTATAATAAAAAAAAATATAGCACCTATTCATGTGATTAAAAATTTATTAAATGTATCACAGAAAATAAAATCCGACTACTTCCATAGACGCAACACTGTGAGCAATTTTCTTATTTCTAACCTAGAAACTAGCTGTCAAGTGTCAAAACAATATTTAGATGATAATGAATTTATATTATTTCAAATTAATTTATGTTTATGGTTTTATTAATCTCTAAAGAATTTCAAAAAATATAGCAAAAAAATCACATATGTACATATGTATAGGTACATAATAGGCCTGTTTTTTTTACACGCATATACATCTGCGTCTGCGACTAAAAAAAAACGGTCATCCACAATTGCGGTTATTCCATTATCAACGCGCATACATACATACATTTCCTCTGTTGACATTCCGGTTATTATTAAGGGATGATAAACAGATTGCTGGAAGTTGGTAAGGCAGTTTGCAAAATGAATGGAAACTTCGTGGAAGTACTGATTTTATCAGCCACTATTTCGTAGTTGCAGATAAAGTTGTGCGCTTAGCAGTCCATACAAATATTAAGCGCAAACGCAGACGCCGATAAAAAAAAACACGGCTAATGACAGAAAACGATGTAAGCTATCGAATCAAATGTCAAAATTTTCTTCTACATTTAGCACAGCTAAATGGAACTTTTCTACACAATAGAAAAAGTCGCATAATTTTTTCTTTAAGATGTTTCTTCTAAGCATGCAACCTATAATAAAAAAAAATATAGCACCTATTCATGTGATTAAAAATTTATTAACACTGGAGTGCACGCGCGGCCTACTATAGTAGACCATTGGTATATTTTTGTTGATAACTTAACAATTCTGTATGTTAGAGCGGAGTAGTTCCAGGAAAGCCCTATGCATTAAATTTGTCGTCAAGTCACTACGTGAGAACTTTCTGCTCGTACACATATTTCTGAAGATTAGCGAAAAAGTCTCGGGACTACCATAGCAGCAAGAAATCAATCATCAAAAAAGTGGTGCAAAACGTGCAACAAATGGATTTGTCCTAATTAGCCGGCTGTGATGTGTTATAAATGTCACAAAAATACGTTTTTGATAAACTTTAATAATGTAAGAACAAAAATTTGAATCATTGGTCTCAAAAGTACAAGTTTTGGTATTTTTTACTTTATAGAACAAAATTGGCTTTAATTTTAAAATGTTGTTTTCTATGGATAAATTAAAGCTTAAATTATTCTTTTAAATAAATATAAATACGCTTTCAATCATTAGTTTCAGTCATATGTAATGAAAAAATTTTTTATTGCTATTTTAAAATGGTCTACCATAGTAGGCCACGCGTGCGTTAGTGTAAAAAAAAAAGCGCGTGTACTCTAGTGTTAAATGTATCACAGAAAATAAAATCCGACTACTTCCATAGACGCAACACTGTGAGCAATTTGCTTATTTCTAACCTAGAAACTGGCTGTCAAGTGTCAAAACAATATTTAGATGATAATGAATTTATATTATTTCAAATTAATTTATGTTTATGGTTTTATTAATCTCTAAGAATTGCAAAAAAAATATAGCAAACAAATCACATATTTATATGTAGGTACATAATGACAGAAAAAGACGTACATAAGCTATCGAATCAAATGTCAAAATTTTCTTCTACATATAGCACAGCTAAATGGAACTTTTCTACACAATAGAAACTGTCACATAATTTTTTCTTTAAGATGTTTCTTATAAGCATAAAACCTAAGTAATAAAAATTAAATTATTCATGTGATTAAAAATGTATTAAAGCTATCACAGAATATAAAATCCGACTACTCTCCGTAGACGCAACACTGTGTCATCATGTGGTATGTTCAGTTCAACACAAACAACATTCCGTTGCGTACTTTTAGGCGCAATTATCAACCGTACTGATAACCTATTAAATGGCCGATGCTTGGGTTAGATCCAACGGTTGTTTCCAAATACTCGGAAAAAAGTCCAGTTAATCCAATTGATATTATTTCAATCACGAAAAGTTTTTGTACGTGCAACAAGTGCTACAAGTTTATATGTATATCGTTTGCAAGTGTTCTTAAATCGTTTTAAACAACAAATTGCTTTTTTCTAAGCGATCAATAATTAAAAATTCTCTAAAATCCGCAAAATGCCGAATGTAAAAAAATGTTGCGTGCCACATTGCAAAACAACAAGTTTGGTGCGCGATATTTCTTTTTTTTCAGTGCCATCGAATCCCGCTTTAGCTGCCAAGTGGAAGGATAATCTGGGCATTAAAGAGTTCAGGACCAAATTTAACTTTGTGTGCGGGCTGCACTTTGCTGCTGAAGCTATGGGCGCTGGAGGCCTCTTGAACAAGGCCGTCCCAACTTTAAATTTGGGTAAGTGTGAATTTTTTGGAAGTGTTTATGTTTTATATGTGTAAATCCGTCGGTATAAAACAATACCATGCAATTTGTAAATTATGTGGGGTAGTTTGGGGGAGGGTTGCATTGTTTTGTTTACCGACAGGTTTAAACATATGTTTTTGTTCTGTGTGTGTGCTATTGTGGTAGCGTGTGTATGGGGAAGTTTTCTTTTGCTTCTTGGCATATACTAGGGCTGCGTAAAAAGTTTTGAGTGTTTGGTTAAATGATTTTAATAAATTCAATTTTTGTTCAGTTAATGAATGTTAAATGAGGTTTAGTGATTTTTATTAGAATTTTGTGCACATTAATTAACATTTTGTTCATTTTAAATACCATTTAGTTTTGTTAGTTTAGAAATATTTCATTTTTTGTCATTTAGTAATTTCCATATTTTATTTTGTGTGAATGTGTGTGATTTTTTTTATTATTTTGATAGTTTGTTTCAGCACAGATTTTTTCTTTATTTTCAAAGGACATGCCAGTCCACCGCTCCATACAAATGTGGAGACCCCTATTCCAAAAAAAGGCATGTTGTATCCCCCGTTGTACTCCAGCCGAGGGTACAACAATGCATGAGTTCCCCAAATCAGGGTCCCTTAAAACCCTATGGCGTCTGGCATGTGGCATGTCAACTAGCAACTTCGACAAGAAGCTTCTTTTTATTTGCGACAAACATTTTGCGACGGACTGTAAAATCAGGACGAAACTTCGACTATATATAGTGTGAAATCAAGGGACGGTATTATAAATAAGGTAGTAAAACTACAAACCGGACTTGCGGCTGGTCAATCCCTCGGACAGATTTTTTGAAAGAAGTACGGACCATATGACTTGGTACCTGGAGACCTTCCGGCTCTGCGCACATAAACATTGAGTTAAAGAAGTCATACTGCAAAACATAATCAAAAAGACTGACGAGAAATACCCGGACTGGTTTACTGGGGAGTGCGCAGGGGCATAGACTACAACTGTTAGAGTTTACGGTGACGGTTTTACTGTACAAGAACGCGAAATGGATGGCTAGGGCAGACGAGTACGATACAAGGCAAAGCTAAAGAAGCTTAATGCCGAATTTGCTAAAGCCATCACAGAAAATAAAATCCGACTACTTTTCATAGACGCAACACTGTGTTATCATGTGGTATGTTCAGTTCAACACAACAGACATTCCGTTGCGTACTTTTAGGCGCAATTATCAAACTATTAAATGCCTGAAATAAATATAATTCAAGTTATACATGCCAAAAGGCGGAATTTAGCCATGCGTTGATTTTTTTTGTAGAAAAAAAAATTGAAGAGTAAAATAAACAAATAAAAATAACTTTTTACATTTTTCTTTCTCGCTCTTTCTTCTGCCATGCATACAAATAGTTGGCAACGCTATGTAATGAAAACACTGAGAAAAGAGAACAGGGTGTCCCTTTCTCACTGCAATACCACAAAAATTTCAGTCTTCTTTTAGCAGTTGAGCAAGTGTGAACGGTTAAGCAAATACGCAGCAATGCAAATTGCTTCAAACGTGTGAAAAAGAAAACTGAGAAAGAGATCTAATTAAAGAAAATAAATTAATTTGCAATTGAAAACAATACAATTTTGCACACAAGGTAAATCTTTTATTTATTTGGAATAAATTGAACACAATTGTGTATAGAAAAGTTCAATTGTGAAAGTGTATTTGAATTGCGTTAAAAATAATTTGCTACATAATTTTCCAATAAAAAGCGAATACACAGCCGCCATATTGCTTTTCTTGTCTATTCGTCGTTGGGTGCTGCTCGCTCTACCCAACTGTACGAATACGAAGACGGCGACAGCGACATTGCCGAATGATTGCGCTTGTGCCTGCGAAAACGAAATAAATTTTGCGTGGAAGAAAAACTTCTACTTTGCTGCAGCCTGCTCACACGTAGTCTGTTGCGTTTGCTGGAATTTGCTAGAAAAAGAAAAAACAATAATAAATGCAAAATATTTGTATAAGCGCCTTCAAAACAAGATAAGAAGAGTAAGATCAAAACAAAAGTGATTTAATTAAATTATAAAAAGTTGAAATTGAAAAACAAATTTTGTAGCCGCATATTCGTAGGATTTTGTGTGTGTACGTGGTGTTGGTACTCATGAAATTGGTTTAAGAGGCATACAAATGGATTTGTATGTCAATATGTTGCAGCGGCCAAAATGGAAAAAGTTGTGCATATTTAAATAAAGTATAGCTTTTGGACCTTGTGCGAACAGTTTGGGGTAATGAAGATTACCTTTGGGGTTGTGACGACATATATTTATTACTTCGAAACTTCAATATGTTTCGGTTATATCAGCAGAAAAATTATCTTTTTTTGGCTACATATTTTTTTATAAGTGCGTTTAGTTTCCGTCCGCATTCGTGTGCATTCAGATTTATTGCTCGTTTCTATTTCTATTGTTTCTTTACTCACTCATTCTTCTCTCCTCCAATTATATAGTTCTCTCAACTTACTCATTACAACTTCCGATTGCTTATATCGCTGTCCTCTTCATTCCCATTTCTTAACTAGCTTGTGAAATCGCAACGAGTATTACAGCCGCTAGTGTGATTTTCTTCTCGCTCTGCTGTAGAGTTGCCAGATGATTCGAGTTGATGTTATTTTTGAACGTGTTTTATCACCTGCAACAGAGCAGCGCACTACTAAACGTGTTAAAAAGGCACGACTACTGCTATTTAAATTTCAGAGCTTATGATAACAAAAATGTAAACAAATATTGCAAATTTGGTAAACTATTGGAATTTATCAACAATTGGCGCGAATTTGTATTGGATATACTCTTAGAATTCTCATTTTAACAGGTATAACCTCAAAAAAGGAGACACCATCCTACTCTTAAACTACTTTAGAATACATACATAAGTAATACTTGTGCTGATTCACAAAGTCCCAAATGGAAGGGCTGCAAAATTAACACCTTCCTGGGCGGGTCGTCAACTGCTTATTTGGAAATGTATTTTATAAACTTTAAATTAAAATTCTGGTAATTCTTTACCACCGTACGTAACTGATAATACACCTCCAATATCGAGAGAGATATCAAAAGACGCGTTTTGACCTCTGTAACAAGAATCTGAATCTGAATTGGAGGTGTATTAGCAGTTACGTACGGTCGTAAAGAATTACCAAAATTCTAAAGATGAATTGCAAATTTCCAAAATTAAGTTGACTTTACAATGATTAAGCAATCCACATTTTAATTTTTGTGTAACATAGGTAAACCCATTCAAATAATTAAAATTTTCACTTGCAGTTTGCAATAAAACAGCCGCTCCGATGATGGAGGATATTACAAAGAACATCATATTTACAACAAACGCAATAGGCGCCAATGGGCAGCCCACCACAATCCAATATCAGACAGCCGATGGCACAATATTAAAACAACCCAAAATTGAAGGACAAAAGGCAGAACAGCCAACATTTTATTATACCACCACAAATGTAAGTGTTTTTAATGTTTACTACCCATTTTATTGATCACAATATAAAATTTAGGGAGGAGCCGCTACCACAGTTAATTTGGCACAATTGACCACCGACGACAACAAAACATGTTACATTGCCCAACCAGTTGGTGGCTACAACTACGCTCTGGTGAATGGTATGCAGTTAAATCAAGGTGGTACCATCGGTATTGCTACATTGGATGCACAAGGACGCCTGCAGATTGTTAATCAAAATAAACCAATTGCTGCAGTTAGTATATATTTTGTGCACCAAAAATAATTATAAATTTGTGTTGAAATTGTCTTTATTTTCTAGTCTTTGCAGACGATATCACCAATTCAGAATACAATATCAAATATCAGCTTTAAATGTGATGTATGCGGTTTGATGTTTTCACATTTGGCACTTTTGAATCATCATAAACGTATACACACGCAGGATGGTAGTGATCAGCAACAACAGCAAACTCAACAAGAAACAATAGTTGTGAATGCACAGGGATTGGTGCAAACGCAAAATATAATAACCGATAATGGACAAATGGGCCAGATACAAATTGTGGCCACTGAAGCATTGGAACCAGCCAACGCCGTTTTGCAACAGCAGCAGCAACAACAACAACAGCAGCAACACGCAAACACTGTCACCACAAATGTCACCAACCAGAACACTGGTGGCTCAGAGGTAGCCGTCAATACGTCAAACGCAACTGGCTTGAAATCAGTAAAACTTACACAATCGAAATGTATAACATGTGGCAATCAAATGTTGCAGCCAGCTAAACGTAAAGGTCCCAAATTGGTGCGTTGTGAGGATTGTATACGCGCTGACCAAGAGATGGCCGCACAACAGGGCATTTCACCCACGCAAATATTTGTTGCACAAGATGGCGAGATTAAATGCGAAATAAATGATTATACTGTCAGTGGTGGTACAGATTCCTCCCCAATGGATACTCTAGGCGCCCATGGTGGTATGTTGACACACGAATTGCAGGTGATTACACCGGACTCACCTGAGCAGAAGCAAGAGCTAACAACTACGTCTAGCAATCATCCAGTAAAGAAGCGCAATCAACAACAAGTGACAAAGTGTTCAAAGTGCAATGGTTCTGGTGTGGTGTTTGTTGGTACAGGTACACCGGCAACCAAACAACAAGCCATAAACGTGAAAACTGAGTAAGAAATATTTAAAAAACTAAACTAAATTATTTTATTTGTTTTTATTTATCTATCAACAGGAATCCCAAACCCTTCACATGCAATATTTGCGAAGGCACCTTTTCACGTTATTCGAGTCTTTGGTCGCACAAGAAATTGCACAGTGGGGAGAAAAATTATAAGTGTACCATTTGTGGGCTGGCTTTTGCAAAAGCGGTATATTTGAAAAATCACGCAAGGATACACACAGGAGAAAAACCGTACAAGTATGTTAACGTAAAATGTTGACTAATAGGGGCATTCTATCAATAATAGCATCCCTTTATTTACAGATGCCAAACTTGTGGCATGCAGTTTTCGCAATCTCCGCATCTTAAGAATCACGAACGTACTCACAGCGGCGAACGGCCTTATGTGTGTGAAGTATGCGATAAGGGCTTTGCACGTCATGCCACACTTTGGAATCATCGACGTATACATACGGGCGAGAAGCCATATAAGTGTGATATTTGTGGTTCGGCATTTTCACAGGCGGCACATTTGAAAAATCATGCTAAAGTGCATTCCGGCGAAAAACCATTCCGTTGCGATATATGTTCGGCTGCGTTTGCTGACCGGTTTGCGCTTAAGAGGCATAGAGGAATACATCAGAAATATGGTGAGTTGCGAAATTACTAAAAAGATTTTATGCGATGATTTTTGAACCTAGAGATAAAGGGATATGTACTGCGATGCGGACACAAACCTACTCTGAGATACAAAAAACTTTTAAATAAAATAACGAATTAACTTTGCCTATCATTTTTGATTAATACCAATTTTTTTTAACCTAATTTTAGGACAAACTGCACCACGCCAACCAGCGCAAACGCCGCAGCAACAGCAACAATCCATGAATACGGATGGCCAGACAGTGATGATACACAAACAGGAAATACCCGAAATGGATGACGAAGCGCAACATGAGGTTATAATATCTGGTTTATAGACAAAAGCGGCTACAGCAACAGTTGCCACAAACGCAATTATTGCTGCGCAGAGGTATCAATTACATACGACTACTACTTCAAGCACTCCCACGCTTACGGCAACGACAACATCGACGAATGTACCGCTTACAACACATCAACAACAGTCCACAACAAATCAACAACAAACAACGATCACCTTGCCACCACTATCAGTACAGCCACAAGCAACAGTAGGTATTGCTGGTACAAGTGTAACAGCAAATAATAATAGCCAACAACATCACATAACCCAAATTCAGCAACAACAGTCGCACATGACTCAACAACAATATAGTACTACTTATTTGCAAGACGCCACTAATCCAGTAGGCGGTGCTACGAGTGTTGCCCGCCCACAAATGCAAACTGTAAGTTATTATTATCAACAGCACACGGCTACAGGAGAAATAATTGTTGCTGCAACACCAACCGCAGTGACATCGGCTACTGGTACTAATGGCTATTCACATGCGGGTTAATGTTTTATAAAATAATTTATGTCATTTTATTTATCAGTTGTTTAAATACTAATATGAGCCTATAACTTACCCCATTTCTTTCGATTGTTGTACTTTTGTAAGTTGCAAATATCGTCCACAACCTCGCCTTTTATTTCATTTAATTCCATATCCTAAAACTTGTGTATGTAATTCTACTTATTGCTCAGCAATGTTTGCGATATCGCTATAAATTGTACGGCGATGCATTATAATTAGTTGAACTTGAACGTTAAAATAAACTAAATATATTACACGATTATCTTAAATATTTCTATTTGTAAGTATATACACCTAAAAATATAATAAATAAATAAATAAATTTTTTAAACAGTAAAAGAAAGTAGCATTAAACAAAATAAGCATAAATAAAACGAAATAGTGAAAAATATAAGTAAATTGGCAATATAACGCATTTTGCGTGGAAACTTCGTTGTAAACAACTACGTAATTATAATATATATATGTATGCACTAGTACAACGTAATCGATGCGATACAATATACATTATTACATACTTAAATTTAACGAAAGATATACTAAATACGAATATGGTATACTAAAAAGAGTATCATGAGATATTTGCAAATAAATTAAAGAAAATGGTAGTGATTTAAAATACAATTAAGTTCATTTAAATCAAATACTTAAATAATAAATAAATCAAAAATGGATTTTTAGTAAATAAAACAAAATGGTGTCATTGTTTGAATTTAGAATAAATACAGCGAGTATTAGAGTAAGCGATAATTTAAGAAATAAATAGTGGTAAGTTCATGAATCTTTTTTGCATAGCAGACATCGCTGTATCATTTATATTTCCTGGGTTAAATCAACGTAACGCATCTAATCCTTTAAGAGGAGAACTTGCACAAAATCGTGTGGAGGCCAAGAAGAGTGAACAGCCACGTCTTTGTACTTACCTAAAATCATTGAATAAAGTACATAATTTAATTTTATATTTTAATATTTTATTAAATAATTTAGTTATAAATTTTTGTTACAATGTAATTTAATCAATTATTATTATTTTTGTTTTGTATAAATCAGCACACTTATTAGCTAAAAAACACAAATAAAATTAGTGCTAAAGACAATTGTTATTCATGTAATACACATTTACTTAAATATCAGTAATAAGTTAAATTAATTTTTAAAAATTTTACTAATTAGGAATAATTTATGTTCTTGTTTTGTTGTCAGTAGTTTGCTGTGTATGCCTGTTATTATATGTATTTATGTATTTGTGTGATATATGCATGTTTTTTTTTTTTTGTGTAATTGAAACGAATACACGAAATAAGGCCATTAACTGCTTAAAAATACGTAAATATCTTAAAATTGTATTTTGAAGTTCATTTGTTTTTAAATTATTATTTATGAGTTGAACGAGTTGATAAAGCATGAGTATGATTATAGTTAAAGCAATGCGTACACTCCCTTTAGACACTTCAAATGTAGCTCTTTAATTTTGGATATATTTTTAGAGATGTGTTTTTTGTGTTTTATTTTTGAATTACTTACTAAGCTGGTTATGGGTATAACGCTCTTCAATGAATTTGTTTTGCTTATACTTAGTACATATGAATTAAATAATGAATTTTAATCTTTTGTAATTGCTTCATTTTTTATATATACTATTTAAGTGCAACTCTATACACAACTCGTTTTCTTAACGTGGGTTTTATAATGCATAGTGTGATCTTCAATTCTTGTTTCTCTAATTTTCAAGTACTTTTCTTTTGATTGCAATTTTATTAAATCCTCACTTTTGTTGATATTCTTAATCATCCTGTGACAGCGTTATCTTTAGTACATATGTATGTATGTATATATAATTTTATTTGGAAGCTGTAGGATATACATATTTATGCTGAAAATGTTTTCAAATTGAGCTATTGATTTGTGATGCTAAAATATTCGAAATAATAAAATTTTATGTAGGCTTAAGAATGACTTCCATATTCTCCTGGTTGAGAACACCTAGAGCTTTGCCATTAAGTGTGTATGTTTTTTAGCTAACTTACTCAATCATGCCATCTGATATCGGAATAAGCATAAATAAGTTCAGACAACTAACTGGATAGAGGGTTATTATTCAAAACTATACTTGAAAATAAGTTCGAACTGGACAAGGGATTAGTTAAGAATCATGAACGAACTATTTAATACGCTTACGATAATTTAAAATGCAATTATTAAAATGTATAATCGATTTAATAGCGTTGCGCTTTGTGTTTCGAATTATGAGAGGTGTATTCATTATTTCCATAAGATATATTTATTTATATATAAAAGTGCGTATGATATCTACTCAACAATAAGCGAATAAGTCAAGGCTCGAGAAATCTATAGACAAACTCGGGTATCGCATAAACAATTTTAAGAAAGCTCTTAAGTGTTGTTTATTTGATAACTTTTGCCAAGCAATGAGCTTTATATCAGCTATTCCGACGGAAAACATGTAATAGACCATGGAGAATTCAATTCATGAATTGCGATGAAGTTGATAGAGATCATAAAGTTTCATTACAATTATTTCTCCTTGCCTTAAAACAAATTACAATCTTATTACAAGTTTGAATACACCTTTTCATTAAATTATAACACAGAAATTATAAACCTATAGTTTCCAGTTATTTGTTGTTTAAATTATTTCGAAAAATTCTAATTATGCAGGGTAGGAGGCTAAAGTTTGGTAGAAAACAATTTCGAAGGCTTTCGTGTCTGACGAAAGCAAATGTAAATCGAATTGGGAAGATGTGGATTCTTACTCTGTGGTTCTACTCGAAAGCAAAAAAATCGAGTCGAATACACATCGATAATAGTGGGCATAATTTTTAAAATTTTTTACTAAACACTTTTCTGTCAACACGATTTTTTTTTAATTGCGGGAAATTAGATTTTTGTGCATTTCCGATTATCGAATCATCTTTCGACATATGTCAAATTATCGAAATAGTGAGCACCAAATTTTCTTTAACCGAATAGAGAATAAATCAAATTCGAAGTAAGCAAAATGAGACGAATCACTCGAAATCAAAAAAAATTTTCTTTCGAATAGAAGTACAGAGTACGTACCCAGTAGTAAAAATTTTGAGAAACAAGATAAGGCAAAGCTCTTTGAAATCTTTGTTTTGCTAAAATAATTTAAATTCATTTTACTGATTTTTTTCTTTAAACGACTTCGCAAAATTTTTTTATACATACATTTGTTTTGTTAAGTCCAGATTCGAATGTGATAAATTCTATTATTTTCTTGTACAGTACTTATACTCGTATTTATTTATTTTTTTTTATAATAATTGTACTTTTTTGATCCAAATTTTTTTTCTTAATTTTTAATCAGCAAGATTTCTTCATTTAACTTTTATTTAACACTAAGAAAGCACATAAAATTAAACATTATCTAGCTAAATACAAATATGAAGAAGAATTATTGTACATGTATGCATTTATGTTTGTCTGTATGTAATTTTACATTAATTATTTTGTTCATGTATGTATGTAAATATTGTAAATTTCTGAAAATTTAGGATTCTTTTTTTTTTACTGAAACGAGAGTGACTTGAGACAAAAGTGGAAGATTTTTTTTTGGTTGTTTGTATGTGATAGAGCTTTTGAGTAAATGAGCTTTTTAGTTATGTGCTAAGTTTATATAGCATGTGCATATTAGTGATGCGTGGAACCAAGTAAGAGGACTCGGGAGAACCGGTTACATTAAGGTAATAACCGAATTTTAGAAAAAAAAACATAAAGCGGTCTCAGAATACCTCCTGAAGATCCATAAATAGTAGGTAAAAAAATTTGGGTCTGCTAAAACCGGTCTCAAGATAATAGTTGCGTTCCAGTTTGCTGACCTGGGTCGGGTCACGGTCATAATTTAACAGGAACGATGCGGGTCAGCTGCATGAGAGTTGTTTGTGTAAATAAGTGTGTATACATATGCATGTTTGTGCTGCCAAGCAAATAAGGGTTGGCTGTCAAAAAATCTACTACAAAAAAAATCTACTACTACGGATCAGAAACTGACCCAGAAAAATATCAAGATCACAGCGTTGTTGTTGCATTTACATGCAAAATTTTATACAGGTCTGGGTTTGTGTTTAACTGGAACACGCCAAATGAGTCTCGAATATACTCGGCACCATACATCACTAATATGCATGTTGCATGTGTAGTACGAGTATGTAAGCACATTAGGGTGATCCAAAAGCATTTGAAATTGAAAGTTTAATATTCTCACCGCCAAGTATTGTTCTTTGTCGAAATAAAAGCGCTGAAGAAAATGAAGGATTACTCCATCAAAAATTACTTTTCACCATCTAACCTAAAAAACTGCCGGTGAATTATTTAAACTTGCAATTCTAGACTCTTGGATGTCTCTATTAACATACTCGCTATATATAAAAGAGGAAGCTTTTTTTTATTTGGATGCATTCAGGCTATAAGAAAGAGGTTGTTTAGAAGACTATCAGGCTTAACAGCATAAGCGGCTAATTGCCGTTCTTCCATTACTTTGCAACTACCGAATTATGCTATCAGCAAATACTGACGTGCGCGCTTTTAGTGCTGCCATTTCTACAAAACTAACCTCAAAATTTATGAAATCACATTTTTTAGAATTTCAAAGAATTTTTGAAACTTTCGTGCTTACGTTGTATATGCTGATAAGCATATTTCGGGCGTTACCACCTCCGAGACACTGCCGAAATTAATGACAGGCCGCTATATGTATTCCTATATGTTTGTTTGTATATGTATGTACTAAATATATAGCAGTTTCTATAACTGTCTTAATACTACATAAGCTGTATACGACATGACATCTACCATGAAGATGCAATCATTCTAGTCAAACTCCACCTACTCTACATGCGCGTACTCTCCAACGTCAATGAGCCAGCGTCCACATCAGCTGACGTTGTCAATAATAACAGATCCGACGCTGTCGAATTGGCAGCACTTGCCGATGATGAGCGCTTTTTGGTACTGCCACGACTATTGCTTTTTAAAAATCAACTTGTGGTGCGTGTAAGCAACTCGTCATCGTCCAACACGGCCAAAGCGGCGGGCGAACCAACATCAATAGTTGTAACGCGATTGCCACCATCCGATGCCGAGGGTAATTTAATGATGCCACTCTCAGTCGTATGCACTGGCATAATGATGCAGACAAAACTCTTACCCGTATGCGAGTCACGTGGATGCAATGTGACCGGATTAAATTTTTCCGTTTGTCCATCAGTGTAGGTTTGTAAACGTTGATAAATTTCGGGATAATGTTTGCGTAATAAAACGCCACGCCTTGATAAGATATCGAGTATATTCGAGAGTATGAGTTCACCTTGATTTGTATGCGAACGTAAATTTGGATTAAATGTTAGTATGAGTATCTCGGTGGTGGTTTCCGGTACGGCTACAACTGTTAAGGGTAATTGCGTTTGTTGTTGTTGTAGCGTCTGTTGCTGTTGCTCCAATTCAGCTAGGATGCTCTTACAGAGTTTCAATTTGGCACAACGTGAGACCAGCTGGCGTTCCCAGCGTACTGGCGCCTGTCCCATGCCCGGCGCTTCACTCACCACACATATGGCTACATAAATTAACATTTTCGAATCTGGTTTATATTCGGTACTCAATTTCAATAATTCCGAATACAATTCAAGACCCATTTCAGCGGGCATCAGATCGGGCCAACGCACATAGGATGCCTCGCCCATACACTGAAAGCCGTGCTTTATGAAACTCTCAGCCGCTTCGGCGGAACGAAAGAGCACCCGTACAACACCGCGTCCCTGTGATAGATAACCCTTACGTGCTAATAAACTCAGATGACGTTGCGTATCTACATCATCCTTACATGTGGCTAACACTTGGCGGCACAAATTTGACGCGCGTGAGTGTAAACACGCTTTGCGATGTTTCTCCCAGTGGGCGCGTCGACATTCACGCGTACAATATAAATGGGTACAATTGTGGCATGATTTGTAATACTTTTTGGCATCTGCGGGTGTGGCGCTACGATCGCACTTGGTGTTGCGACATTTGATCTGCAATTCGGATGTTGTTGTCTTATTATTGGACTCGGAACTGTCGCCGAGCGAGACACGGCGCGTCGGTAGTGTGGCGTTGTTGGTGCTGATGAAGCAGCTGTTACCTGCAGTGCTGCCAGCTCCACCGATGGTGGATGTGCTGTTGTTGTTGTTGTTGCTAGTTTGGAAGTTGGCTTGCGTCGTTGCGCTGTTGGCGTTGCCACCTGACGCGTTGGTTTTGGCATTTCGTGTTTGGAGTTGCTGCTGCTGCTGCTGTTTTTGTTGTTGTTGCGGTGCATCACCTTCACTGCGTCGGCGCAAACGTTGCTGTTCGGCTTGTAATTCCACTAATAATTGTTGTTGGGACTGTTGTAGCGTAAGGGATTGGGGATTTTGTGTTTGTTGCTGCTGTTGCGGCATATGACGAAATGTGACCAAGGACTGACTAGCTGCTGAATCGCCTGCGAAATAAAAAAAAAAAGAACACATTTTGTTGGAGTATTAAAATTGTGTCAAATTAGCGTTTTTGTGGCATCAGAACAATTTCACTAATTCCGTATAAGGGGATTCATATAAATTGTTAAAAAGCTTCATAAAAGCTTTAAAGCTCATTGTTTATAAGAATCCCCTACATATCTCTAACACAACGTCCAGGCATTCTCAACGTCTCTATTTAAGTGTTTACGCATGAAAATTATAATTTTATAATGTTTTCAAATAATTTTTTTTTTTGTTGGGATTTTGTAGCGTTGAGGAATGAGTCGAGCATGCATGGAGGGATACAATCGTACTACTTGCTTTGTGACGCTGTTCTATGAATGTTTGTCATAAATTGAAAACTTTCCATTTACATACATTCATTCATTTTTTTTACCAAGTTATGCTAATTTACAAATTTTGAAAATCCTCTAAAAATTTTTTTTAATGGTTTTTTATTCGCTAGCACTACGCGACGTATGCATAAAAAAACAGCTTGGAAACTTGCTTGACTATTTTTAATGCCCTTTGAATGTCGTCTAGAAGAAGTTAACTACATTTAGCATCGGTGTAACGAATAAATTAAAGTTATAATTGAAAGTGCTGATTGGAAATTCAAAACTAAGCTTTTATTAATATTAAGCTTCGAATTAAGTAAAGTCTAACTGACGTATTAAGCTTAGTAATGTTGAAGAAACTTCTTATTAGTGAGTAGTCACTACCGAATTCGCTATTTCTAGTTAGCAATAACTGACATTTCATCTGACAGATATCCGAGCAATTTCTGACAATTTAACCCTCCGATGAGTGACAGTTCTGAACTTGCATGTTTTTTTCATATAAACAAATTTTTTTTTGATTTTTATTGTTTATAACTAAATTCTACATATGTACAAAAATAATTTGTTCAATTTTTAAAATTTTTTTTACATGCATTTATTAGTGAAATTTAGTACAAGGTCCATACGGACCTATTCAACCTCAATAACTCCTAAAGTAATGATCCGATCGGGTTGATTTTTTTTTTCCCAAAAGATGCTCAACAAAATAATCTTGGAATACGGAGTAACTTTATGGGGGTTGTAGTGGCCGAAGTAGGCGTAATTTCAGTTTGAAAAGGCAAAAAGGTCTCTAGGGACCTTCTCACTCATCGGAGGGTTAAATGTCAAACGTCCCTAAATATTTAGTCAAGGGTTAAAATCAATGGTCAAAGTCCTTATAAAACCTACGACATTTACTTACAAAGAATGCATGAAGACATGATTCTGATTTCGAAACCTCTAAACATCGACTCTTTCGAATACAAATTTTGACGCAAGTCGGTCACACTACCATGGACTGGAAGGTTGCTATAAGGTGAATGTAATTTCACGCTCTCACGTATAAATATTATACAAATAATTCACCATATTATACAAATAATTCACCGTGGTTAAAACAGTATAAATTTGATAGTTAAAACAAAGTTTACAGATCATAAGGAAAGTTCTGATATTCCGAAGCGTGGTGAATATTTTCTACCTTTTACAAATTTTTGTTTTTTGCTCCGTCCAACTCGAAAAAGCAAATTTAGACATTTCGATATGTGGTGAATAAGCTTTTAATGGTGTAGAAATATGTAAATTTGACATTTCGACATGTGGTGAAAAAGTTTTCTATAGTGTGAAAATATTTTAGTTTCCGCCCTGCCTGTAAGGGAAATTTTGACAATTGATGGATCTTTTGCCATTACTTCGTATTTTTAATTATTTTTATCACTATCTTTATGACCTAAACTATATTTATGTAAAGTTCTGACTTTCATATTCACCACGATAAATGTCAAAACTTTAGGTCGCTCTTTCGAAATTTATCTTTTACATGCATTTCTCACAGAGCTTTCCTTGGTGAGAACTTTTTTTCAAGGTTTGACTTGTAAACTGTCATCAATCAATGGCGTGGGAGAAAATCGGGTAAAGCTTAAACTTTTTCTGAAATGTTTGGAACATGGGCTGGTGGTATTCTATACCATTGTGGATCAGTACTGAGGGGATATTTCCGATTTTTACTGATCATAAGAAAACTGAAGACTTTAACAGTCTGTAGCCTATGTTGAAAAAATATTAGTAAAATTGCTTTTCTCTTCATGATTCCGCTTCTACTGTCTAAGTTACTCACCACTCTCTATAAGTAAGATAGGTTATATTTAGAGCGTGAGCCGAGGCATGGTGATATTCCAATAGTACCTATGAGCCCGCGAAATGTCCTATACTTAAAACTAATGTAGAAACTTAAAAAATTTCTTTTTGAACAAATAAAAAAAGTAAATCACTACTATATAAACTTCGAATTTGAAATATAAACCGTAATAATTACAGAAGTACAACAAAACGTAAGCAGGAACCAAACAAACTTTTTATACATACATAGATATAATGGCGGGTGAGTGGAGACCACCATATTTCAAAATATTTTTCAACAACGCGCTATCTCAACATTGGAAACGATTATGAAGTGTGCTACAGCTGATCATAATTTATCGAAATTTCGTTGAGTCAGAGAGCTCTTGATTTTTGAAAGAAATTTTGAAATGGGGTGATACAAATTCGGAGATGTTCGGAGGTTCTTCACACAAATTCTTAATTAGTGAATTTTTGAAAGATATTTTGAAATGTTTGATTTTCCACTCAGCCGATATAGTAACTTAAAAAATGTAACAATATTTTTATGATTAAAAATATTTTTTCCACACAATAAAAATGCAATTGAAAACAAAAAAAAAAAAATTAAAAGCAAAAGCAAAAATTCGAAAATTGCAATACAAAAATTGCTGAAACAAACAGTATTATACTTTCACTTACATCTAAATGTGTATATAACAAATATCTATATGTATGTAGTACGAGTATATAGTTAGTTAGTTATGGGCGAGTATATATTTTGTTGGATGATGGAACAAAACTTACAGGTTCATACCTGTCGTCGTCGTCGTCGTGGGCCTAGTGTATGCTTGAGTTGTGGCGGATGGGCCCGCGTTGACGTTGACGCCGACGCTAGCGCCCGTGCTGACAGCCGCACCAGCGCCTACGTTTACGCTCTGCACTCCACCACTTGACGTTGATGACGATGGCAGTCCTAATAGTGAGGCTAAAACATCTTCTAGCGATGCGTTACTTAACGAGCGTTCTGGCGCTAAATTTTTTTTTTTGTTTTTTTTTAGAATTTCAATTTGTTTTCATTTAATGTGCGAGCAATATAATTTTCATGATGTTTTTTTTTGTTTGTTTGTTTTGTAATGTGTAAAGTATGCGAAATGCGGTTGTGAGTGGGTTTATATTTTTTTTTCAAAATTTTGTATGATGTGTTTATGTGTTTTTGGGATAAAAAAGAAATAAGAATATAAAACGTATGTATATTTTAAAAAATCTGTTTTGTTTGTTTGTTTGCTACATATTTTTGTAAACTGTTGGACTTAAATTACACTTAATCTAAATTGTAATTACATTTAACCTACAGCGTAAAAAAGTAAGCGCTAGCAATATAGAATATAAAAATCATAAAAAAAAAAATAGAGTCCGAACGATTACCCGGCATCGGCATCGGCATCGGCATCGTGCAAAATTTAGGCATCGCTCGGACATTAGTTTATAGGCATGTTCCGGTTTTCTCAATAAAGCAAAAAAAAAAAATTTAGACTCACCGATTACTTGGCATCGGCATCGCTCGGACACTAGTTTATAGGCATGTTCCGGTTTTCTAAAAAAAAAAAAAAAAAAAAAAAACTTATCCATTTTGAATCCACATCTTACGATTGTTTGCTGTTCTCTTAACCGTATTGAGCATTGCAAAAACTTATTTGCTCAGCACAGTCACTCTTTCGCAATCGAAAACCGCAACATGCCATCTAACCTGAATTTTCTTTGATTTCTAAAATTGTTTGCTGCAAATTAAATTGCGTTTATTTGAAATTTTTGTATCATAAATGCTTAATTAAAAATCAATTATTAATTACTTATTACATTGAGAACTTGAGAACTTTCGAACTGTAATCACAAGTAAGTACGTGAGGAAGTTGAAGGAAAAGTTATGAGGCATTGGAAAGGGTGTTTCTAGGATAGGTTTAAAATTTGAAAAATTGTCTCTAATTAACTAATAATTCATAAAAACATTTACACAAGAATAGTAGCAAGTAAAAAATGCAAAATTGTTCGTGAAGTAACTACTTTAAAACGGGTGCGTGATAAATATTAAAAAAAATAATATTTTAATTTAAAATAAAAGCAAATAAATAAGAATAATTACACTGTGCAACAATTATAAAATTTTTGTACTGGTGAAGGAATGATTCTTACTGATAATGAAAGGTCTTAGGCCATATAGTAAAACCTCTAAAAATAAGTTTACGATGATTTTAATTTGAAAAATTGTTGTAAAAGTTATTTTAAGAAAAAGTGGAAAAAGGGTTAAAATTCATATTGGAAGTTCGGGAGCGTATAGTAAAATTACACAAGGAAAAACTTTGTAGAATATTTTAATTAGTTTACGCACTCGTAAAAGGCCCTTCTGGTACCTTTTTTTCGATAATCTTTTTCGATTAAAATAATATTTGTGAATTCTTGCAATAGAATTAAAATAGTCTAGGAAATTGTTCAGCGAAAAAGATCTCAGGTTAAAACTCAATAAAGATTGTGATTAAATAAAGATTTTGGAGTCCCCAGAAAACTAAACAGAACAAATTGTTGTTCCTGAAAATACCCATAGAAGGTGTTTGAGGAAATTTTCGAAGAAGTACATACGTCATCTCAGCAGAGTAGCTATTCTCAAACAGCAGTCTTGGTCGAACACTATTATGAGCCATTTTATTAAAGTCTATAAAATTTTGTGTATCCGATATATTTCATCTTTTGGTTGTCTTTTTAGCATTGAAAAGGATCTTTCCGAGCCATTAAAAAAAAAAACGAAGCTTCAAAAAAGTCGAAAAGGTTTGAAGGAAAGAAAATTAGTGGAAGATGACCTTAACACCATTTTTTGTTTAGAATCGTCGTTAGTTATCGATAAAAAGGGACGACTTACGTGCTTTGATATGCAACGGCTCGAGTCATCTGGGCCATTAGACGTTAATAAAGGATGAGAATGATTAGGGTGGAATGAAAACTATAATTTTTTGTATTACTACGGTTGTTGGTAAGATGATTTCTTGATGAAAACCTAAATTGAAAAAGACTGTGAGTCGTTTTCTAAAATGAAATAATATTAAAATAGTGTGTAAACACTAATTGGATAAAAAACAAAATGGAGTTAAGTAGGCAGTGTATAGAAATTCTCATTCGGTCCACTTAAGGCAGTTTATTTTTTGATGAATTAGTGATGAACTGGCAGGTCAAGTTACTGCCAAACAGGTACTTTCCAATTAAAATTCTTAACTAAAGAACTTGTTACCAAGCCACATGAACTATTGAGCTGGTGAAAACTTGTGTAACGTGTCATACTGTTAATAGAATTAATGTCACTTTCGTTTATTTTCAAAATAATTTTGACATTAACTCCATAACTCGCTTTTAAAAAGAAAATCAACTTAAAAAAATTTCTCGAATTAACTTCATTGACCTTAATTCACTTTGTAGAAAGGTTCTAACCAATTAAGTCACTTTTGTAAAGGGAGTTTACCTCAAATTATTTTTGAGAATTAACGTCATTGACCTTAATTCACTTTGTAAAAAACATATTAACTTCCATTCCATTGACATTGCGATACTTTACTAAATATTAAACCAAGATGGACGTAAAATTTAGAAAAATTCTAATTTGGCACGATATTTTGTGGTATCCGGCAATAATTTTCTATACAAATTTATGGGACCCAAATGTTTTATGTGGACTACGAATGACATTTTAATTTTCGCTGAGAAACTTTTTCATATGGATCAAATGGGTCTTTCAGTATTTGATGTAAATAAGGCTAACAGTAATTGACTTGGGCCAGTAAATAATAAATTAAAGTTGTTTTTTTTTCACTCCACCCTAATGTGTCTAATGTGTTCCATGAATATAAAATAAAAAATAATTGAAATAAAATTTGTTTGGACGTAAATATGTATTTATTTTACTTTGAGGATATATATTACAAACGTTTTAAATGTATATATATATATTGTTATATAGTATGTATGTATGTAATAATATGCAAATAAATTGTCATAGTCGAAACTTAAAATCTAAAAAAAAAAAATATTGAAAAATTAAAATTTTAAAACTAAAAATTTAATACAAATAATTTTTATATATATTTACTACATTTAAGCATACATTAGAAATAAAATTTCAACGAAACAATGCTACACACATAATCAATTTAAAAAATGTATGTATCTAAGTTTAGATATATTTTTTTAAAGTTTAAGTGTATATAAGTATGTATGTATGTAAATAATGATGGGTTGAGCATAATAAATGAAGTATTTAATTTGTTTATTTTTTGAGCCGATTTATTGTTTTTGAGTTTTTACTTTTTTTTTTGTAATTGTTTAAAACTTATAAATATGCGGTTAAACATAATATTGCCACATTTAAAATTTTTTTTTTTTTTAATTTTTTTCTTTACAATAAAATGAAATTAATGTAAACTTATGCGATTAAATGTAAATATAAACGAAATTATACAGCTAAATACATATTTTGTATATATTCATGAATATAATTACTTGAAATTTTTTTTTTGTTTTCAAAACAAACTAAAAAAAAAAACAAACAAAAAAATAATTGGTTTTTATTTTATAAAACGAGCAAGTTTTAAATTGTTAAAAATGCATCAGCTGCTAACGATTTCTTGCCATTTGATACATTTTTAGCATCTATATAGTTTGCTAAGGTGCTTGCATTTTTTATTAACAGAAAAAGTATGCTATGATATTAAATGAAAAAAATATATATATGTACAGGGTGTGCAGAATGGCGTGAATAAAATTTCAATTGAAAGGAAAGATGAGCGGTGGCTCAAATTTTTTTAATCAAAATTTCAGAAATTTTTTTATTTTTCGGAACGGCCTAGCCAAAGGTAAACAATTTTCAAAAATTTTGCATAACAAATTTCGAAAAGCTTAAACATTTACCCAACCAAGTAGTGACGCCTCACCAGTTTAAAGGGTATGCATCACCTTCTGCAAAAACCCTGCATTTTTGTACATTTAAAAATATGTAAAAATTATATTTTCACATGCTAATTATTTAATAGTTAATATTCAAATCTAAAATTGCTTGCAAATTCTACAAAATATGAAAATGCACGCTTTTAAATATTTATCGATAACATCTAATATGCTAAACAACTAAATAAGCAACTATAATTATTTGCAACTCGTTACTTTTTTTTTTAAATTTTTTCTTTTTTACTCGCACGCTATTAATGCAAGCGAGCATAAAATTTATTAATATCTAAGCTTTTTCTTTGTATTTTCTATTACAACAACGCAGTTGTGCTCACTAAGAAAAGTTAGCATCATATTCAATTAAAAAAAAAAAACAAAAAAAAATTTGTTTTCGTTAAGAAAAAGTTGGCTACTTTGACTTTCTTGGTGTTGTTGCAAATGCATATGTGTTTGTGTGAATTATTATTTTTTTTTTTTGTGCAATTCAATTC
>OX608080.1:97951176-97981176 GCA_951509765.1 Sphenella marginata | reverse complement strand
CAAAATATTTTTAAGCGAGCTCGTTTCATAAATATAGCACACTAGGAATTCATATGTTTGATTTTTAATATTTTCATATGAATTTTAGTACTTTTCTCTTATTTTTCGCATTTAAGGGATCTAAAATTTGGGGTTGTACAAATTCATAGAAGCGGATACGCTCATTGTTCTGTAATCGTAGTGGTTAACAGAACATGGGAACATTTTTTATGAAGAAGTCTAACAACTGCGGAAGTGCATTTGTAAGAAGAACTATGGTAGTTTGTTATAAGATTTCCTTTTTATGAAATTGATAAAAGCTTTTAATAATGAATAAAAAAAAGTTATTAAAAAAAATTAAAACAATAATAATTTTATAAAAATTATTAAACTTGGCCTTAAGCTAATTTGTAGTAGGAATACCTTCAACACGTTCAGACATTGGTATACCAAATAAAAAATAAAAAAAAACAGTGCGAAGTGTCATAAATGCACACGAAATACAAAACTCCATCATGAGGAATGTTTAAAACCGCTAGATGGCGCTGCTTGAACAAAGTTATTGCAAAATGATAAAAAAACGGAGTTTTAATGAAAAAAATTCCACGCTTTGTTAGTCTAATGGTTATGAGAGTGTGGAAAAATTTCGTTTCTTTTAAACTAAAAATAAGAAAAGAAATTATTAAAATAAAATAAAAATAAAAAAAATAAATACATTTTAAAATTTATAAAAAAAAAGTATTGAAAACGCAAACGCTGAAATGATGAGATGATGAGAAAGCAAATATTCTTAACCCTTAGTAAGTATGTGTAAATTGTGGGAACTGTAAGATATGTAAGTCAATTTAGTTTGACCGTCTGCATGTGGTTCTGTTTGAGCTGGTCCCTTGTGGAACATATGGCTCTCCCTGGTTGTTCAGGTAAAGGCACCTTGTTTCATGGATCTTGCAAAAAATTATTAAAGAACATATCCTTCATATAAGATATGCTGCGTAATTTCCGAATAACAAGTTATGTATGTTCTCCGATCCCTCGTATGTAGGTGCATTTGATAAAATTTTAAACATTTGCAAATATCCAAAAAACATAAAAACTACTTTTTTTATCCAAAAGCTAAACACAACACGAAAAACACTCACCAACTTTTAACCCAAATTCTTCGTAGAACAGCTTAACATATGACTTCTAATCACAAAATCGCCCCCAAGTGCAACTAAGAAACTTTAAATGGCATTTAAATGTATAATTTGTTTGAATAAAACTTTTCAGTGTTTCACTACAAATGCGCCAAAGGCTAATTGCATTAACTTTGAGAATTGTTTTTAAATATTTTTTTACTTTTCTTGGGTTTTGATAAAAGCACACAAATACTTTAACACAAATTTTTGATTCCCGTTATGCAAGAGAACACGTCTAACATCTGACACGTTGCAAGCAGCAATGAAACAAAATTCGTATGAAACCATGGAATATGTACAACTAACCTTTGCACAAACAACTACAAACATACATATACATACGTACGTACATAAGCAGACGAGCAATGATCCAAATACACAGTAAATATAGTTGGATGTTTGAATAGACATACATAGTAGCTGTCCCTGCAGGGAAAGCTGTAAAAGGAGACCACAATTTCTAGTTCACCATGCGAGCAGTAGTGAAAGATGGGAACTAGTACGATGGTAGCTAGTTTTTTAGTTTTTGTTTGAAGAGAGTAATTGAAGGAACTAGTTCTAAACTGATAATATGGAACCAGTTCGGAAAAGATAATGCAAGTATGGGTGATTTCCACCCTCTTCAACATGTCTCAACAGTCTTAAATTATTTGATACGAGCTGCTCCTTCGTTCCGAAACCAACCCAGCTGAAAACAAAGGATTTTCCCTACTGGTTATACCTACTCTTTCGG
This sequence comes from Sphenella marginata, assembly GCA_951509765.1. Taxonomy (NCBI): domain Eukaryota; kingdom Metazoa; phylum Arthropoda; class Insecta; order Diptera; family Tephritidae; genus Sphenella; species Sphenella marginata. The sequence goes on along the minus strand of OX608080.1, from coordinate 97,979,286 downwards.
CCAGACATACAGGAATAACCATATACATATATTTGTATGTTGACCTAGCAAGATAGCAACAACTACAGTAGCATATACCGCAATATATGTTTTACATGAAAGGATTTGTATGACAAACACATACACGCATACATACATACATATGTACATACAAATCCATTCAGGGTATATGTGACAGAGGTGAAATTGAAGTGGTTGAACTACAACTACAACAAAAGTATATAATAAGAGAAATATTTTCTTAAAAACTTAAAAAAATAAAATGTATACATAAAAGTTATGTTATATGCCCTTAGCTTTGTATGTATGTGTGTGTATGTATATTTATTTAAATGCAAAAGTCGCTGTAAAAATGGCTGTGGCGCCTGAAACTATGCTTCGGTCGTACGTTGTTTTTGCATTTTCGCGTAATGTTGTGGTAGTCTCCGTTGTGTCGGCGGATGCTGTTTTGTATTCTTATTATGTTTTAGTGTTGTTTTGAGGTTTAGTTCATGTATTATGCATGCACATACATATGTATAGAGAGAGATAAATATACATGTTTACAGCTACACAATTTGATAAATACTAAAGTATTAAGTGGTGGACATGAAACTGCTTTATTCATAAAAGTGCCGGTATGTTAGATGTTTACACATTTTCAAATATTTTTATGTGCTTCTCTATTTCGTATTGTTGTGTCGTATTTGTGAAAATTTTTGTTAGAAAATATCTTAACAATTTCAAGTACCTAGAATTAACTTTACTTGGTTTCATTGCCAATCAACTTTCAACTTCAAATTGTTGAAATAATATTAGATTAATTTGATCAATGTGCTAAGTAAGTGATCATAATAAAAATAAAATAGCGCAAGTTTTTAATACAACCGACTTAAATATTTTGCCGACTAAAAAATCTTACAGACTAAAATATCTTTCGGAATAAAATATCTTAAGTTTTTATTTTAACCGACTAAAATATCTTACAGACTAAAATATTTCAACTTTTTATTTTAGCCGATTAAAATATTTAAGTTTTTACTTTAGCTGACTAAAATATCCCAAGTTTTTATTTTAACCGACTAAAAAATCTTACAGACTAAAATATCTTGAGATTTTATTTTAACCGACTAAAATATCTTACGGACTAAAATATCTGTAGTTTTTATTTTAACCGACTAAAATATCTCTAGTTTTTATTTTAACCTACTAAAATATCTTGCGGACTAAAATATCTTGAGTTTTTACTTTAACCGACCAAGCTATCTTGCCCTTTAAAATATCTTAAGTTTTAATTTTAACCAACTAAAATATCGTAGCCGACTAAAACATCTAAAGTTTTTATCATAACCGAATCAAATTTCTTACGGACTATAATATCTAACCGACTAAAATATTTTAAGTTTTTATATTAATTGAGTAAAATGTCTCACTTGTCCCGTATGAAAAGTGAAGAGCTATTGAGCTTTTGAGTATTATAATCATGCTTGTTCATGGTGTACAATTTTTTTTTTTTAAGTAAGCATTTAGCAACTTGAGAACAAAATAGCAAAACGAAATTTTTTTTTCAAAATTTTTTTTTCAAAATTTTAATTTCTTTTCTCAAAAGTTAAGGATTTTTTAATTTTCAATTTTTTTCAAAATTTTAAAATTTCTATCAAAATTAATTCCCAAATTTTACTTTTTTTTCAAATTTTAAAATTTCTTTAAAACTTTTAAATTTTTTATTTACAAAATACCAGCCGAAATTGCGAGAGCTTACAATTGCTTTTTCTGCTTATTATTTGATTGTTTTTTAATTCAAAAATTTGGGTTTAGCAAGCAAGAATAATTTGCATTTTAAAGTTTTCTCGAAATTTCGCAAGCAAAAATATTTCTGTACCGTCTAGCAAAACGGCTTACTCCTTAAACCACCCCTCCGTCTCTTGCATAATAAAAATCAATTAAAATGCGAAGACCGTGTTAATTACGGTCAATGACCAATCTTTAATTATATCATTCGATTATTGATTACTTTTCACTTAAAACGTTTTATTTATTTTGCGCCAGTATCTACTTATTGTATTTACATTTTGTATTACTTTCTTGGAATTGCCATTTTTTTTATTCGATTAAGTACCAATGCGCACGTGCTGTAACAGCAAGCCCGAGTAAATAAGTAACGCGAACTCAGTTAAATTGTATATAAGCCAACAAATATACATATGTACACTACCTTTTATTTATGTACAGCTAATAAAGAAGAGCACGTTTTGCTGCAGTTGTACCCAATTTAAGGTACACAATATTGTTGTTTTTGTTGGTATATGCGCGCATGGCTATGCATTTCAACGAACATCTGTTTATATAAAGTGACCCGCAATAACGACGGCCTGATTGCAAAAATTAAATTGAAAAAAAAAAAAAAAACAAATATCAGGCGCAACAACTATTATGTTGGCATCACAGCACAGCAGAGCATGAACATTGCTTTCCGACACTCATGCTGGGCTAGCTAGCTGAGAGCCAACGGGGACGCCATGGCGTATGAGTGATTTCTGTGCTGAATTGAAGTAAAAAATGTGTTGAAGCCAACTTCGGATGCTTTTTGTTTTTTTTTTAGCAATATTTGCTTTTAAACTCTAACAATTAAAGACAGAGTTGGCTGAGTCTTGAAATTCTATGCCGATGCTTTGTGCCATTTACTCTCTGAAGCAGCACATTTACACACATACATATGTACATACATACATGGAGCTATTTGAAAAGCATATGAAAAGAAGAAATGTGTGCCGAAAGGGTTGGCCACTCAGTCCCTGGCTTAATAACTAGAAAATAGTATATGCGAAAAGAAGAAAAAAGATAAGCTATCTAGGACGCTGAAAAAGAAAACTTCCATTTCAATGACCAACTAAACTGACTGCCATTGACTATATGTAGAGTAGCAATTATTGTGGGGTTATAAGAAGAAAAATCAGCAAAAATGAACTCATAACTTATGTGCGATGCAAGAGCGCATATGTGATATGCATAGATGTATGTATTTGTTAGGGATGGCAAACCTGTGAGCTCGGGAGTTTGGTCAATTTGGTCAATTAAAAAAAGTTTGTCACAAAACTTGTCTTAATCAAACTCATAGATGCTAGATTTACACAAAACCACTTTTAAAATAATGCGAAACATTTCCTTAAAAACCCAAAACTTTTCCAAATTTCGATTTATATTAGAGGGGGTTGGTTCCTATAGGAAAAAAAAGTGTCAAAAAAGTCCACACCTAAAACTGAAACTTATGTTGAGAACGTTTTGGCAGAATTTTTAATGTTTTCTTCTTCTCTTCACAAAAACATTTCAAGTGGTTTTCTATTTCTAAATTTGTTATTTGACATATACATTAGGCCGGGTCGATTTGTCGGGAGGCAAAAAAATCGACCCGCCCTAATATACATACATACATATGTATGTATCTCAATATTTACTTTTCAGCATTATTTTAACAGAGATTTATTTCAATCATCGTTTTTGGCGAGCTTTCCAATTTATAAATTTTTTTTTTTATTTTTTTTTTAAATTTTGTTTTAAATTTAAAAAAAAGTTTTTTATTATTATTTTTGCGGTCTTGAGATACGATCTTTTTCACTCAAAATAAAGAAACAGGGTGTTTTCAATAGGTTATCGTGTATAACCGAAATATACTGTTTCAAAAAAAAAAGCATCGGAATTTAAGCCGGCAAAAATAATAAAAAAAAAAATTAAAAAAAAAAAAAAATTATAAAAAAAAATTACAAAAAAAAAGTTTTAATAAATTGGAGAAGAAAAAATTTTAAGAAATTTATTTTAAAAATTTTGTTAGTTTTTTATGCATAAATTCATTTTAAAACTAAATATTTTATCAAACAAATTTTTCCACCGTTTTCAAGCTAAACTTTTGGATATTAATAAAATCGAAAAGCGGGAATAATCCGGGATTTAAAAAATATTAAAAAGAAACATCCCTAGCATATATGTATACATCTGTATTTCCACAAATAAACCACTTTTCTTTTAATTCAGGTACTTATGCACTATATCTATCTACTATATATGTAAACATACATACATAAGTATACCCCTCACCATATTAAAAAATTTCAAAAAATCGTGCCACTTTCATCTGCATATTCTGCAGGTCATTATGAAAACTCTTCAATACAAAATTAATTGACACATTTACTTCTATATATGTATGTATGTATATGTACATACAAGGTTGGCATATACATAAGTTTTTATATCTACATATGTCTGTTTGTCTGTTTGTAACCGTGAGCTTATAAGCGTATGAAATGCAATTTTATTATCGGATCAAATGGCAGAGCCGTGAATTATATTATCAAATGGCTCAGTGGTTTTCATATGTGATTGGTGCAGTTAATAATTGCTTTCGTATGAACTGCGGCCAAGTGTGAATTTCAGCAAAAATATGTATAGAGGCACATACATACATATGTATGTATATGTATAGGTACAAATGTGGGCCATATACATACACTGTGGTAAGGCAGCTTGTTGGTCGGAAGCATAGACGTTCAGAACAACGATTCTGTAGTAGCAAGCAATAAAAGCTAGAATCAAGTTATGCTTTAAGTGGAAGATGACCCTCTTTCAAACTAATTTTTGTTTCTCAGACTATTTTCTTTATCAGATTCCAAGCAATCAGCTGTGAATGTATTTAATTATTTTTGACATTTTTTGAAACTCTATCTGAGATCAGGCGCTAAATTCTGAGATACTTCTTTCTCTCAAAAAATCCAAAAAAATTTATTTTTTTTCAAAACAGAGGGTGATTCAGTCAGCCGTGAACTTTTACTAACAGCTGAGATCTATAATCCCATAAAATGTTGCCGAATTTAAACTTTCAAAAGCGCTCTACTGAAAAATTCAAAGAAATTACTTTGGTATAAATTGATTCGATAGATTTTGTACTGTACTGTACTGTTTAAAAACGATTAAAGTCAAAGGTTTTTAAAAAGAAATTTTTTTTGTCATTATAATAATGACTAGAGGTCAAATTATATGTATTTAAAATAAAACGCCTAAATGTAGGCACTTTAATATTTCTAATTGAAATCAGGGGCGAATTAACGAGTAGGATGTTTTCGAGCCTTAGTGCCTGTTTGGGGCTATAGATGACGTATTTCAATGAAGATATATTATAGATAAAATAGTACATCTTCTTCACGAGTTTCAAGCCCATAAAATACTAAAATTGATAAAAAACAAACAATACAAAAAAATAAAATTGAAATTATCTGATGTTACAATTATGATAATAAAATTGATTTCATAAGAAAACATGTTTCGTAAATTTTTTTGCAAACCAAATCAATCAACACCCTACTGAACGATTTGACCCCTGGTAATATTTTAAAATCGCCACTAAACATATTTTTAGGCGCACAGTTTCGTATATAAATTCGATCTCTATTGATGATGTTTCAGTAAGCAAAATAAAAGTTAAAGCACAAATGGCATTTCAAATTTTCATAGCTAAATTTTTTTGTAAAAAAAATCTTAAGAGTCTTTTGTTCTATATATACTGAAAATATTGATCCATAATCACAATCAAATTAAAATGGAGTTTTATCTACCTAAACATGATTCTAAAATAAACAACACTTCATGTCTGTCATGCTTAAAACGGAGTTTTAATTTTAAAATCAAGGTTTGTGTCTATGGTTTTCCGATGTCACAATGCTTACACCAAACTTGAGTTTAGCTTTTTTCGCTTATTGCCACAGCTATGTAATGGTTTGTGAATAAAAAAGTTGACACAGGGTTACCTTGTATAACACAAAAATTTCTTCATACAACCTACCAATCCTATAATTTATATTAATTTATTACGCAAGTAGAAGCCTCATTTATTATTATTACTCTTCACTTTCTTTCGCTTGCTTGCTATGAAAATACAAAAAAAAAAAAAAAAATTATTGGCAGTGTCAAAATGCAAAAATATTGCAGTCATTGAACCAGCAATCCGAATACTCACAGTGGTATTGCAGAGCAATGACCAAAAATTAGGGCAAGATTACATAGCCGAATGAGTCGAATTTAATTTGAAATGGCAAAATTGTGTTGGCAAAGAAACACGCATACGTACAGCAATATACTCGTATATATATTTGTATATTTACCCTGCAAAAAATTGTGTGACTAATCTCTAAAGCAAGCGATACGCGATTAATTCCTTTAGTCTCATTTATGTAGCATACTTATAGGAGTTAAAAAATCTCAGTTTGCATGGAAAGTGGATTGGTCCTTTCGTACTCGTTCGGGTATACATGGGCACAATTGGTCTCTCTATAGGACATGCTCAAACAAATGCGGACACTTCAACTCATTCCAAAGTGCTCAGCACTGGTATTATTCATATTCTCCTCTGCGACTCTTCCCGGACTGAGCCTAGACTAATCGCATTTTTTGAAGCGTATTTGGCATACTCGGTGTATTATTTAAATCCACTTTTACTGAGATGCAGAAGAAGTTCTATTTGAGATTTGGCAAATTGCGTGCATTTAAATGGTTGGTGATTAACTTGATGCCTAGCCCAATTGTGAGCTAAAATCTACATACGAGCTAAATAGCTTTTGCTCATTCTGAATGGAAAAATTTTTGCGATGTACCATTTCATAGCTTCAAGCAATTTTTCAGCAATTACGCCACACACAGCCGCCTTTTATATGCATAATTACTTCCTGTTGCCGTAAAGCAAGGACAATGTAGGTTTTGTGTTTCAAAGAATGTCGGTAGTAAATATGTATAAATTCGAAAAAAAGAGAATAATTATTGCGGATCTGCTGGTAAGATATAAAAGAAGAACATTTAAATAGATTTCAGAAGCAAACATTTCTCAAAAAAAAATTTGCTTCTAAGGTCTCTTAGAAAAGTTATCTATTGCTGTAGATTTTCAGTTATAAGACGCATCAAGGCAAAATTAATGGACTGGTGATGAGTTTCGGACGATTTTTTATTTAATTCTTCTACTAATAAGAATGAACTGTCGAGGTTAGTTAAGCTGACCAGTCTGTCAAGACCCCACATGGAATGAAAATGTCTATAGTGGTTTCTCAGACTAGAAAAGAAAGGGCTATCAACAATCACGATCACTTTAAATGGTTGCAGCAAAGTAGGCTACTCGAGGATGGTCCTAAAACACTCCATAAAATAACTAAAATGGACTAGACTAGATTATAAATTTTCTAAGTTTTCCCCTTAAATCATTTTAAACTTAGTGACTTATTAATAAAATAACAAAATCAAATGAATGCAAAAAAAAAAATAATTACGAAAAGTTCCAAAATATATGCAAAAACACAAAACTATTGGTCCAACTAAAGTTAACCAAAATAATTTATTTTTTCAAAATTTCATTAGGTATGAAAAAAAACGAAAAAAAGTTAATTTAAAAACTTATTTAGAGGTGGTGAATGAAAAGCTTTAATTTTCAAGTTCATCAAGTCAACAACTTAACAAATTTAATAGTTCTAGAAATCTTTTAAATTATTTTATAGTACATTCCAAACCTTTCAATTATCTAGCTAAATTTTGATATTTCTCTTAGTTTACATTTAAAATCGAAAATTGTTTCAAGAGTAAAACTAAACTAGAAAGTTTCAGACTTCTGTTAAACGGAGCAAAATGATATTTTTTTCTTTCAAGTCATAGATTTTTTTTGAAGTAGGTAGAGCGTTTTTCGTTAAAATTTAAAACTCTTCCCAACATATACATTTCTTTGAAAACTGAGCTAGTGAAAATTTTGACCCAATTCTATTTTTATCTTATGTGACCCAGTCTATGAAAGGCTTATGACTCAAAAAAAAAAAAAAATTCAAGAAACAGCTGTTAAAGATAAACAATGCCATATGCTTACACAGAAATAACGAAATGGAGGAAACATTTTAGTACACTTCTAAGCAAGGTAGAACTTTCTAGTTTTCACCAGAGCGTCTCAAAAACTATTGAAACCAGAAGAAAAAGTGGAAAAAAATTGTTTAAGTCATAAGCCACCTTTTCATAGACCGGGTTACATATGTATATCGTTCACCCTGTTTCAAAATCACCCTGTTTCAAAATATTTTTCAATAACTTTGTTTCGGAGCTTAATGCAAAAACACTCTATCTCAGAAAAAAAAAATTTATTGGCACGTAGTCATAGTCACATTAAAGTAGAGTTTAATCGACTTAAGCATGGTTTTAAAATAAACATTATTTCATGTCCGAGTTTTAATTTTAAAATCAGGTTTGTGTCTATGGTTTTGCGATGTTACATTGCTTACTTCAAACTTGAGCTTGGCTTTTATAGCTTATTGCCACAGCTACGCTATGGTTTGTGCATAAAATAGTTGGGACAGGGTGACCTTGCTAAAAACAAAAAATTTCTTCATACCACCCACCTACTTAATTTTTTTTTTCATAAGCGGACCCTGTTATGTTTCATTTTAGCTAAAATCTTTGTTTAATATATAACTATGATTGAGTAAAATTTTATGTGTATTTTTAAGTTAAGTAAAGCTTTTAATTAATACCTATGTTAAGCAAGGAATATGGTTGTGGGCCAGTTAATTTTTTTTTAAGTTAGTACTTATTTTAAATATTTCAAGTTAGTTGAGTTAATTTCAATTAAAAAAAAAAAATCAAGCACAAAAAATTAAACAAATTAGTAAACACAAATATGTGAAAATTATAAGTAATTAATTTAATTAAAAAATAAAAATAAATTAGTAAAAAAAACATAAAAATTGCTTACCTCTTTAACTAAAAACTGCATATTTACAAAAACTTCTGCCAACCTCATCACGCTTCTAAGTACGAATGATGCAACTTAAAATCATAATTTTACAAGTAGCTAAGTGAGAAATACAACAACAAGAATTTTGTATAATATTTCTAATAATTGCAACGAATTGTGACAAAAAGGTTGTAGTGCTTTTTTTGGTGGCTGGTTTTCCCCGTTTTGTTTTTGTTTTTTTTTTTTTTGGTTGATGTAGGTGCTGAACGAGGATGGATGTGGTGGCGCAACGACATAAATTTGTAAAGTTTTTTCAATTGTGATTTGTAGGCTGCATACACTCTCTTCCGCTAGCACATAAATTTAATTTACACAGTGTGGTTGTTGTTGGTACATTTTTGTTGTTGTTGTTTGTAGGGCTTGGTGCAACAATTACAATTTGGGTGTGCACAATAAGTTCTAATATCGAATCGAATATGTGTGAGGCATTAAACAACACCAAATTACTAAACGACTGGAGTTGGATGTGGTCTAAGTGAGTAAACTAGCTAAGCGATGATTTATAACACAAAAACAAACACACACACATTTGTTCCAATTATAATATCAACGATAGTTTTTGTTGTGATTATGTGTGTTTTTACAGTTTTTGTGTGTTGGCAACAGTTCCAAGAATGTTTGTTTTTGGAAATTTTTTTCTTTTAAGCTGCCTACCTCGAGTTAGGACTCGTTGATCTACTACGCTGTTGTTGTTGTTGGTGTTGTTGCTGTTGTGTTTGATCATTCACAAAATGCACAATAGCGGATGTAACCTCTTTAATGGAGCTTTGTATTTCCGGTGTTACCGGTTGTAATTTACTAGCATCACCATTTGCGCTCCTTTGTGTAGGTGTTGTACGTTGTTGTTGTTGCGCGAGTAACGACGAAGCCAAGCTGTAAAAGTGTAAAAATAATATAAAAATTTAGTCAATTTTCTTAACAACACAAACGATGCTGAAAAACCGACTCACCGTTCGTGGGGTGTACGCTGTGATAATTTCTCTTGACTGCGCCAACCCAAATATGGCTGCCGATAGGAACTTCTTATAGCATTATTTTGTCCGCTAGCCACCGATATGAAACTAGAATTAATTGGACCACCGCGTGTAAATGAGCCACGTTGCGATACGCTGGGTGATGTTTGTGATGAATTCAAATGTGAGGTGGACCAACGTGAAAATGCGCCAGCACCTGTTGTTGTACCATAAACGCTTGTACCGGCGGCATTATGTTGTTGTGGCACTTGTCCACCATGATGACTATGCGCCGAGGGGCTGAGTAAGAGTGGACTACGATCGGAACGTTGTGAACCCAATGAACTGAGTGATGTTGTTTTTGAATTAAGTCCCGCCCAGCGGCCAGATTCTGTGGTGCGTTTACGTGTGAAATTGCCCGGTTTGTAGACATTTGTATTATTGCCATCGGGTGAACGTGATGTATTCTGATTGTATTGTCGGAACCAGTCGGGTATGTTGAGACGCTGCAGTGAGGCTTGTACACGCAATTGGTGTTCGCTCAAGGCGGCCGGATTGTGATCATGCGATTTTTGAAGTTCATTTTCAGGTGGCTGTAAGGGATGTAAGAAAGGAAAGAATAGAGTGTTAGATTGATTGTGACGAGAGAAATAATTTAAATCTAAATTTAAACAACTATTATATGCATAAAAGAGCATGGATCCATCAGCAGGAATGGCAACTTCCTCAAATTTTTGGTGTCACTGAAAGCTTTTCAGTACAAATTTTTAAGAATATTACGTTCGGCATAAAAAACTTCTGTAAATATCACCTTAGTTTGTTACCAATCGGGCATAACCTGCAACCTTCATCTGCTTGAAATTTCCGCCAGCGAGATGTTGCATACGAGATTTTTTCGCATGTGGAATACTTCTCAAAATTTGGGCTTTTTTGCAAACACTTGCATATTAATTACAATTTTTTTTAAATTTATTTAATTTTTTTTTCGTTTCATTTATTTTTTATTTCGAGGCTAGGTAAATTTTTTTCTGCTAACCTAAAAATATTTTTGAATTGAAAACAACAAAAAATTAGATAGCGGAAAAAATTAAAGTGCTCATTATTTTGATTGCTGTCCCGAAAACAACAATTAGATTTTCAAAGCAAATTAAAAATTTTGAAGAATAAAAAGTTCATTTTGTTATTTTAAAAAAATCATGATTTTTTTCGATTATTAAAAAATAAACAAAAAGAAGTGAAATAAATCAAAACTAAATAATCAAAAAAATTTAAAAAAATAAAAATAGTGAAAAAAATCACAAATAAAAAATTAAAGAATTTTTTTAAAATCATGATTACCATTATTAAAGAAAACAAAGGTAATGGAAAAAAATCAAAAAACCAAGCAAAATCAAAATTAATCAAAAAAAATCAAAACTAATAAAAAAAAAAATCAAAAAGAAAATAAGGAAAACTTAAAAATACTCAAAACCAATATTCAAAAAATAATCAAAACTAATAAAGAAAATCGAAAAAAATTAAAACTAATAAAAAAAATTTAAAATAATCACAACTAATAATCACAAAATTAAAACTAATCAAAACAAATAAAAAAATCAAAAAGAAAATTAAAAATACCTGAAACCAATAATCAAAACTAATAAAAAAATATCGAAAAAATCAAAACTAATAAAAAAAAAATCAAAACTAATCAAAAATAAATTAATTATTGATTACTACAAAACTCATAAAAAACAAACCAAAAAAAAATTTCAAAATAATCAAAACTAAATAACAAAAATAATAAAAAAAAATGTTTGATAATTGAAAACATGATATTTTACGACTATTAAGAAACAAAGGTAATAAAAAAAATCGAAAATTAGCAAAAAAAAAATTTTTTTTTTAAAACATGATATTTATTTTACCATTATTAAAACACAAAAATTAAAATAACTCGAAAGTTATCAAAAAAAAAAAAAAAAAAAAAAATTTAAAATAATCCAAAAAAAAAATTCAAAAATGATAAAAAAAAACTATTTTGAATATTTTTAAGAATTGTGAAAAATCATGATTTTCTTCTATAATGGAAAGTAATCATTAAAAATTTTAAGTAATGGTAATCATTCAGTAAATGGATTTCCTGGATACCATTAGTTTGCATTATGTAACAGGCCTGTTGGGAGCCATCAGATTTGGCTTAGTTTTTTTTTTTTTGCTTGGATCCATTTCTCTAAGACACCTTATTTGAAAAAAGAGCTATAACTTCCACTAGATAACTCTATACGACCCCTAAAGTTTTTCCACTAATATGATAAAAAACACAATTTTATTGCTTTTTACTGAGCATGCATGGCTTTATTTAGAAAACATAAACTTTTTTTTATAAGTACATACATATATATTAAAAAAATCATCAAATATACATCACAATAAATAAAATACGACTAACATTAGATTTATAACCTAGCAGTTATTTTACGTCATTATATATACATACATATAGCCTCATTAGTCTGTCTTCACCTTAAGCGGCTTCAAACAGTGCACAATTCACTATTCGATTTCAGTAACTCATCGCGCTGTTGTTGTTGATGATCCAACAATACATCCAACACATTATTCATATGATCATTACAATTGGCCAAACAAATATCGGCATAACGCGTTAGAAAATACATAAAACTCTCCAATTGTTTCATGCTGCACGCCTTAAAACCCTCACCGCCACGTCCAATATTATCGATGGCATTGATGATGCTACGCAATTTTTGCATATAAATTGGTGACTCCTTCGAATGTGGCAAAATAGCGCCAGCAATGCCGGAATGATTTGAATAGGTTCTCAAACGTTTCTCCAGATCAGACAATTTTAGTTTTTGTTCTTGTAGTTTGTGTAGCATTTCTGGTATAGATTGTGTGTTTGTTTTTGTATCATTTGCTATATTACTTTTTGTATTTTTTTGATCTTCTTCGAATAGTTTATCCAATGATTCAAGTTCGAAATTCGCTTTAAAGAAATTCTCACGTCTTGTGGCTGTGCTTTGACGTGGCAAATTCATTTCTTCACTATCCAACGATGACGGCATATCAAAGTAATTGCTGCCGCAAGGTGAGCCCGTTAGCAAACGTATTTCACTGCTATCGAATTCAGAACCAAATTCGGAAAAATCTAGATCGCTTGTTTTTATCGAGTTTGTATTTGAATTGGCTGAGCTGTACATTGAATTGGGCCAGGCATAACGACTGCGTCCCTCCAAACCATTGCTGCTGCCTTGCAGCCCAAGCACCATGCTATAACTGCTCTCCATGGAAAATTTCGGACTATTCGACTCGGGTACGCTGGAGAATTCAATATCATCAATGCCGAAACGTAGCTGTGCGCGCTCACTCAACGCATCGTTTATGAAATGGAACAAACGTTCAATCTTCTCCGGCGCTAGATATTTACCTTGGAAAGGCACCGCAAGATCACCAGTGGAGAACCAATAATGTGAGCAACCGCTAGCTGTTGGCAGACGTGTGGATATGTCCGCTTTATCTTTTGGATTGTGCACGGTGTATTTGTGATCATCGATGCCGAAATGCAAATCACGCGTCTCACAACTCTTCTGACAGAAAATGTCGTACAACAAGCGCAAACGATCCGGTGAATTGTAGAAGACATCCAATGAAATGGTGAAATCATTTACGCGCACCCAAAATTTTGAAGGACGCTCAAGTTGTTCAGTATTCAAACTCATATTGAAAGAATTACCAAAGAAACTGTTGTCTGTGCCCGTCGGAGAGCAGGGTGTTTGTGTGCCTTCCAGCTGCTCCAATGGACGATCTTCGCTGATCACTTGCATAGCTAAAGAGTTGCGTCGTGAATCATCGGCTTGTAGCGAACGACGGCGTGCGTTATTTAGTGTGTTAATTGGACTGATGCAAACTTGTGGTGGTGGTGGTGGTGGTTGTTGTTGTTGCTGCTGTTGTTGTTGTTGTTGTAGTTGGCGTGCCACATTGCTCGTAAATACTTGTGCATGACTTTGAAACCCTCTTACCGGCGTGGATGAAAAGCTTGAACGATTTTGTTGTATACTTTTCTCTAAATCCGGTGTTAGCTTAATGAAAAGTGGTGTGGCACCTTTGCTTTTGCGTGGTGCTGGCACCGGTGGCGCACGACGTGTGGGACTATGACTTGAACCAGTCTCGAAGCCAAGATCAATAAAACTATCAATCAGCTGCTGCATGGTGTCTTCGGGTTCTGGCACATGCGTTGTGGGGGTTTGCTCGACGTATGTTTTTCCCAACTCTGACTGCTGAGCGTTTACACTTGCCGCTTGCACCACTTTTGGCGAGCACAAGCTCTTAGCGCGTTGACTCAATGTCGCCTGATCCTTTTCCTTTAGCGGTGATTGCTCACTTTCGCTGCAGGGCGTTGGTGTTGTTGGCACAGTGAGCGTATAGGAAGCTTTAATCTTTTGTGGTGTATTAAATGTGTTTAAAAAGTTGGCGACATCTTCTTTCATTTTGTTTTGTTGCTCTTCATCGACCGCTTTTTGTGCTGCTGCTGCCATTTCTTTGAGCTCATGGTCAATGTTGCGATTTACTTTGGGTGACTTTTTTAAATTAAGCGCTATATTAGCGTAGATGACTTCATTGTGCGCCTGCTCACGCGTCTTGTGATCGGACTCGGAGTCGGTTGTGGTGGACATCGTGCGACATTCAACAATGCAATTGTCCTTCTTCCATGTGAGCGTGCGTCGTAGTTTCTTCTTGCGCGCCGGTTTGTTGGGTGCCGCAAATTCAAAGTCCACTGCTGCCTCACCATGCGCTTTAGTAGGCGCCGCCTGTTCGGGTTGTGACTCATCGCTTGTATTCTTTGGTAAGCTTGATAGTCCAGATTCACTCTCTGCTTCCGATCTATTGCTCGAAGATGTGGAAAAACGTGGCTGTTGTGGTGTTTCAAGTGTCGGCTCATGCGCTTTTGCTGCTGCTACTAATGCGCTGGGTGGCTGTGGCGCTTGACGCTTAACTTTACGTTGCGCACGACTTGTTGTTGCACTAGCCACTTCATCGCTTGATGAGCTAGCTGTTTTGCTATGCGAGAGCGGCACTTCAATAACGCTCTTCTCTGTTTCGTGTTCTTGCTCTCTCGTCTCATTAATTATTTTCAACATTTTCTCTGTTTTCTTTACAGCGCTGTCACGCCGCAACACACGCGCTTCAACACTTTCCAGCTTGGAGATTGCTTTCTCTAACAACATATGCACTCTGGATTTCGATTTGAGTGAACCTTTCGATGTATTCGATTCATCGAAATTTGCGCAAAGCGAGTCCTCGCTGTTATCCACTGTGGTAATATCGAAAGTGACGCCATTCTTCTCCATTATCCAATTGTAAAACATGCGCTCCATGTAGGCATTTTGAAAGATCGCTTTCGGTTGTAGGCGCTCAGCTCTGGTGCGTCGTATTTTCTTTGGTGGACCGCAAGCATCGAAAGAGATTGAAGAGCGCATCGACTCATTATTGCGCTTTTGTGTGCGCTCAATCATGCGCATATCATTGATGAAGCGTTGTTCGCGCTCTTTGCGTGGCAGTATGCGTGGCACAGCGCGTTGTTTCGGCAACAGTTCTTCCGATGTTGACTTAAGCACAACGGTGAGTGTGCTTACATGCAACTCCTCAGCTTCGAGCTCTGTGTCGGTGGCTTCATTTAAATGATTTGCTGCGCACTCCTCCTCATGCTCTTGCATGGTTAGCACAGCGGCTTCAATGGCTGCAGCTGGCATGGGTGCCACAAGTTTTGTGGCTGCCTCATACTCTGGCATTTTTTGTAGTTCCGCTAGACGTTGCATGGCCCATGGTGAGATTTGTGGTGTGCCAACACTCAAACGCGCCTCCAATTCGCGCGCCATTTCTTTTACCTTTGGCGACTTCTCCTCGCGCACGCTACGCTCCAACTCTTGCTGTACATGCGCCTCAACGAAACGTGCATGCACTTGAAATTGTGGATGCTGTTTGGTCATATCTTCGATAAATTTGTTGTACAGCAAAGCTTTATCTTTTACGGAGAGCTTACGGAAAACATCTTCAGCTATTAAGCATGCGCCCTCACTATCGCTTGATGACTGTGAGCCACTAGCGGCTGCAGCGCCAACATTCTTTTGATGTCTGCGTTTGAAGCGTGGACTCGGCACTGGACTGGGTAAGCCGCCACGATAGATGGGTAAACGACTGCGTGGCTTATTTGCTGGCTTCAAGAAAACTGCAGCATTCGCGCTGGTGCTAGGCGTGTTGTCCAGTTGTGTGTAGTTTTTCTTCGCGTTGGAGTCACGACGCATACGCTGCACAATTTTGGAGTTGAACATATGCGCCATTTGTTTCACTTTCGATTTTTGACGTTTCTGTTTTGGTGGCGGCAATGGTGCGGGTGCCGCGCGTCGCATTTCCTTTGCGCGCTGTTCCATTTCGTGTTGTTTTTGTGCGGCGCGCTGTTGTTCCAAGGCGACTTGTTCATATTTCTGACGCAATTCTTGTATGGTAGAGTGTTTCTCTTTGTTTGCTGGAGTTTTGGGTGAGGCATGCTCCTGATATGGTGGCGGTGGTGAGCCCATCGATTTGGATAGTTGAGTTTGAAAATTTGCAACAGCCGCTGCTACTGTGCCTGTAGCAGGCAATTTGGTTGGCGTATCACATCTCGAAACACCCGAATCCACATTCACATCCTCATCGAAGTACTTCATAGCATCAGCAAAACAATGTGAGGCATCGAGATCGGTTATTTGACGTGACTCCAAACTGTTTTGATATTCAAGCGCGGTTAAAAAACGATCGTCCTCAAAAGAACAATCGTATATTTCCTCATAGGTCATAGTCGCTTCCAGCGGTGTGGGATGACTGAAGCGCCTTTGCAATTGTTCTTGCCGATGGAGTTCATTCGATATGCTCAGACATTCCTGCAAGTTTTCCGCATTCACCGTTGATGTATTATACAAAAGTGGCTGTTGTGTTGTATTGCCGCTGTTATCATATTTTGGCGTTGAATTATTACGTAACATTTCGCTAATGTTCTTTTGCTGTATTTTTTGTAATTCTCTGTGACAAGTTAGCTCTTCAAAAGCGTGATCGTGTCTTTCGATTTGATCGTTCATACTGAGCTGCTAGGATGCTGTGCAAAGGTTTTATATGCGCGCCGGTCTAGTTAAACACATCAAAAAGGGAGTTGCTGTCTAGTCTGTGTGCGAAAAGGATAGCATGCAAATGCTCTAATGAAGGTCGTACAGCACACATCCCTTTGTTAACAGCATTAGCGGAAAATCCCAAAAGACGTTTATGAAAATTATCCTTCGTTATTCCGTTGGCTTAGGTACATATAAATTGGCGACTGGGTATTGTTTTCCAAACGTCATAACGAGCGCGCGGAAATGCATTTGTTAGCGCGCTACCTATCCCGTTGTGTGCGCTATTGTCGTTGAAGGACACTTTGAACGCTGCGTTGTTAACTTGTTGTTGGGCTACCTGTAGCGCGCTATGCTTTTAATGCGAGTTTAACCGAATGTTGAGTGAGAGAGCAGTAAAAGTGGTTTTAAATACATTTCCCCAAATTTATTTGGTTTATGCGTTTTCAAAAATTTTGCATTTCCAGGTAAGCGCGAAAGCACTTTTAATATATCCTTTTAACGAATATTTGTTTTAAGTAATTGTTTTCGCGGCAATACACAGATGTTGTTGGTACATATTATAGTACTTTTTGAATGTATGTATTTATTATTTAAGAATTTATTTGGTTTCTCACTCTTGGCCAAAATATTTGAGTAACAAAGCCATTACCCGCTGAAAAAAATATTTATGTACGTAGATTTATTTCCAAGATTGTATCTACATACCTAGATATGTATGTACATACATGCGTATTTAGAAAATATTCTAAACATCAATTAATCCATTTCAAAGCCACATACACAATAGCTGCTTTCCAAAATTACTTTTAATGATTTCCATTATTTTCATAATTTCGTAATCCTTTCACTATTTATTACTCGAACAATATCTATAAAAAAAAAAACAATTCTAAAAAAAATTCAAAGAAAAACAATCAATTCGAAAAAAATAAACAAAAAAATCCTAAATGAAGAAACAAATGATATCCAAAAACAACCTAAAAAAAAAAAAAAAAAAAAAAAAAAATTTTTTTTTTAAATTCTCGAGCATAAAACAAAAAATTTTAAAAGAAAAGATAATTCTAAAAAAAATCAAAAGTTCTATAAAATAAACTCAAAAAAATTGTAAAAAACAAAAAAAAATTTTAAAAAAATCTGAAATAAGTCCAAATCTGTCATCCGAATTGACAGTCAAAGCAAAAACAATCATAAATTCTAAAAAAATACTAAAAACAAACATTCTAAATGAAAAAACAAATGATATCCAAAAAACAACCTAAAAAAAATTAAAAAAAGTAAAAAAAAGTCAAAAAAAAGGTTTTTTTTTAAATTTGTAAGCAAAAAAACAAAAAATTAAAAAAAAAAGATAATTCTAAATAATAAAAAAATAGACAAAAGTTCTATAAAACAAACTACAGAAAATTGTAAAAAACAAAAGAAAAAAAATCAAAAAAAACTACAAAAAAATTCTGAAAGAAATTCAAAGCTGTCATCCGAATTGACATTCTTTTATTAGTTCGGCTCTAACCTCAAACAAACGGGGTTATGCCGAAAAAAAACCTTAAAACAAAAGACCGAGCAAAAAAAAATTAAAAAAAATACTAGAAGAAAAATAAAAAGTTTTTAAAAAAATTCTGAAATAAAAAATTGCCGGATCTGGTCTGCCGTATTCATCTTCAGAATTTTTTTTCTCGCTTCGGCTCTGACTTTGAACAACGAAAACAAAGAAGTGTAAGTTTTTTCGGGGGTTATTAAAGAATCTCAGTGGTTTTCGGGGTTTTTTGCTCAAATAACATTTTTGCTGGTTTGAGAAATTTTCAGAAAATTGTTGTTAAGACCATTCTAAAAGATATGTATTTTTCACATGCTGCTGTTATTGCTACAATTCAAATTTTTGTTACATTTTCAAGTGCAATGTAACGCACGAGACATGGAATGCCCCCAAATTCTAAACTAGCCATGTTAGAACACTAAAAATTAATGTTAGATATGGTCTGAAAATTGTAAATTTTTTTTTTGCCATTCGGAAAAATAATATCAATATTTTTTTTTAAATGCGTTTAGTCTAATAACTACATTACATATACAGGGTGTTACAAAACAAATTTAACCATAAAAACATTTTGGTCAGATTTTTTCTTAAAAACTGTGCAAATTTTTTAAGACAAACGTAGGTCTTCTCCTTATTAATTATCATATTTTATTTTTATTAAATAAAATAAAATTTTTTAATTACAAATTTTTTTTTTGATTTTTTTTATCCAATTTTTTACCTAACATACTTCTTTTTTTTACCGAATTTCACTCAACAAATTAATTTTTATGTGAAATAAAAAGGAAGATGACTACCGAAAAGATGTATGGAAAACGCAATTTTGAAATTTCATACTTTTTTGTACTAAAAATTTTGAGCAAAAAAGCTATAGTTTTGAATTCGAAAGACCTTAAAAATTTTCCGAAGAAATTTTATGATGTACAATCTACATTCATATGATGTCACATTTGCAAATTTCAACAAAAATTAAATATTTCAGTCTTTCAGAATAGAAATTCGGAGTATATAAATAAAATCAGGTACTTCGTTAAATTTCTTTGGAAAAACAAAAACAAGACACATGTTTGAGCAAGTATTCCATTAAAATTCGTTAGCGAAAACTATGCCACCAATTCAGGTAGTTCAAACAAAAGGAAACTTAGTACAACAAATCGCTTTAATCTCTTGTTCTTCGTAACCTCTTGCCATTGGTTGAATGGTTAAATGTTTAATAGCTTAGTTGTTGTGTAAATATATATGTACATATACACATATTTAGTTAGTACATGTGACATTCGGTTGTAAAAGTTTTAAATGATTCAGAGAACAAGACTTTATTAAACACTTAGTTAAGCAAGTTTTATTTAATTTGAGTTTAATGGAAAACTTTTTAGGTGAAGCAGGAAGTTTGCTTTTATTTCGGTTATAGCGACAAAATTCATGGAATTAAGATTGTAAACCGTTTTCTAGAAATTCAGTGAAATTTTTTAGCGAGTTCTGACGTACATATTATTTTACTAAAATTTATTTTCTTAAATTTCTAGCAACAAATTTTGCGGATTTTGATGGCCATTTTTTAAAGTTTAATCAATTTTTCTGAATTTAGTTTAAACTTTAAAATGTCTTGGTATATGGATTCTGTTCTAAAATTCGCCATATTTTAAATGAAAGTTATTAAAAATATAGCTTGTTCTTATTATATTAATTTCACTACTATTTTATTGCAAGCAGCTGTATAAATATGTGTCTCTTCGAATTTTGTATGAATTTTGAGATGTCTTGGTATGTGGGCTCTGTTGCAAAATTAGCTATTTTTTAAATGAAAATTATTAAAAATATAGCTTGTTCTTATTACATTAATCTCACTATCTACTATTATATTGCACACAACTGTACAAATTCCCTGAAATTTTAAATCGATAAAAAATATTTCGATGTATCTCGTCATGAGTTGCACACACCAAAGTCGAAATTTTTTTTTTGTTATTTTGCAGGTTTATAACCAGAGACCGAGACCGAGACTATTATTCCTTTTCAAAAAAAAATCCAAAAATTATAAAAAAAAGGATTTAGTGCATTTTATTTTATCGTTAGATAAATCATCAATCATTCCTGAATTTAGTTATCTTTTCGCCAGCAAAAAAAGCTTACTTTGGTGAGATTTATGTATTTGAAGGACAGAATAAAAGTCCAGACCCGTCAAATTTGACAAGTAATTAGTAATCAATCTATAAGACAGACTTTTTAATTGGTAATGATTAGTTTAATTGTTTCAACAAAAGTTAATTATAAATTTATTACGAAAAATCCAAAAAAAAAAATTATAATTTTTTACTATTCTTAAAAAAAAAATAATAAAAAAAAAATTATTTGATTACTTTTGATTACTTTTAATAATCGTGAAAAATTATAATTTTTTTTAAAAGAATTATTTTTAATAATCAAGAAAAATCATGATTTTTTTTGATATCTTTAAATTGTAATCAATTCCTAATTGACAAGTTTTTAATTAACTTGAAAATAATCATTAAAAATTTAAAGTAATGGTAATCAATCATTAAATGGATTCACAGGAAATTAATAAATCAGACAGGTAATCTTACGATTAGTAATAATTTTTTAACAAGTATTCTAGGCATCAGGAGCTCTGTTCCAAAAGTTCACTTGACATCATTGCGTTAATACCACACATAGCGCTAGCTTCATAGTATCAGCGCACAAAAAATTGCGCTAATACCCAGAGCTACTATGCATGTATGAGACAGGTAAATATATGCATATGTATATTCTTCTTTGTATGCTCATGCTCCAGGATGCTGATATTCATTATACATACATATCTACACCTATTTACCTAGCTCCATATTACCATACATTTTCATGACGTATTTTTCCTTTTTAAAATTTTTGTAGAATCGTTTACGTTTGTATGTTGCACGTCATTACAAAATATGCGCCCACATTTTAATGACACACCCACATTCATATTAATTTCAATGCTAAATATAAAATATGAAAGAAATCTCAGCGCAAAATCGCATCAACTCAATTTGTTGTATTTAACTAAATAGGGTTGCCAAGCGCATAGAACATAAAAATTGGAATTGGAAAAGCCATTGGGGGCGGGCGACGATAGAAATAATAAAAAAAAAAAAAGTATTTATTTATGCAAAATGTACGTCATAAAAATTTGGGTCACACATGTCGACTTTGGTTTGACTTTGATTCCAAAAGTTGTTGCTGTTACTTGCATGCCCTTAGTGTGTTCGTTTACATATTTTCTCGTTATTGTTTGCCGTTGAATGGCAGGCTCAAGTGTCGTCAGAGTTAAGCGACTGTAACCTCCTGAAACTGCTTATTGTATTAAATGAGGTTGTTTGGCTCGTTTTCGTTAAAGCTCTGCTGGATTTTATATTTGTGCAAGTATTTATTTTAGATTTGCGAATTTTTGTATGAAAGTACTCATGTTTGACCTTTGTTCGATTTAACATTGAATATTAGCTGGACTGTTTTTATTTTTTTTTCTAAGCGGTGTGGGATGTTCTGCAGAAGTGTGCGAGTAAGTTGCACTCTATTGAAATTTTTGTTTTGTGATTTTTATACATTTTAGAAGCTTGAGGTTTCATTAAAGCAGCTTAGTTTGAGGTCGATCAAAGGTGGTTATGTGGCCTAATTCCCTGAAAGTCGGGGACATACTCTACCATGACGAACAAACATAATCGCTCAGTTTTATGGGTCTTCGCGCTAGGCTTGAACAACAAAGGTCTTCCCAGAGGTATTAAAATTGGCGCCATAACCTAACTTGTTTATTATTTTTAGAAAAATACTATACAAGTTTTAGAACTTAATAGTAGTTTATGTTTTTAGAACTGATCTCATAAGTGTTACGTTTTATATTGCTCTCATTTATGTTCTATTGCTGTTTAGAGGCGAATGCAAAAACAAAAGGAAATACGTGATGTTGTTTCGGCCTGCCAATTTTTAAAGTAATCAAGAACATAAAGGAGCTCATGAGACCAAAAATAAAAATTATTAATACAATTTTTAAATAAATAAAAACGTTATAATACCAACAAATTGTAGACGCTTACACAAATGAGTGGCAAGAATTAGGAGTTTATTTGACTAACAATCCATCGTTCTGATCGTGCCTATTGGTTAACAGAACATACCACAATTTCGCTGTTAAAAAAGTCCAGCAGCTTTCGAAATGTGTTTATTTTAATATTTTAAACATTCATTTCTCAATTTTCCATTTTTATGTAAATCAAAACTTGTAATAGTAAATACAAATTATTATTTTATTATAATTACTTATTAGCGAACATTTATAGTCATGAATATCTTAGAAATACATACCCCCATATTCATAAAAAATAAAATTGGTTTACGAAGCTTTTTTAAATGAAATTTCCATACAAAATTTAAATTATTAAAGCTTTCTTATTTTTTATGAATAGCGGGCATAAACTATTAATATACTTTTTATAAATTATAGCCATGAAATTACCTGATTGTACTCGATCATTATTATCAATGTTGCATTTGTTTATGTATTGATTTTTTTTTATGTTTAGTATATGCATTTGGATAACTTTTTTTGCGCTCTCAGATTTTTTGCCATTTTTGCTATTTTATTATAAAAAACTAACTGCTAATTTTTCTATATTAAAAAAACAATATACAATATAAAATGAAATTACTGTTTTTTGAGCTTCAAAATCACTTGATAAATAATTTTTAATAGGAAGTTATGAGCTTTTCACCATTAACTCAACTATTTAATTTAATTTTCTTTATGCTTTCTTGATCAGAGAATTGTATTCCTTTGGTTTTTTGACTTTTTATTATTATTTATTTTTAATTTTTGTTATTTGTTTTTGCTGTCCCTTCATTTTACTTACATATTTACATATATGTATACATATGTACATATGTATATGTATATTATTTTTTTTTTACTTATTACTTTTAATTTCTTTTTAATTTTTCTTTTGTTGTAACACTTTTTTTATTATACTCTTATATTTACAACCTTAATCCATATATCTATCACTTTCCTACAAACCGAATTATTTTTCATTTTCATTTGTTTCCAATTTTCAAATTCGTCTGTGAAAGTTTTATACCGTCAATGGCTTATATTTAGCTTTTACTCGTCACGTCATTGTCAAGTTCTGATGGCGTCATCAACCAGCTGCCCCCACTCGTAAAGAGTTATACAATGTGTAATGTTGATTGTTTTAGAAATGCATTGTTGACAGGATAAACTGTTGGCCAAGTTATGACCTTTTATGTTCTTGAATTTCACACGTGTTGTGTATTTGTAATGCACATGAAAGGTCAGAAACGGAAACCAATGTGGGGAGGCAGAGAGGAAATTAAGAGTGATAATTAAAGGTAGATGAAAGTTAGAAGAATAGCAAAAGGCAAAGGAGGAAGAAAGGGAGGAGACTCTAGAGGAAAAGCGAGAGGATGTAATATGGGTAAAGTAGCAGGAAGAGTAAGAGGACGAAGAAATATGTGTGGGGAGTAGAGAAGAGCACTCAGACTAGCTAGTTTACTATATAGGTTTACTTTGCTTTTATATTTTTAGATGGTTTTTCCCAAAGGTTCTGCGGTTGTTGAGGATGAGCCCAGACGAGCAACATTATTTGGCTCACGCCAAAAATTCCGCAGAACTTTTTTTCTTATGAAACTCAGCTTAATCTCCCATCATTACTTTTCTTGGCTCCAAAAAAAAAAACTTTGTTTTTCTTTGAGCTTTTCAAACTTCCTTAGACGTGCTTCATTATTTTTAAGTTCAAGGACAGCATAAATGTGTAGGCGTTAACAACTTGTCGCTATACATATATTTATTTTCAATAATCTATTCATCGAAAGAAAAAGCCAATAAATATTTGGACTTTTATGGGAGTTTGAAATTAAGTTTGGAGTAAAAAAAGCTTTGTTGTTGCTTCAAACTTTCTCATAAGTAATTCGATTAGCACTAACTTGATGAATACGAATAGGACACCTTAAGCACGCAAGAAAATGAAAAAAAAAAATGTTAACAAATAGTTGAATAATCAGCAGACTCAAGTAAACTTTGTTTAACAGACGTAAGCGAATAATTCGTGCTCAGAAGTTGAAATGGAATTTGTATTCTCTCTATGAAAGCAAGACAGAAATAAATAATATGAAACTTTATTTCGCTACGCAGCGCTACCGGTGAATAAGAGATACAAGCGACGAGCGACGAGCGACGATTTTCGCCCAGCGGCGATTAGTCGTGTATGTCAGCTGTTCACCCGAGTTATCACCCGAATTATCTGATAAAGTATAGGGAGAATGCAACGAACAAATTTAAAAAATTAAATGAACTTTTTGAAAGGTGCGAGTATCTTCTCTACATATCTCTATCGCATATGCTTTGGATTGTAGGGAAAAAATTAAAGGTTGAGTATATGTATATTTAAAAAGAAGATTAGAAAACGTCAAATAGAGTTTGAATTAGTTGCCGAGTTCCAGCCTTTCGCGACATCTCTTCTAGCTCCGAAAATTTCAAACTTATAGGCCCATAACTATAATCAAATTAAAATAGAGTTTTATCTACTTTTTCCTATATAATATCGGTAGAAACACTAAAAAAAAATAAACTTGTAACAACCGAGGTATATTTTCTTCAACTTTTGTATTGAAAAATTTACTCTTATTTTGGAGTAGATATTGCAAACTTTATAAAATTAATCGAGTAATTTGTTATGATTAATCGCAAAATCAATCGATTAATTACAAATATAAAAAAATTTATATTTTATTTCAGAAGTTGGTACATATTTTAGAAAATTACATATAATCTTTTCTTCAAAATACGGAGCAATAACGTTCCAAAGCAAGAATATTATTAAAAAAAAAACTTTCCAACTAATTTTTTTTTGTTGAAACATTACTTCAAATTCAGTAAACAAAAACTTTGCAACCAAATTATTAAACTTTTTATAGAACAATTCGAACTTCAAAATAGTCTTTCGTAGGACGATTGGCAATACTGGCACTATTAAAATAATCGAATTATCGTTTGAAATCTTGTAATCATTTAATCGGCACTATCAAAAATAGTCGAATTAACGATCAAAATCTTGTAATCAATTAATCGGTACTATCAAAAATAATCGAATTAACGTTTGAACTATTGTAATCAATTAATCGGCACTATAACAAATAATCGAATTAACGATCAAAATCTTGTAATCAATTAATCGGCGCTATAAAAAATAATAGAATTATCGTTTGAAATCTTGTAATCAATTAATCTTTACTATCAAAAATAGTCGAATTAAGGATAAAATCTTGCAATAAATTAATCGGAACTATAAAAAATAATAGAATTAACTATTAAAATCTTGCAAACAATTAATCGGTACTATTAAAAATAATCAAATTATCGTTTGAAATCTTGTAATCAATTAATCGGCACTATGAAAATGAATCGAAAAAAATTTTGTAATCATTAATCTGCACTTTAAAAAATAATAGAGTTGTCGATTAAAATCTTGTAATCAATTAATCGGTACTATTAAAAATAATCGAAATAACCCTCAAAATCTTGTAATCAATTAAGCGGCACTATTAAAAATAATCGAATTAACGATCAAAATCTTGTAATCAATAAATTGGTGCTATCAAAGATAATCGAATTATCGATTAAAATCTTGCA
Source organism: Sphenella marginata (assembly GCA_951509765.1). NCBI lineage: Eukaryota > Metazoa > Arthropoda > Insecta > Diptera > Tephritidae > Sphenella > Sphenella marginata. Next base: position 97,953,191 of record OX608080.1, on the reverse strand, counting down.
ATCAATTAATCGGCACTATAAAAAATAATCGAATTAACGATTAAAATCTTGCAAGCAATTAATCGGTACTATTAAAAATAATCGAATTATCGTTTGAAATTTTGTAATCAATTAATCGGCGCTATAAAAAATAATAGAATTATCGTTTGAAATCTTGTAATCAATTAATCGGCGCTATAAAAAATAATAGAATTATCGTTTGAAATCTTGTAATCAATTAATCGGCGCTATAAAAAATAATAGAATTATCGTTTGAAATCTTGTAATCAATTAATCTACTGTCATTCTCTATTTTGACAGCCAACAAATCGCTTCGCAAAATTCGTCATTCGTCGCCATTGTGTAACGACCTTTATTTTCACAAACTTCACATCTGTACTACTCCCACACCTTTCATGCTCAATCAATGTTTACAGCTAGTTAGAGATCAACAAACCGTGGATTGTGTGATAGAGAGGTACAAAATTGAGTGTTGGATGTCATGAAAATGTTAGCAACAAACAAAACACACCTTGCAAGTCGAGTGGATTAAATATGTCGAGCAGGAAGCGATGCCTAAGCAAGTGTATAGGATTTTCTATTTCTCAATTTAATTAATGACATTTCCGTACTCAAACGCAAGTTGGCTAGGTTGGTGGTCAAAAAGGGTGAAATGTCGCACATAAATGTATGAAATAAATGAAATGAAGAGTGGTGCGGTACGTTATAACTTTTTAATTTTTTTTTGGGTTTTTTTTTACAACAACATTAAGCACTTCAACGTAAAACGGTATTGTAGTAGCTAAAGCGTAGCAATTGTAGGCACACCTAAACGTCGTGACACACCTCACAAACAATGTCGAAGGTCGTAAATTTCGTTTTGTATTTTGCTTTTCCGTTTTCACACACACACACCCACACACATCAACACATTTTTAGCAATTTCTCACACTTGAATGAAAATGTTTTGCTAAAAATCACTTGCTTTTCAATTATTTCAACTGCAATGCACTTCAATTAAAGTGAAAAAAAAAATTGAAGTATGCGCTTAAACGCCAAAAAGTATGCTATACAAAATGACCTTAGCAAAAGTAGACATGTGAAAAAATTTAACTGGCATTCAAGTGCAACGTTTTACGGAAGTGGCGCTAGTGGCAAGTTAAATGCCAAGCAATTTTGTGGCTGTAAGGAGGCGCGGCTGTTGAGTTGTTGGCAAATGGAGCAAAATTGACGATTTATATTTTTTTATCCGCACAAAAAAAAAATCATTTACGAGCGAAAATTGAGAGCGCACAATTTGATTGAACTAAAAAAAGAAATTTTTTTTCAACGAAATAAATTTTTTCAGCACAGAAAAATATTGAAAATCTTGCAATTTTTCCACACAATTTAATTTTTTTTTTTGCAAAATTTTCCTTCTTCAAATTTTCTGCCACAATCAAGCACTTCAAATCACATATTTTTCAAGTATTTTCTCTATTTAAATATTAACCAAATAAGCACTTTTCTTTACTTTTAAAACATTGCATTTCATTTTCGCCCTTCAGCAACAAAAACGACTAATAAATTTGATTATTTTTCCAACGAATTTTCACTACATACTACTACGTTTTCCCAATAGCTGCGCTTAACCAACTCAGCCTTCGTTGTCGTCGCATGAATTCAACATCAAAGCTAAAGCTGAAATTGTGTGATAGATACGCTCGTATTTGCTACTAAAACAAAAAAGAAAAAAGAAGCAAGCAAAAACTCGTACGAAACGAAGTGAAAACCAAGCAAGCCTACAATGAGAAATGTGTGTGTGTATGTGTTTTTGGGAGGCTAGTGCAGGATATGGAGCACACACACACACATACACGCAACCCATAAGGAAAATGAAAAGCAACAAATTCACATAGCAAAAACAACAACAAATAAACGTACACACACACACACACTCACACATAGCCACCTGTCAAACGAGTATCAACACAGCGCACGAGCATTTTCTTCCTTAAAAAGCGCATACAATAAAATTTGTTGGGCTGGTCGCCTCA